>JAGWEN010000058.1:0-410937 GCA_018703685.1 Orius laevigatus | reverse complement strand
GGGGATCCGACATCAAAATTCTACCAAGTGTGCGAGAGAGAGGGAAGATGCCCAAAAGTAGTTTCCTCGTTTTGGGCACTAAAAATGGTCGGAAATTTTTTTTGAAAAGCGCGTTCTCATTCTTTTGGAAAACTACGTACTGTTTAGGGGGCAGTTTTTCCGGAAAAATTTTCCTCGGGAAAATAGAAAATCCAATTTTCCACCAAAACAGAAATTTTGAAAAAACAGGTAGTCATCTTGTAGGTTTTGACGAGCTGATTTCAAATATGCTAATATTAAGAAGATCGGATGAATAGATTCGTCGGTACGAGATTTTTAAGGATTAGATGGTGCGGGGAAGGGGAGTTTTATTTTGGGGAAGTAAAGATGACACATCACTCTCACTCCTTCAAGGTCATCGAACTTTTCAAACGGCTTAATTTTTTTCTCTCTATTGTGAGATTGTTAGGTAGATTTTTTTTTTCCATTTCATAATATTTAGTCAAAACCACAAAAGACTCATGATTTTTTTTTTTTCCAATATTCCCCAAAAATTTAGTTTTTCTTTTCTTTCTGAACATATTTTAAGGCTGTTTTTCACCTAAAGCCAAATTATCGTCCAAAAAACCAAAATCAACTTTTGTAAAGCCCAATTTTCGTCCAAAAACTTCAAAATCAAAGTTTAAAGAGCCTTTTTTCGTACAAAATCTCAAAATCAAGGTTTTAAGAGCCCAATTTTCGACAAAAACCTCAATATCAACTTTTGTAATGAAATTTTTGTCCAAAATCCTCAAAATCAAAGTTTTAAGAGCCATATTTTCGTCAAAAAACTCAAAATCAACAATTGTAAATTCGCGTTCGTAGATTTCAGAAAATTTTATAAAAACAAAACTAAAGATTATTAAGTTTGCTACAAATTTGATCTACTAAGATTTTTTGTAGGACCAAACGTTTCTGATCCACGAGGCGACAAAAACGCTGGATTTTCGATTTTTACCGATGAAAAAGTCAGATTTTAGAAAAGTCAGTCTGCAAAGGATAAAAATTTAAAATTACAGAATGATAACATTGTAGAAAATAAAGCAGGCAAATGGTTTCTTGAAATAAAAACCGGTTTGAAGAATCCTGACCTTGACAAAGGGAAAATTTATCTTTTCTCCCCGCCCCCCTCATTGAACTCCCCGGAACCCCGCAGCATCTAAGCTTTAAAAATCTCGTACCGACGAATCTATCCATCCGATCGTCTTAATATTAGCATATTTGGAATCAGCTCGTCAAAACCTACAAGATGACTACCTGTTTTTTTAAAATAAAGTTTTGGTGGAAAATTGCATTTCCTATTTTTCCGAGGAAAAATTTTCCGGGAAAACCGCTTTCTAAACAGTGCGTAGTTTTCCGAAAGAATGAGAACGCTCTTTTCAAAAAAAAATTTCCGACCATTTTTAGTGCCCAAAACGAGGAAACTAATTTTGGGGGTGATAGTGCTGCGATCTCTTGAATGAGAAACAAACAATTCTGGAGGGAGAATCCCCCTTAAAGATCCTAAAATTTCAACTATGCAGGGTTTGGATTTTCATCAAAAACTTTAACAATTCGTAAACTTTTTTAAATAAATTGCTAAATAATGAAAAAGAAACAAATGAGTAAAGTTAAATAATATGCCTATTTCAAATCCCACAAACGTTTCCTCTTAAATTTACCAAGTCACGTATAACTTGCGCTTAAATACGAAACGTATAATTTTCTTTGAGTGTTATTCAACGAATCATACAGCGTCCATCATTAAAATAATCTTTTCTCTTTCCTCCCTGAGCCTGGTTTGCATGCTAACTAGAAAAAAAGAGCAAAAAGTTCTGAGTGTTTATAGAATCCAGTGATAAGTTATACCAATCAGTCCTGATTTGAATAACTCGGAAACTGAATTAACTTCGCCCACATTCACGGATCCGTCATTCAGTTTCGTGAATGACAAGTTATTTTGGTGCGAGAAAAGGTCAGGTCACATCTATAAAAGTTAATTATTTATAAATTATTGAAACAAGGGTTGAAAAGTTTAATTCGATGTGGGAGGAACTCAAAATTCGTTTTAAAGGTTAAAATTAGTTAGTATTAGCACAAATATTTCATCCCTTATAATAAGCAATCATTGGGAAAAGGTCGTGGTTTTCTCAGATTCACCACATAAAGTAACTTAAGCTCATTGTGGTTGCTATATTTAGAGCAAAACAAGGAAAAAATAAATCTAAATTTTTTATCAATTAATAAACTATTTTTTCATTCATCATTCATTCATAAATCTAAATTTTTTTAAGCCGTAGGGTCGTTGAATTGTAGTGGAAATAGCTCACTAACTATATATGAGCCCGCACAACATATCCGTTTGGCAGGTTTAAAAAACCTGAAATACAAACCAAGACTTGAAATGAGATTCCTATAAGATTTTTTGAAAATTTTCCTTAGTTTATTACCTTTATAATGAGACTATCCTCTCCATCATTCCATTTCCCCTTGATAAATGTATGGTAAAATGAGAAATTTTTTCAACTTTGACCATCGATATCTCCTGAACAACCAAACGCATTTTGACTTTTGAAAGATAATTTGACGTAGAAATGAATAATCTTTCATTTTGTACTTAGAAGCCAAGTCGTTGGAACCCATAGTTTTCGAACTAAAGGTTAAAAAACTGAAAAATTGCCGATTTTGTACTTTTTTTCTGTTAATGGGGCACGAACTTGAGGAGACAAAAAACTTGGATTTAGAACTATCTAATGGCCATAAACCAGATAAAATCATAAAATCAAATAGTACTCTTTTTTCATCCCTCTGAAAAATGAGCATTTTTTTTAAATTTCTGATTTCCCCTTGCCTCACCCCCGTAGGGAGAGTAGGAGAAATACAGGATAAAACGTATAGGCTGGTCTATTAGATTTAAAAGACTTTGATTCTTACTTATTTTTAGACTTTTTTTATCCAGGATAATCCAAAGAAATGAAAATAACAATCGGTAGGTCGGTATACTTGGTCTATTTTAGGGAAGAATCAAATATATACATAGTCTTTTAATTATTCAACTGAGGCCTAACTATGCTTAAATAAC
Organism: Orius laevigatus; assembly: GCA_018703685.1. Taxonomy (NCBI): domain Eukaryota; kingdom Metazoa; phylum Arthropoda; class Insecta; order Hemiptera; family Anthocoridae; genus Orius; species Orius laevigatus. The sequence continues at coordinate 407,858 of JAGWEN010000058.1, read as the reverse complement.
GGTTCCCGGAACAGCGAAATTCAACCGCACTGAATTATTTCCAAGAAGTTTGAGTCAATAAGTGGCACCTTAACTGAGATAGATTTTGAAACACTTCATTCTATGTGTATGACGTTTGATCACTTAGAAGATCTACAAAATATATCGAAACTCTTGCAAAAAGGAAAATTAAATATTGCTGTTCATATCTTTGGTTGTAATATCTAGGAAAATTACTTGCTTATACCTAAATCCTGTAATTAGGTCTTCAATCCCAGGGGTTTGAGGCATGAGCAGCAAAAGGCTTTTTTTTTTTTTTTTTTTTTTTTTTTTTTTTTTTTTTTTTAATATATTTGAAACTGTGACTTAAACTAGAAAATTCGGCTACAAAAAAATTTTCTTTGACGCACCTTTATTCATTTTTAATAATAAAATTTCCAACCAGTACAAGATGGAAGGAATAAAAAAATATAATAAAAAAAAATTTACTTACAAAAATAAAATTGAGTTTACCTTAAGGGGGAAAATGCGATATCCTACGTAGATTTTATTTTATTTTTTTTTATTTATTCAAAGGAGACGACACTCACCGAACGCGTGTTTGAAATGAACTGGTTCACTCTTCGGATGCGAGAGACGCCATCCTCGAAGAGCCCACCCCTTCACTGAATTCAACCACCCTCCGAGGGGTGAGACTCCACTAGCGGTGCCCTCAAGAACCCGAAACCTGTTGGCTATTTTCTAATTCCACCTTCTCTATTCTAAAAGACAAAAATAAATCTATTTAGAATCAAAAGACTTTTTTTTTTTTTTTTTTTTTTCATTTTGCATGAAAAATTCAGGAATTATATATTTTAGTGTTTCATTAAAAAATTTAAATAAACCACCAATATTTGCCTTTTTTTCCTACAAAAAGTCAGAGTCCAGATAATTTCAGGTTTTTTGGAGTCAAAAAGCTTGCTCTTCAAAGAAACTATTGAACCAAAGTGGCCCTACTGTCGAATAGGAAAATTTCTTCCTAGTAACATTTGATTTGTGCATAACCTCTGTCGTGGGGCCTTCAGATTTGCACACGTTAACTAAACCTGCACTTGATGACGTTTTAACGTCGATATGGTTAATGAGGCGTTAATGAACTCTCCCTCAGGCAATTATCTCCATTTCAACATCCGCACACATACAGTTTAGTTTGGTGATTGTTAAGCCCTACTATTTCAAATATTCTATTGATTAATCAAACAAATTTTTATAAAATTGCATTTTATGCAAAGCTGTGATATTGGAAGTTGATATTTTGGGATGAGCGTAATGATATCCTAAACCGAAAATTTGAAACTTTTGTGTTCAATTACGTTGTTACAAGTCCTGATGAAACGAAAGGCAACGAGGAATCCCAATGAGTGCATTATGCTGTCAAGCAAATATCGTTCTTGTTTTCCGACCAAAAAATGATGGTGAAATCCCTCTCGGTTCGGCTACGCTGTTGGCGTGAATGAAAAATCGAGGAGGCTTATGTTATTGCCATTTAATCCCCACCCGCGGGCTTTTTCCAAGCCTCCGCTTCTTTTATTCGTGTGTTTTAAAAACAAACAGTGAGAGAAAAATGGTTATATTTCAGCGTTGATTAAACAGCGGCTGAATCAATTTTCCTTAGAGAATAAAATGTAATTACTGTAATATTTTTCAACTCAAAAAAATATTTTACTTTTAAGTCCTATAATTTATACCAAGTTCCATTTGCTCTGACATCAATACTGGAGGTGGAATTTCACAAAAGGGAAAATACAATCAAGTATTTAAGTGCAAGCAATCCCTACTCGTCTACCGTTTCTTCTGTAAAGCCGATTTTCTCTCACTCTTCCACTTAAAACTTTGAAGGGAAGACTATACCTAAATAAACAAATAATTAAATTATTCTTCATTCAAGTTCACGTAAAATTATTATTTTTTTATAACTTTTTTTTATACATTTCCTTCCTAGGATCGACTGAATGCAAAATAATGTCGGGCTTATATTTCCCCTACCAAACCTACATTCAGCCTATCGTAATCTTAACCATAACCTTGACTGTAAACCTTAACCGTAAGCCTAAACCGTAAGCCTTAACCGTAAACCTAAACCGTAAACCTTAACCGTAAACCTTAACCGTAAGCCTTAACAGTAAACTTTAACCGTAAGCCTAAACCGTAAACCTTAACCGTAAGCCTTAACCGTAAACCTTAACCGTAAGCCTAAACCGTAAACCTTAACCGTAAGCCTAAACCGTAAACCTTAACCGCAAACCTTAACCGTAAACCTTAACCGTAAACCTTAACCGTAAACCTTAACCGTAAACCTTAACCGTAAACCTTAACCGTAAACCTTAACCGTAAACCTTAACCGTAAACCTTAACCGTAAACCTTAACCGTAAACCTTAACCGTAAACCTTAACCGTAACCTTAACCGTAAACCTTAACCGTAAACCTTAACCGTAAACCTTAACCGTAAACATTAACCGTAAACCTTAACCGTAAACCTTAACCGTAAACCTTAACCGTAAACCTTAACCGTAAACCTTAACCGTAAACCTTAACCGTAAACATTAACCGTAAACCTTAACCGTAAACCTTAACCGTAAACCCTTAACCGTAAACCTTAACCGTAAACCTTAACCGTAAACCTTAACCGTAAACCTTAACCGTAAACCTTAACCGTAAACCTTAACCGTAAACCTTAACCGTAAACCTTAACCGTAAACCTTAACCGTAAACCTTAACCGTAACCTTAACCGTAAACCTTAACCGTAAACCTTAACCGTAAACCTTAACCGTAAACCTTAACCGTAAACCTTAACCGTAAACCTTAACCGTAAACCTTAACCGTAAACCTTAACCGTAAACCTTACCGTAAACCTTAACCGTAAACCTTAACCGTAAACCTTAACCGTAAACCTTAACCGTAAACCTTAACCGTAAACCTTAACCGTAAACCTTAACCGTAAACCTTAACCGTAAACCTTAACCGTAAACCTTAACCGTAAACCTTAACCGTAAACCTTACCGTAAACCTTAACCGTAAACCTTAACCGTAACCTTAACCGTAAACCTTAACCGTAAACCTTAACCGTAAACCTTACCGTAAACCTTAACCGTAAACCTTAACCGTAAACCTTAACCGTAAACCTTAACCGTAACCTTAACCGTAAACCTTAACCGTAAACCTTAACCGTAAACCTTAACCGTAAACATTAACCGTAAACCTTAACCGTAACCTTAACCGTAAACCTTAACCGTAAACCTTAACCGTAAACCTTAACCGTAAACCTTAACCGTAAACCTTAACCGTAAACCTTAACCGTAAACCTTAACCGTAAACCTTAACCGTAAACCTTAACCGTAAACCTTAACCGTAAACCTTAACCGTAAACCTTAACCGTAAACCTTAACCGTAAACCTTAACCGTAAACCTTAACCGTAAACCTTAACCGTAAACCTTAACCGTAAACCTTAACCGTAAACCTTAACCGTAAACCTTAACCGTAAACCTTAACCGTAAACATTAACCGTAAACCTTAACCGTAAACCTTAACCGTAAACCTTAACCGTAAACCTTAACCGTAAACCTTAACCGTAAACCTTAACCGTAAACCTTAACCGTAAACCTTAACCGTAAACCTTAACCGTAAACCTTAACCGTAAACCTTAACCGTAAACCTTAACCGTAAACCTTAACCGTAAACATTAACGTAAACCTTAACCGTAAACCTTAACCGTAAACCTTAACCGTAAACCTTAACCGTAAACCTTAACCGTAAACCTTAACCGTAAACCTTAACCGTAAACCTTAACCGTAAACCTTAACCGTAAACCTTAACCGTAAACCTTAACCGTAAATTAACCGTAAACCTTAACCGTAAACCTTAACCGTAACCTTAACCGTAAACCTTAACCGTAAACATTAACCGTAAACCTTAACCGTAAACCTTAACCGTAAACCTTAACCGTAAACCTTAACCGTAAACCTTAACCGTAAACCTTAACCGTAAACCTTAACCGTAAACCTTAACCGTAAACCTTAACCGTAAACCTTAACCGTAAACATTAACCGTAAACCTTTATCATTCATTTTTAATATCCTTCATCATGCCATTCAAGGCATACATATTCTGAGTTATATGGTCAAATTGATTGTACGAAATTGAGCACAAATGGTACCTACTACCTTTGAGTATATAACTACTACGAAGAAAATTTGAGATCGAAGGCTTTAAAAAGTTATAAGAAAAATTCATTAGTTAAAAAAAAGGGTCATTTCGTCGAAGACAAAAGGCTTATTCTTTTTATGCAACATTTCCTCGTAATTTTCCCTTTATCTTGGGTCTCTAAAGACGTAAAAAAGACGACATTTCACCGGACAGAGTGGCTTTAGTTTTTATTTATTGTCAACGTGATATTTAAAGGAAAAAATAAAGGGAAACGAGGTTTGACATTTAAAGTGTAACCAAATAAACACGTTTGACATTTTCTAATGACTTTTATTTATATGTGCACACAAAAGTTTTATAAAATCCGAGAAGAAGAAAAAATAGCGCACTAAATTGTTGAGTTTCTTATGGGCATATTTCACAAAGGCCTGTCCCGAGAAGGGTGCCGCAACTTGTACAGGTTGAAATATTACAGGTGAGCTCGAGTGGAAGAGACCAAGAAAATCTGAGTGAAGAACTTAAAGTACAATTTCTTTCCCCTTCGATATTTTTTCCCCTTGTATAACTTCTCAGAATCAATCACCGAGGCTTACATGACGAAGATCAAAGGGGTAGATCAAGATGCCATTTACGTTTAATACCTACTTATGCTAATACTCATTCCTTTGATGATTAATGAGCTCATATATTAAGCGATAAATTACTCCAAAAAATGGCTTTTTTTTAAATGTATCGAAATACGTAAAGAATCTCACACGTAGGGACCTAATATCCTTGAATATTTCGAAAGGGTATATTCGGTAAAAGACACTCCATGCCCTGAATATAAATTCACCTCTAAAAAGATAGCATTCTTTTCTGATTTATAGCCTCTATAATTGGATGTTTGATTTTTTATGATCGTGGCTTTATAGCAGAAATAAAAGTTTAAAAAATGTTCTTTTGTCACACCCACTTGGCTATTTACACGTGTTTGAACTTTTCTATTTTTGTAATTTTGAAATTGAGAGAGGATCGAAACGGAAAATCGCTTAAAAATGCAGATCGGGTCCAAAAATAAATCATTGATTTTGGGAAAACGGGCCTAAATGGCTCAATGGGAAAGCTTGGGGATGAATGGGATTCTAAATTTTTAACAAATTCTCTTTTATTCGGTCCAATCTTTACTTTTTTACTTCTTAGAATCGAATCCTTTTTCAGCAATGTTTTAAAATTTCACTAAAGTCCCTTTTCTTTCTGTTTCTAGTAGTTTTATCCAGTCGGACGTCCAAAGCATTCATGTGGAATAAATACATTTTGCCTTTCCTTTTATTAGCATAAGGCTTACGTGACTCGAACTTACCCCGTCCTCTTCACGTCCTTTTCTTTTTACCCTTCCCCCACCACCATTTCTTTTTTCTATAAAAAAAAAAAAAGGAATCTCGGAACCTTTTTACAGTAATCTTAAATTTCCTGTTATAAAAGGAAAAGGAGATCGGATCTAAAGTGCTTCGGAAATATTTTTTTCATTTTCAAAATCATAATTCGAACCTTTTCCTCCAATTTAAATAATTTTACATATAAATAGATGTTGTTTATTTAATGCCATATTAAAGCCTTTAGTTTTTTTTTTTCACTTGTTATTTGAAAAAAGATGTTTTTTCAAGAAAATGCTAAACCATCATTACCTGAGAGTTTTTCAGGTCTAGTATTGCCTTTATTTTATTCAATTCTATAAATTCATTTCATGTCCAAATTGAGCTCAATGAGGGGTTCACTTGCAAATGTTGAGACGTTTCCCAGAAACTTTTTTTTTTTTTTTTTTGGTCTTGAATTTACTTTATTATCCAAAAATAACAATTTGGTACAAAGATTTTTGAAGAATTTAAATTAAGGTTGTTTTGATGATGAATAATTTATAAAGAAATAAAGTTGAATTTGTGGGCGAAGGTAAATTAATAATTCTTGTAGAACTATAAAAAGAAGTTAAAACTGGATTCGTGTAATCGCATAAAGTTTATCTTCCCCGACTACTTTCCTATCGGGGAGATGGGGTCGTAAAGCGGGGGGCAGGTGAGGCGGAGGGGGCCTTGGCAGTAATCGTGCGTTCAACGTTATTTAATACAAGTTCGCTTAAAGATCCTCGAGTCCGGAAAAGGCTCCTTATTCAATCAAAGTTTAGGTAAAAGACGCCCTGAGCCCAAGGACCGGACCGGCTCGAAACTTTTCGCCGGCCAAAGTCCCGCATCGAAACTTTCCCTCGGCCACATGTGCCCCTCCCGTCCCACAAAACTCCAAACCCCTCGCTCCAAACAATACACGAGCCTTTTCAAATTATTACGAAACTTATTCAATTTAAAAATAATATTTTTATTTTTCAAAAGGAATAAAACTTTCCATATTTGTTTAACCCAGAGAAAACCAGGAAACGGTTTAAGAACCAATTAAAACTTAAAGATTTAATATTTTCTGGCCGGAATTGGGAAATAAACTGTAAAATAATGTCAGTTGTAATGGACTAGACCAAATGAACCGTAAAGAGATAAAACCTGCTTTTACAAGCGAGATGAAAGCTTATGTCCACACAATTTGCCCGGTAATAGTCCCTTTTAAATGGCTCGAATAAACATCTTAATTGACTAGAACCTAGGCTTGAGAATCAGCGTTTTTTTCCAGACTAAAAGAGATTTTGTTGGTTAAAGGCGAATATCAAAGGACAATTAGAAGACATAGACCTAACCATCCCTAAATATGATTCAAATTAAGCTCAACTTTCAAAAGTTAAAAAATTGTTCATAAAAAAAATTGGCCCTTTTTCTTCTTCTTCATTTTGAAAATTTGGGACATTTTTGACTACATTTTTTGTTTCTTTGGGACAAAAAAAAAGGCCCTTCTTAGCATGATTTTTGCTCCTTTTTTTTTTACACTAGGGGCCCTTTTAATTTCGGGTTTTAGACATTAGGGGCTCTAATTTTTGCTCCTTGTTGGACACTAAGGGCCCTTTTAACCTCGATTTTTATACAATACATTAGGGGTCCTTTTGACAAGATTTTGTACCTGTACGAAAAAAAAAAAAAAAAAAAAAAAAAGCCTTTTCCTGATTTTTGATTCTTTTTGGACAATTGGGCCCCTTTTACCTCGATTTTTGGATATTAGGGGCTTTTTTGACAAGATTATGTACCTTTACGACTAATAGGGCCCTTTTTAGGATAATTTTTCTCCTTGTTGGACACCAGGGGCCCTTTTAACCTCGATTTTTAGACATTAGAGGCTCTTTTGACTAGATTTTGTACCTATACGACCAAAAAAAAAAAATTCTTTTTGAACACTAGGGGCCCTTTTTACACACCTCCATTTTTTAGCGGATTTTTTTATTATTATTATTTTTTTTTTTTTAGACATTAGGATTTAGGGGCTAATTTGACTATATTTTGTACCTCTTTTTGGCTTGATTTTTTTTTTTTTTTTTTTTTTTTTTTTTTTTTTTTTTTTTTTTTTTTTTTTTCTTTTTTGGACACTCTAGTAAGAGGCTCGTTTTACCTCGATTTTTTGACATTAGGGGCTCTTTTGACTAGGTTATGTACCTTTACGACAAATAGGGCCCTTTTTAGGATGATTTTTTATCCTTTTTGGACACTAGGGGCCCTTTTTTATGTTGATTCTCGGACATTAGGGGCTATTTTGACTTGATTTTGTACCTTTACACTAAAAATGCTCTTTTTAGCGTGATTTTTTTTAAAATCCTTTTTGGACGCTCGGAGCCCTTTTAACCCCTCTACCCCTACTGCCTCACCTACCCCACTACCCCACAATCCTACCTAAATTCTAATTTTTTTTCCAACTCACGTGTGTTTAATTATTTTTTTCTCCATTAATAAACAGACTTTTTCCGGACTAAGATTCGAGGAAGTAATTGCTTTCAGTTTTGACGAACTGTTGATGAAAGAAATGCTGGATCTGATTTTAAGAAGCGGCCCGAATTTCGATAATGGCTCTTACTCTCATTTTCGAAATGGGATTTGTTATTGGGGAATGACAGGTCTTACAGGGAAAAAGAATCGCCTTCGCGGGCTTTGACAAATCATTTCTTATCGATTCCCTTAAACCCCGAGTCACCCTCACCATCAAATACGTACGTTTTGACAAATTACACCGGCTTATTTTTCAACAATCATTTTAACTGAACAATAATCTTTTATGAGAGAAAAAAAAATCCGAAAATTAATGTGATTTTATGGCAGTATTGGGGGAAAATCTAAGTGATCGATTTGGAAGTTTTATCAAAGGTAGACACCGAAAATCATTAGCTAAATTGGTTGTGCTCTTTTTTTAATTTGTCGTACAAAAACCCCCTTGCCTCCATCCCCCTAGTGTTTTTCCATCCTTTTGTGCTAAAAAATTGATCATAGGAGAATCACAATATCCAACTTTTCAATTAAAAGTCGATTTAAAAGTTGGATTTGTCCAAAGTAATAATTTTCATTCTCGAAGTTTTTAGGGGATTTTTATAATATTCAGTAAAGGGGAGAATAATTTAGAGAAACTCGAAAGTATTTGGCCAAGCATCAGTCTACGTCAGGCCCTCTTACATTTGTAATTCATTGCGGGAGGAAAAAAAAAAAAGTTTTTTAATCGGACTCCAGACCACAGAATGACATTAGAGACGGTAATTAATTTTATTTATTTTTTCCGCTTTCTCGAACTGCGTTTGGTAGAAGTCCAAAACGTGGGGGCAGTTCTCGCCTCTTTTCCCATTTTTTTCAACTTTGACCCTTTTAAACCTGTCGGCGTCTGTCCAACCTACCTTCACAGATTTTTTTTAATCTCGGTTTTTTTTCTAGTTTTTTTTTTTTTTTTTTTTTTTTTTTTTTTTTTTTTTTTTGGGGGGGGGGGTCTCGTCGAACGTGGCAAATTTTACAGTCGGAAGTAGGTCAACAGCTTAAACTTCACCGTGGACCAAAAAGTGATAATTCAGTCCATCGAGCTATCAACATGCAATTGCTCTAAAAAAGGAACGAATGAATTTTCCCTCATTATAATTCCTAGATTACATTCCATTTCAGAATCGGTCACTAAAGTGAAGATGAACCTAGAGGAAGGGGTGAAAAGTGTAAGAATAGACCTGGACTTGCCCATCACCCTCAGCAAAAATGAAGATTACTGGATCCAAATAAATGTTGAGCATGAATGCAACTACGTAGGTGCCAAATTTGAAGATGTTAGTCTTCAAGGACATGGAGTCCGCTTCTATTTTAAAGATGGAGTCCGGAGCCAATTTCTTCCTCTTCAATCAATTTCTTTCACTAAATTTTCTATGTAAATTATATATTATTTATCTCTGATTTCTCTAAAATTCTCTTAAAAAAATAAACCTTTAAACAGCGCTACCAACTAAAAAAAAAAATTCAAAGAAGTCGATCCCCCAAGTACATATTAAACTTCTCTTGCTGCCTAGTAGGTGATAACTTTGGTTGTTATCAGTTTGACTGCATTCTATGGGCGACTTTTTGAACTAATTCCGATGCCCTCTATAAATTAAAAAAAAAAAAAAAAAAAAAAAAAAAAAAAAAAAAAAAAAAAAAAGAAGAAAACACTACATAGTAGGACTTCAAATTTTTAATGAAAACGATGGTTGGTGTGTAGTGGATGAATGTTTCACCACTCATTAAAACTATAGAGCACTGTGTTAGCATGATTTTCTCCCCTAGTGAAGACAAAAAGATTGAATTGTGCTCAAAGAGGGTAGGAAGCTGATTAATTTACCGTTCACAGACGTCCTTTCAGGCCCTCCTTTTTAAACCTTTGATAAAAATCCAAGGTTTTGTTGCTAACCCTTGAGTTACAAAAGCAACATTTTTAAATACGAAAAAATTACATTTTCTTTTCTGTTTCAGAATGGGAAACATACACCGTCAAAGGAATGTAACGAATCAAAATATTTTTTATACATGTATATATACATTTTTATGATGTATTTCTTTTAATAATTAACCTACAGCCTGTGTACATACTTTATTAGTTAGTATCTTTAATTACCAAACATTGTGATTTTGAACAAGAGAAACGAAATGTGATTAAAATTATTGTATACCATTAAATTGAATGCAATTTGAATAGGGAATTGTTTTATTTTTTTTGTTTTTTTAAATAATAATGTATTCTTATATAAACAATTTTTTTTTAAACCTGGGCAGAATTAATCTTTCTCCAAATGACTGAATGTGGAATGTGACGGAAAAATCATAAAAAATGGCTTAAAAATTGGGCAAATGAAGAAAAGCAACTATCGAAATTGAGGAAAAAACAAACTCAAAACGATTGTGGTGGGGGGAATTTCATTTCTCGGTACGCAAATGGAGTCATTTTTTCGAAAAGAGCATAGGTTTTGCAAATTCGTAAGTATTTGATGTCTCGAGTGGTTCAATTGTTTGACCACACAGGCCTTCGCCACTTCCTAAAATCGTGGGTTCGACAGGGTAAGACATTTGGCTTACAACTAATGTCTACCTCAAGCGTTTTCTCAGAATAAGTTACGATAAGATAGTCCTTATCCGGAACCATATAGATGATTGCTTCTTTGATTCATTCGCTCCTTGTGTCTTTTTCGAAGTTTATTTTTGTTTTGAAAGTTAAAACTTTAGAATGGAAGCCTCAAACTGGAGAAAAATTCGCAAATCGTGGAAAGATAAAATCCAATACCTCTTCACGTCACCCATGTTTTCGGACGTGGTCCTGAAAGTGTCAGACGGCAACAGCGAGAAGGTAACAACCGGAAAGGTTCGAAAAGACTTTTTTAAGTTTTGACAACTGTTGCAGGAGTTCCAAGCTCACTCGATTTTTTTGAAGATGGCAAGCCCCGTCTTCGAAGAAATGTTTGAGGGCGGGAAGCACAAAAACGAAAATTCCACGATCGACATCAGCGAGAATCCTGAAGTGTTCGAAAAATTTTTGAGGTAAGTTTCTTCATCAATTTGCACTAAAGTAAAAAAATTTTATTCAGGTTTATTTATTATGATGATGTTGAACTAAAAAGCTATGAAGATGCACTCGATCTTTTCATAATCGCCCAACGATTTTCGGTCGAGCCTCTTGTCGATCTTTGCATCTCAACAATGTTTTTTCCATTGACTTCTTCAAACGCCTTGACCGCCCTCTTGATCGGCGAGACGTACCAAATTGACTACCTAATGGATAAAGCTCGTCAATTCATAGCGAGCAATACAAAAGACGTCGTAACAAACGAAAAATTCAATGATGCCGACTATCAATCAATTTTGGCACTATTGGACATGCCGAAGTTGAACATCTCAGAATTCGAGCTGTTCGAATCATTGCAGGGGTGGCTGAATTCAAGACCAGAAAGATTAAAACTGATCGACACCATTGTCTCAAAATTTCACTTTTTTGAAATGTCAGCGGAAGAGTTTACTAAAGGGCCTTCTTTGAGTAGCATGCTTAAAAGTAAACAGAAACTGGCAATTTTACAAAACATGGTCACCGATACAGCTGCACCTCTACCCGAAGGCTTTACCAAAAAGAAGAGATCACATCATCCATTTTTAGACGTAACAGAGCATCTAACCATGACCGTGGAACGTTTCAAGTGCAATCGTTTTTACTTCACCGTAGACCAAAAAGTGACAATTCAGTCCATCGAGCTATCAACATGCAATTGCTCTAAAAAAGGAACGAATGAATTTTCCCTCATTATAATTCCTACATTACATTCCATTTCAGAATCGGTCACTAAAGTGAAGATGAACCTAGAGAAAGGGGTGAAAAGTGTAAGAATAGACCTGGACTTGCCAATCACCCTCAGCAAAAATGAAGTTTATTGGCTTCAAATAAGTGTTGAGCATGAATGCAACTACCTAGGTGCCAAATTTGAAGATGTTAGTCTTCAAGGACATGGAGTCCGCTTCCATTTTAAAGATGGAGTCCGGGGCCACTTTCTTCCTCTTCAATCAATTTCTTTCACTAAATTTTTTGTGTAAATAATATATTATTTATCTCGGATTTCTGTCAAATTCAAAATAAACCTTTAAACAGTGCAACCAACTAAAAAAAAAACGCCAAAGAAGTCGATCACTCAAGTATTAACTTCTCTTGCTGCCAAGTGGGTGAAAACTTTGGTTGTTATACATTTGACTGCATTCTATTGGCGACTTTTTGAACTAATTCCGATGCCCTTCTCAAGCTTCTGAAGAAAACCTTCATATCTCAAATTTTTATTTCAATTACTAGTTTTCTACACATTTTTTTGGGGTTCAGGCTGGATATGTAAAATAATATTTCTTGTACCAAAAGAGCTCAGGAGAAAGAACAAAACAAAAACTGGGTATATCTCTTTTAGTGTAGTCCTCATCCCTGGGCCTAGGAGGCACTGCTGTTTGAGTTTAAATATATCAATTTGGGATGATAAAATTTCTTTTTTTGCTCAATATTATATTCTATGACAAGTTCTAAATACATTAATAACTTTCATACAATAATTATCATTACTATTCACATTTTTTTATCCCACCATTAATTTTTTTTCTCGCAAAATAAAAAGATTATTTACAAAATAAGTTTAGCAAAAACAAACGAAACATAAAATGGTAAAACTAGTTTTACCAATATTGTTTTAAGGCTTCTCTGAATACCATTTTTTGTTCATATTGATCCCCTACTGAAATATCTTAAAATTTCAAGCGTTGTAAAAAAAATTGAGAGGCCACGAATTTTCACCTACGAAATTTCTTCGTTCTGTTTTCAAGGCACTGAGTTTGCCAGAAGCTGTTTAAGCAATGGTCTAAATTCTATCCTACTTGGTCTATTTTAAGACACTTTAAATATTTCACAAGCACTGGGCGGATTATGACACCTATAAGATATCCAAATTAAATGGCATAAAGTATAAAAAAAAAAAAAAAATTAAATATTTTTACAATGGTTTTTAACCAAAATACACTCACAAAAAAAAATATAAATCTTAAATTAACTTAAAACTTAAATTTACTTCGATAATTTACGGCTTTTAATTCATATTCACAACAACATTCTGTACAAAACAAAATACTTTGGTATTGCTCAAACGCCTCAGATTTGTCGTCTTTAGCAATGAGAGATTTTTACAAAAATAAAAATAAATTTTTGTATCAATTCAGGTTTTCAGTTGTCGGTTGTTTTAAAAAACCTGAACTAAAAGGAATATAAATATTCAATCACACTATACAAACTATAAAAGGAAATCTTATTTAAATGCTATTTTGTTTAGACATGCCTATTATTGTACAAAAAATATATTGGTTCAAACATAAAAAAATTCAATTTTGTTTTTTCAAGGTAGAAATATGAAAAAATACCTTTGATTTACATCTAAACCAATTTGGTCATTCAATAATATAAATGCTAAACATTATATTGAAAAAAAAATTGCAAAACTTTTAGGCATTTATAGCTGGAAATATTTTTAAAAAACCAGCTCAGCTAAAAAGATATGCAATTTAAAATTTTGTGCGGAAGCTATCTTAAAAAATTAAATAAAAGAGCTTTGAAAAAAACTGAAGCCAAATTTCAGTTCATCTATTATAATATTTAAAAAAAAAAAAAGACTAGTGATTTTTTTAAATTGTCTTCCCTAGAATTGGCAACTTTATAGTTTGACTGGCTTATTTGTTGATGGTTGAAGTTATAAAAGGAAAGAAAAACAAGCAAATTTAAGCTCGTATCACTGGTTTGAAGAGCTTTTGGACCTCACGGCTCAGTTCCTAAAAGAAAATTCAAAATTAGTACTCTTTAAATGCCCGATTGAGTCGATTCTCTTTAAAATCGCTTTCATACGGTATAAATATGGATAAAAATCAAAAATTGTTTATGCTAAGATAAATTTTAAGTCTTACAGTGAATCATTGAATATAGTGTGACTGCTGTCAGGACTGGAAGGTAAATTGTCAGGCTTAAGCTCGAAGCAGCACCTCGTACAATGGACGATTCTGAAATTTTAAAAACCAATTATTTGAAGTGAATTTTATTAATAAAAATCATTAATGTTTATAGATGCAAAATTTCAGGCAAAACAATATTTTTTGTACTTACAATATCTGGTTAAGGTTAACATGCTATAACCTCAACCAATTTAGGTTACCTTCAGACATCTTAAAAGTAAAATTTTCCCTGTTTTTAAGTGTTAGTAACTTACCGAGTAATTTTGACTGGACAACGTCATCTTTAGATTTCTTATTCCCTCCTTTTCCTGCAATATTAATGTCAAAAGTGCAATAAAGGTTAGCAAATTAAAATAAAAATCGAGTAAAATTAGGATAAAAAGCATTGGAAATGTGAGCCATGCTTGAGTGCCACATCCAGAGAATTAAAATGTTTCTTTTACTTTTATGCAGTTTTTACTCACTTCCAGGGAAATATTGAACGTCGGACCATTCGGACCAACCGTTTTTGTTTTGAACTCTGATTTTCGCCTCGTATGTGTCTGGCGTTAGGTCGTTGGAGAAGGCGTGGGTGAGTTCGACTGCGGTGCTGTCAGACTGATATTTTGACAATGTTGTCACCCATTCGTCATCCTTTGAAATCATTTAAAAAATTGAATTTTGAAAAAATGATATTCTAACCTGTTGTCTTTTATATGCCATTTCGTAGTTATCAAAACCGATTTTGCTTTCAATGAAGAATGTAAGTTCATGGCCGTTTTCCTTCGGATTTCCAGTCAGGAAAATAGGTTTTAATGGTTTGCCTAAAAAATAAATGAGTTTGTACACTGAATGATTTGGTTTACCTATAAGTTCAACTTTAGCAATGCTTTCCCCATAGCTGTTCTTCCCGACACATTCGTAGGTTCCATAATCTTCTTCTTTGGTGGCAGCGATTCTTAAGATGTATTGACGCTCCATTGGAGTAGTATCGACGGTAATGGTGTATCGGTTGTCGTTTTTGATTCTGTGTCCATTTTTAACCCAGTGGACTGTTGGAGGTGAGACATTTGGTCCTGATTTGCAGATGAGTTCAGATTCGTATCCTTTCGATGTAGCAACAAATGGGCGCAAAGGGGTTATTGTTGGAGGAGCTAAAAATTTAATTAATATTAGAAAACGGTCTTATAGTGAGGGTGAGGCCACAGAAAGCACACTCCCAAGCCCGGTCCCAACTCCGGGGGAAGGTCCTCGGTGCAGCAATAGATGGAGTAAGTTTGTGGTTGATCTTTCCCCTCCGTTATTGTCCATACCCTATTCAACTTACCAAAAACGACAAAATCGATGCTTTTAGAATCTTCTCCGTCCTTATTTCTGGCCACGCAAGTATATTTGCCGCTATGAGATGATTCAACTTTGTCATAGGAGATTCTGGACTCTTTGATTGTCTCGGTGACGTTGCTGCCTTTGAGCTGAAAAAATGGCCAAATTATGATTTTTGTTTGATTATAATTTTACTTGTTTGATCCAAAAAATTTCCGGCGTCGGTGTTCCGATGGCGTCGCACATAAATGTGAATGGAGCTCCAGGAGTGACTTCGTGGAGAACTTTTTCCGGAATAATTTGCGTAATTCTTGGACTCGCTAAAAAATTTCAAGTTGTTATAGGTGCAAGTGAAAGAAAATCAAAAAATCTTGAAACTTACAAATAACAGCGACATGATGAATGATCCTATCTTGCCCTGGTACCACATCGCCTATAATGCTGCACTCATAAGATCCGCTATCTTCAGCCTGAGCTTGTTCGACGGTGACAGTGAAGTCTTTCGAAATGGTCGTCCTGTTGCTGGCCGTCTGCCGCTGGTATTGAAAAAATATCGGCTTGGACAACGAATTCACTCTTGCAAATTTCCACTGGACGGTCGCCTCATCTAAAATACAATACATTTTTGATCTTCATACATGTATAAATGAGTTTTCGTACCTATCTCGCCCATAAGGTGGCATTGAAGTTTGAAAGTCGAGCCGATGCTGACGGTGTAATTTCGCGGCTGCGATACTATGTAAACAGGTTCTCCCACTCTATCGTCGGTGTCCAGCAAATCGTCGTTGTTGTAATCCTCCAAATCCTCATCTGTGGCCGGACTAGGTTTCCCAAGAACTGTGACAAACGAATTTTTCATTAATGCTTCTCATAATGGAGGAAGGCCATTCAACTAAGTGAATAAAGTCATAGTTCATGAAGTTTTGGTTATAATTGAATGATAGTCAGGAGGCCGGAAAGGGCTTCCGTATAGTACA
The DNA here is from genome assembly GCA_018703685.1 of Orius laevigatus. Lineage (NCBI taxonomy): Eukaryota > Metazoa > Arthropoda > Insecta > Hemiptera > Anthocoridae > Orius > Orius laevigatus. The sequence goes on along the minus strand of JAGWEN010000058.1, from coordinate 391,507 downwards.
AACTTATTCAAGTTGTTTATGGAAATTAATAACGCCTTTTTTTACGATGGGTGAAAGTACTCGTGGTTCCGGGACCACTCCTCCACGAATACACGTGGGCTTATTCATATTCATGAAGCGGTATCTATGGAAGCCTTTTGGGCAAAACTGGGAAAGGTAGGATTCGTAATTACCAAAGTAGGCACTTGAAGATTAGCCGAAGTGTCTCCTTCCGCATTAATCACAAAAAACACACACCACTCTCCTTAATAAACAACCCCATCGCCCTTTTCCGTGATATCTTCCCACACATGTCACCTGAATTTCAGGTCACCTTTATTTCTCTTCCCTTATTTCTTACATTTAGGGTAATAGCGATGGATCCTTTATCCTACTCAACAGGATGATGTCATTTTGACCCCTCCCCAAAACTAGCCTTCTTCTCAGCGGGCCCATCCGACCCTGGACATCGCCTTCAATGGAACAAGCAGTAATTGTAGACCCCGTTAAAAAAATTCGTTTCTTTTTATTTGTCCATATCAGTCATCCCCGTTAGCTCTTAAGTCAAGGTTTATTTTTAGTCTTAAAAGGTTACCGCATCTCTGGAATCATTCATGAAGTTGAAGAGGCGAAAGGGTGGTGAAATCGTGAGTCAGTCCGTGAATCACCCTCGGCCAATATTTTCTGTTTCTAAGGACAAGTGCACGATCGCAAACATTCCGTGACAATGCACCAGAGAATAATTAACTTTTAATCAATTTGAATAAAATTTACGATTACGAGAATAACTCTAACGGAGGACAACATTTTCTTTTCTGTCAAGACGTTTAATGAGCGAGTGGGCATTAGTTATGCGGTTTCAAGCCGATAAATGATGATTCATCCGTCTCTCCTTGAACTCTCGCGAGCACACGAGAAGAATAATCGAGATCTCGCGTTAAATGAAAACATGAAATGGGCCTCGAGATTGACATAATTGAGGGCAGTTGCATCTCAATCGGAGCGTTCATGACAAGCTCCATCTGTCCTTTCCTGTTTCCGCCTCTTTTTCATGTCATTTTACTGCATCATAATGTCATTATCAAATAATTTCATAACCAGAGAAATGATTTTGGGAATATAACTTGCAGGTCATCCGCGTGCATCGTGAAACACGACACTACCGCGTGCATCGTCCGAGATTCCTCCAACATTTGAAATCCACAAAACGACCCTGTTACAGATTCCCTTCAAGCAAAACCTATAGGCCAAGTCGCGGCCACAGAGAAAACCTTGTTATCAAACAATTTGATAATGATAGACATTTTTGAAAACTCAAAAGGTCGTTTTATCAGCTCCCTATGAACTTAAACTTTTCTGGGCTTCCTTGTCAATTATAAGCCTTTAAAATGTTTTCTAGGACCTCCACTATGCGAGTATAAAAGCATCCTAATAAAATAAACTAACCCTAATTTAAAACCGTTTTATTTGATGATAACTACAAATAAAATTGCATTTAATTGCGTTAAAAATAAACTTGAAAGCCTCTCTACTAATGGAGGGTTCCATTAAAGTTTCTTAATTGATAGAAATTAAGATGGAAGACATTAAGGATGAGGCCTTTTTTCCATAAAGGAATCATTTTTACGTACTTTTTCCTCCAAAGGTTGAAAAATAGATTAATTCTCTTTTAGGTTCGTCCTTTGTCGAAGTACAAACACACTTTAGGGACGTAAACAAACGCTTATGTTACAATTAACGAGTGTTTACGCTTAGGAAAGAGCCCAACTGCATTTAGATTCAGGGAACTTTATTCCAGAGTTTTGAATAGAGAAGTTATTGGTTTCGGACTAAATATTCAGTTAAACGTATGTGTTCTTTTAAAAGGCAATTTTTCTTTTCTTTTTTACATAGTTTATACGTGAGAGTGATGAATGAGTGGATGAATTATTAAAAAAGAACTTTTTCCGGGTGGGGTGATCTTTATAAAAGGTCTTTTAGCGTGAGGGGGTCGATGAATGGGACGTTGATTAAATAGTAAACCACGCCCGGAATTCGTTCTAAATTTTTGGCTTGAGCTGCTTGTGGCTGGGAATCATTTGTTTGGGAGCAGAGAAGACGCATGACGGCGATGCATTCCTGGCTTAGCCTAGTTTTCTCTTAAGGAAATCAAAAGAAGGCTGACTTGGGCAAAAGGGTCAAAATGACATCATGTGACAAGAAGGATCCATAGGGTGGGGTCATGGACAAAGGGTCAAAATGACACCATCTGAGAAGAATGGTATCTTTAGCATAGACAAAGGGTCAAAATGACATCATCTAAGAAGCATAATATCTTTAGGGAGGGGTCATGGACAAAGGGTCAAAATGGCACCATCTGAGAAGTATGGTATCTTTATCATAGACAAAGGGTCAAAATGACATCATCTGAGAAAAAGGATCCATAGGGAAGGGTCATGGACAAAGGGTCAAAATGACACCATAGGGAGGGGACGTGGGCTAGATTTAATTCCTTAAGACATACAATTATGTAGTTCCAATACATAATTAGGTACCTAATAATTTTACAGGTTAAAAATGTTGAAATTATTACTTATTGCTGCAATAAGAAAAGCTATCCTTGTAATCTGTGACATCTTAAATTAGCTAAGCAATTCCATGCGTGAAGGACATAAAATTTGAATCAATGAGATTATCTATACATAATTTCAAATTTAAAAAAAAAAAAGAAAAAAAAAGCCTCTTTACTTCACAAAAAAAATTAGGTCATTCATTGGGTACTAGGTAGGTACTCATCGACATATGTTCAAAATATGTCCAATAGAAACCAGGATTGTTGGTACATTAGTCGTTATCATGACGGCTGTACGCTTGGAGACTTATCACTTATCAGTAATCACTTATGTACCTAAAAATCAGATATCGGTTGTGATCAGGACAATCTTGTAGGTATTTTAAAAAAATAGGTACCTATTTGTCCATTATCAATTTTGGAGAGTCAATTCGTTGTTTGATTAAAATAATAAAAAAATGGTTTTTCGGTACAATATTTTAGTTGCGAAGAAAGATGATAGGGTAGATAGGGAAGAGGATAGATATGAGAAATGAGAATTTCCACTGCCTAGATTTCACCTATCCGACCCTGGCGACGCGCTTTTAGTCCAGACAAGCCCAACTGTCATGCCTGGGACGTTTTTTTCAAAACTGACAGTCCAACAGCTTCTTGAACGGCGGCGATCATTTCCAACTGATGACGCAAGTCGAATAGGATTATCGTTCGGAAGCGTAAAAATAAACCGAAAGCCGGAAATTCATGATAGGTACAAAAATACCTTTTATGAGTTATGCGAAGACGGGAAGACCACAAACGGATTGTAGTTTAAAAACCCTAATCTTCTCAAGTTGCGCCACTTTCCACCTTCACCATCAATTTCTCAGGCATTTTCATAACAACCCTTCATCATTCCCCAAAGCAAAAAAACTTTTCTACATCGAATGAATCTATTAAAACTTCACAATTGAACCTGAAAATAAAAGAAGTTTCAGGATAAAAAACTTAAGGATTAATTAAACGTGGAAAAACAATGGGACAAAAGGGCGCCTCTGTGTCATTCGGATCCTTTGTCGGCAAACTATTGTCCCTTAGGTAGCTTTTTTTCCTTCATCGGTATTTCTTTTCTGTATATGAATGTGGGTGGCAACTCGAAAACACAATATTTCCCATTGTTCACCCTAATACATCGAAATAAAGATACCACTGTTGATACATGAAAAGATTTACTGTTTAAACAAAATTCCTAATTGGGAACCAGTTTTGAAACCCAATTTGTGTGTTAATTGAAATCCCAATTAGGTTAAGTATTTCCTTTTTCGGAGTGGAAGGAAATTAAGGATTCAGAAAACCGTCAAAGTTGAGAAATCTCAAACAATTGTTTAATTCTTTTGACTGGCTGATTTAAACAAAGACATTTCCGTTTGTCAAAATCGAGGATGTTTCACGTGGATGCTAAGGTGCGGCCTTGTTATCCACGTGGATACACGTGCTTCGAAGTCCTTATCTTAGGCAATTATCGAATCAGACGGTCAATTTGCATGGGAGCGACAGGAAATTAGACTATGCTGCAGCGTTTATATTAAACGAAATGCTTTTTTTTAATGCCATGCTAGAATCAACACCGCAGGTGCGAATATTTCTATTTTCAAACGGATGGTTTACTTTTTAAACATTTTTCCTATAAAACATCACTGGGTGTGTTAAAACCTTAAAAATTAGTCATCCATGATACAAACTTGAAAATGTCAAAACTTGGGAGAGGTTATGATGTATAGGCTGGATTAAATCATCCCCAGTTTTGACGAAATATGAGGTACCTATAGAAAATTAACTTATCAGAAAAGTGATTATTTCGTCCATTTACACCAAAAAAAGCCTCGAGAAGCAGCGGATTTCCTCCGGAAAGGCCTTCCCTAATCCTATCTTTGATGTCCTAGTCCCCCCCCCCCCGCCGCGCCTAGTTTGTCCTAGTTTGCCTTGATGTCCAAGTTTCCCGCCCCTGTCCCTCAGGAGAGTTGGGATTCTCGGTTCTGGGGAACCGCTTAGGCAATTTCTACTGTCTTCTACTATGGTCCTCGGGCCATAATATATTTCCGTCACCATTTCCAACCATCTCAAACTTTCCGGTATCGAAGAAATCACGGAATTCCATTTAGGCCCCTTAGCATGGGCCCCAGAACATCTTCCGTGATTTGAACCGTTCTTAATATGGTCTGCGGATCATCAGACATTCCCATCACGATTTTCAAACCTTAAGGTTACAAGAAAAAATCACGAAATTCCATTTAGGCCCCTTAGACAAGTCCCAGAACCGACTTTGAAATTTGAACTGCTATTAACTATGATCCTCGGCCCCTAGGACTTTCCCGTCACGATTTTTAACCATCTCAAACCTTCAGGTTCCGAGAAAATCACGAAAATGTCCTTTATGCCCTAAGCGAAGTACCAGAACCGCTTTCTCGATTCAAGCCATTTTCAATAGGCTTCTACCTGGTGAAACAAAAGCTCTAAATACCAAGTCTCGTTTAATTCAAACAATCCTAGCTCGAGTTATCGCGTCGGTACATATATATATATATATATGTAAAAGGGAAATCTTCCCCTTTCACTGGTCAGGGTGGCAACCTTGGCAACCGCGAGCGGCAGGATAGAAAATGGAAACCTTAGTGATAACCTAACGCAGAGAGAAAAGAATTGATTCAGAATCCAAAAGTATTTCATTCAAATTTAAATTCAGATAAAAGACTATTAAACCGATTTTCTTTAAGGTACATATTTGTCATTATTATAATATGTTATTTGTTTAATAAAATTTATTCTTTAAGGAGAACAACGGTTTAGTCGAAATATATCCCGAACCAAACTTATAAATCGGTTTTGGTCTTTCTGGTGCTACGACTTGAAAATGCAGTCGGCGCAGGTGAAGATACATTTGGAACGGGATGTGGAAGGAACTTCGGAAGATTTGGCTTCAGATACCATCAAAGTCACTACGATTCGATTGCTTTCCAATGATACCACGTACGTTTTTCCTCCTCAGTACCAGGACATTAAGGAACACACAAGACTGTCTAAGTTACAGGTGGTTAAGAATGCATGCAAGGCTTTGGCTAAGAAGGGCCAGTTTCGTAATATAACGGTTACTCTGCAGTCCGACATAGTGCCGTTGTACTTTGATAGCGACATGAATTTTGTTTTTCAAGAGCATTACTTAGAAGAAGTGGTAATCACTGCTCCCGTGTCAGAGTCCGTGGTCTTAGAGGATTCGACAGGTGACCAGGCTCCGCTCGTTCGGCTTATTGAATCGTTAACTGCTCGATTGACCGCTAGAGAGCAGAAGCCGCTCAATATGACCCAAGTTCATAAACAATTTGTTTTAGATAAATTCCAGGGTACAGAAAACGCCAGTTACTGGATGGATTTGTATGAAAAAGAATGTGAACGACATATGATTCTGTCAGACGAGGATAAAATACGGGTCTTACGCCTATTTTTGGAAAAGAGTGCATCAGAATGGTATGCTTCGACTCTCTGTAAACTTACCTTAGAAGGTGCATGGGCAAACTGGCGAGAAAACTTTTTGGAAACTTATAGCGACAAGAGTTGGCGGTCAGTGTACTTTGCCTATACTTTTAAATTCATGAGTGGTTCGATCCTTGATTATGCGTTGAAGAAAGAACATCTTCTTTTACAAACCGAGCCGCTAATGTCTGATACATCCAGAATTAATCACATCGTTGTCGGTCTCCCGTTATATATTCAGGACCGATTGATTAAAGATGAAATCGATACCACTGAACAACTTATGAATCAACTTCGTCGATTTGTGCATTTTAAGGCTCCAAGAGAAGAGAGACGTCCCTCTACTTTTAAATCAAAGATTGAGTCGGTCACTTCAGATGAAAGGAACCTGAAGTCAAGAGACAAGAAAGCATGCTCAATTTGCGAGTCGCGGGGTTTTCCCGGTCGCTTCCATAAAGTTGAATTTTGCAGATTTAGGGAACGCTTTACCGATGACCGAGCGGTACACCTGACAGAGGATACAGACGTTTCAGTAAATACTCATGATGGACAACAACAAAAAAACTAGAATCCACACCACTAATTCGTTTAACTGTCACTATCAATGATCATAAAGTTACCGGAATTTATGATAGTGGCTCAAATATCACGCTTGTTAACTCAAAGATTTTGGAAGATGTTAAAAACAAGATGTGGAGTAGTGAAAATACATTCCGGACGATTAGTGGTGTGCAACGCAGTTTTAATAAGATCAAATTACCTATAAATATTCATAAAATCAGACATGACATGGAAGTCCATGTCATAAAAAATGATAATTTCTCCTATGATGTGTTATTGGGATTAGATGCAATAAGGAAGTTTAAACTGATCCAAGATGAGCATTTAGATATCTACCAACGTGTCAACGATGGCGTTGTGGAGAAGGTCAGAGTTTTGGAAGACAAGAAGCATAGAGAAGTGAACTATTTTGAAGAATATTCTCCTGTTAGTTTTGACTCCTTGAATCATTTGGACGATGATAAGAAACACCGCATTTGTGACATGTTAAACCGAAACTTGTCAATATTTGCCAAACACAAATATGATGTTGGTCAGGTACAACATTCCGAGGCTCACATTAAGCTTTCGGAGAATAAATATATTTCAAAGAAACCCTATAGATGCTCCATATTGGATGAAAGGGAAATTGAAAATCAAATCACTAGGTTGCTTGAAGCTGGGTTGATAGAGGAATCAGAGTCGCCCTACGCAGCACCCGTGACATTGGCATTTAAGAAAGAGGAAGGTCGTCGGTCCAGACTTTGTGTGGATTACCGTGAACTGAATAAGATTTTGGTACCGGAGTCCCAGCCTTTCCCGAGAATAGAAGACATAATCGTGAAAACTAGAAATTGTAGATGGTATTCGGTTTTTGATATAAATTCTGCCTTCTGGTCTATACCAATACGGCCGAAAGATAGATATAAAACGGGTTTTGTCACACAGTCAGGACACTATCAATGGAAACAATTACCTTTCGGGTTGAAAATCTCACCCGCTATATTTCAAAGAATTTTGGCAAATGCCATTCGTCGCCATGGACTACAAGATTTCTGTATTAATTACATTGATGATATTCTGATATTTTCTTCTGATTTTGATCAGCATTTAACGCACATTGATAGATTACTCAAAGTTGTTCAAATGGAAGGTTTCTGTTTGAAGTGGTCTAAGTGTACCATAGCGAAGTTTTCGGTGAATTACTTGGGTCATATTCTCGCCTATAACTCGGTAAGGCCGCATCATGACAATCTCAGATCGATCAAGGATTTTCCGAGCCCACAAAATAAGAAGAATGTACGCCAATTTTTGGGAAAGGTGAATTTTTATCACAAATACATACCAGATCACACAAGACTTCTTGATCCTATTCATCATCTCCTTCGCAGCGGCACTGAGTTTCAGTGGACACCTGAGTGCGAAGCCACGTTCAATAAGGTCAAAGATTACTTATGTAAGAGTCCTATTTTATCTATTTTTGATCCTCAAAAGAGCACCTTCATTTTTACCGATGCGAGTTCGCTTGGGGTGGGTGCGGTACTTAAGCAGAGGCAAGATGATAATGAACTACATCCGGTGGCCTATTTTTCGAAAAAGTTTACACCCTCTCAATCAAAGAAAAAAGCGATTTATCTGGAATGTTTGGCGATCAAAGAGGCTTTGCGCTACTGGCAACACTGGCTTATTGGACATAAATTTAGAGTCATTTCGGATCATAGACCCCTGGAAAATCTTAAACTAAAAGCTCGAACTGATGAGGAACTTGGAGATTTGGTGTACTATCTTTCACAGTATGATTTTTGCATCACTTACTCGCCTGGAAAGTTGAACCAAGAGGCAGATGCTCTTTCCAGGAATCCAGTTCTCGAGTCGTTCGAGAATGTTGATGATGTTTTACAAGTGGTTAACTTCGTTTCAATCGATGATCTCCGCCAGGACCAACAACAACACCATGATGAATTATCTCATGAGACGCAGACGATTACAAAAGGGACACTAATCTACAAGAAAATGAGAGGCAGAGAGCGCATATATGTGTCACAAAAATTTGGATTAGATCTGATTGGTAAACTTCATTCATATTACGGTCATATAGGAAGTGGTCATATGGCAGCCAAAATTCGTCCATTCTATTATTTTAAGCAGATGGATGCCGTTATTCAGGAATTTTGTGATCAATGTGAGACTTGCAAGAAAAATAAGTCCAGAAAGAGCAGGGACATTGGACGCCTGTCACAATTGGGTCCGGCTAGAGAGCCTTATGAGATAATGTCCCTTGACACCATAGGAGGTTTTGCTGGAAATCGTTCACCGATGCGTTATCTTCATCTTTTAGTGGACCACTTCACCAGGTTTGCGTTTACTTTTGCTTCTAAGGGTCAACAAGCAAAAGACCTCATACGTTTCCTACGCCCTATTTTAGAAAAGAATACGGTAAAAATCCTATTAGCGGACCAATATGCGAGTATTAATTCGACTGAATTCAAGGGATTCTTGCGTAGTTATGGTGTTACGCTCGTCTTTACTGCAGTCAATTGTCCTTTTTCAAATGGATTGAATGAACGGCTCAACCAGACACTTGTGAATAGACTTCGTTGTAAGAGCAGTGAACATCCGCAGCGACCGTGGTCCAAACTTGCGATGGAATGTACAGAGGAGTATAATCGGACTACTCACAGTGTGACGCAATTTTCGCCGATGTACTTGCTCACTGGAGAGCAGTCCTCCATTTTGCCTGATGAACTTTGCCAACCTCGAGATTTACTACAGGACAGATTGCAGGCGTTTGATAATTCCCAGAGAGATCACCTAGTTAATAAAAATAGGGTTGATCGAAAGAAGATTGAGCATGATTTTCAAGTAGGAGATCTAGTCTACGTAGAAATGGGAGGTCGTCTTAACCGAAACAAGTTGGATCCGATAAGAAGAGGACCATGTCAAGTTTTAAGCAGAGTGTCATCTACGATTTATGAAGTCGGTTTTGGACGTCGTCGATCTACGAACTTTGTCCACAGCAGCAAGCTTCTGCCAGCCCGAGGGGGGGAGATGTAAAAGGGAAATCTTCCCCTTTCACTGGTCAGGGTGGCAACCTTGGCAACCGCGAGCGGCAGGATAGAAAATGGAAACCTTAGTGATTAACCTAACGCAGAGAGAAAAGAATTGATTCAGAATCCAAAAGTATTTCATTCAAATTTAAATTCAGATAAAAGACTATTAAACCGATTTTCTTTAAGGTACATATTTGTCATTATTATAATATGTTATTTGTTTAATAAAATTTATTCTTTAAGGAGAACAACGGTTTAGTCGAAATATATCCCGAACCAAACTTATATATATATATATATATATATATATATATATATATATATATATATATATATATATATATATATATATATATATATATATATATATATATATATATATATATATATATATATATAGGTTTGGAATGACCTATATTTTCGTGATCAGGAGATCGTCCTGATTACGAATATATAAGTCTCTAAGCCGAAAGCCGCCGTGAGGCCGGCCCCAATAGCCTGCTTTCCTCCGGAAATCCGCTAAAAAACCTTATGAAATTAAAGAAGTCTTCACAATTTAATATATTCCTAGACTTGACTAATAGGCGCTGAGCTCTTCATGTGTGGCCGGTTCACATGTAAACGTCAGACAAGGGTTAAAAGGGAACGGCTAATTTTCAAAACCCACCAGGCTTCTTTCCAGACACGTAACGTCTCGAATGGGGCTGATATACACAAAAAAGCCAACGTTTAAAAAAAAAAATCCTGATCCCGGCTTACCTCTTTTAAATTCATGGCTCATAAAACGTCCTTTCTGAAAACAGAGGCTATTATCAAGTAAATGGACCGTGTTTTAATGTCAGCACATAGTTTTAAATTTTAAAACAATGGCGGATAAAAAAGTCAGACGAGTGTGGACGTCACTTCTTTGAATAAACATCACATTATTATAAAACTACTTAAGTTTATCGATAAAAGACAGATATTTTGGATGTTTTAGGAATTTTACAATTCCACAAGCTTTCATCCAGGGCAAGGTTTCCAAAAGTGGTCGAGGAGGGATATTTTGGGGTCAAAATGACCCCAATTCAAAGAGAAAAAAGCGTTCTCATACACATTTTCTTTTTTCCAAGAATCTTCTCTAACATAAGAAAAAGCCCTAGAAATTTCAAGTCGATTCGTCAAAAGGGACCTGAGAAAACTCAATGCAATTTTTGAGTTGATAATTCCTGGATGGTATGAGTCATAGGGATGTATAGGGAATGGCCCCACATATCAATGTCCCTGGAAGAAAGAAGAAGGGAATCAAATATGATGAGAAAGAGCCCTAAAAAAGGGTTCATCATACCGCCCAGCCCAGCCCAGAGGACTAAAGGTATTGGGGAAAAGGATGTAATAAGCAATTTCTCTTATTAGGCTTCCACAGTGACGGGACAATCTGCAGATTTTTGTTTATCTCATCGGTGTGTTTTGATAGAGTGCATTTTTATTTTGTTGCAGCTGTAGCCTTTTGTTGCTTTTGAAAACTCAGGGGTCGGCATCTGGCTTTCGTATATCGGATACGGGTCAAACTCTCTGCTAGGAAGCGACTCTCCACCTGGCCTTATTACTATTCTATTACGAACTATGGATCATATTACAACTCAAACACACGCCAATCACTATTTTCCCCCTTTTAAATCGATTTTTAGGGGGTTTAGGGTAAAAGAATAATAAGCTTTTCGGGTCTCTCAGAGGGTTCAAAGACATTGTGGGTGGCTCTTTTCGTTTAGGGGGTCGAGAGGTGGTAAGTGGTGCATAGATCCTCAGACTCAATGGGGTCCATTCAAGTTCAACTGTTTTTTATCTGTCCCAAAGAAAAGGCTACTGAACCCTACATTGACCCCTCAACTCAAAAAGTGAAAATTTCTTGTTTTCCTCGCCTTCTTTGTAGTCATGGCAATTAAGGTAATTGAATTCTAGGATAACTATCAAAGGCTTTATTTATAAAATTGTGACTTGCGTGTATGAGAGGACATTTATAGCGTTTTACACCCAGTGATAAATGCTCTCGAGTCAGGCCTTCGAGACTCGGGAGCATAAAAAGACGCTTCCGTGCATTCAAAATACAAAAGGATTTTGAAATATTGAAAGATGATCACGATGGAATGCCGTCCAGACGCGGATCGCATTGGCAATCTTATCTCTTAAGTTTTATCATCACGAAAAGGGTTTTTTACTTCAAAAACGTTAAGTGTGCATTTCTGTGAACAAACATTCCATTTATAAAGACTCAATTTGACGATACTTGGACTGTAATCGTAAATTAGAAAAGTAAACGTCCACCCTTCGTCGTTAAGCACACTTGAAGGGGTCAGTTAAAAAGACGAAAGACGTCATCGGTATATCCAGTTGGCCAGCTAGGTATGATGAATTTTACAGATTAATATCAAAAAATTGGCTTCAAGTTTTTACAATGAAAGGATAAATAAACAAGATAACCTGAGGCATGAGGGAAGCGTTACTTGCATAACCCATCTGGTGCTTTTCAGCATCGAAAAACTCATCGAATCTTCATCTGAGGACTAAACGCCCCGGTCACGACCTTACAGACAACAAACTAACAATCATCGGTCAACAAAAGGGGGTTCAATCAATCAAAAATTGTTCCACATCATCGCCTCTTGAAAAGATCAACATGACGCTTTTGTCATCGGGGCTAATTAAAAAAACGTTAAATTTCGTATCTTTCACCCTATATCACCAAAATAATTGGTCCATCTTTCAAACCTTCTCATTCTTTAGTGTCAGTCGTTACTTTTTTCAACACATTGTTACAAGTACCAGCACTGTAATAAAATTAATTGACACCAGTTAGCCTCATTTCTTAGTTGTTGCTAGGAATATATCAACGTACATGTTTTAGAAAAGAAAAATCATCGCTGGACCTACGATTAGTTTAAAAAATCTCATAAAGATGCAAGATAAAATTAACAAGAAACTTTCACAGATGAAACCCACTTTTGGGATTCCTTGAGTTTTTTGTGTTCAAACAGAAAAATTAACGGAAAAAATTATAACTCAGGAAGGAATCGATCCTCCAACGTTTTTATGTGTAGATGGTTAGCATCACTTTATAGAAAATGAAAGGTCGTAGGTTCAAATCCTACCAGAGGTCCAATTTTTTTTTTTTTTTTTTTTTATAAGGGTAAATTTGAGAATTACCATTCTGCCTTAACACATGGAAGGATATAAATTGGAAGTACGGTTAATTCAAATCAGGATCCCCTTGCCTCACACCCCTGGGATATTAGGGGGAACTACAAAATAAGTAATAGAGATAATGTAGGTAATTGGATCAATGGGTTAATAGGGAATGGTGTTTGTGATAGTTTTGTGGAGGTCATTTTGAGGAAGTTATCGCACAAAAAGCTCCAGACATTTCTCAAATTATTTTACCTAAATAAAAACCCTATACATCCTAATTAACCTCAACTATAATATTACTTCCTACATTAAAATAAGTTGTTTACCCAGGGGAGAAGGCTTGACGGCTTGATTAGATGTTGAATGTCGTCACGATAGGGAGAGTACACCCGAAAAAAAAAATAAATAAATAAAGAGGAACACAAAGTAATTAGGGAATAAAAGTTTTTATTTATTTATATTTTTTCTAACATTTTTTCTTTTTATTTACACTCATAATTGGCGCTTTCCCATCATGCAGGCGAGATGGTCTGGTCAAAAAAAGTGTCAGAAATAGGATGTGGGACTAAATTAGCTCCCGCCAAATTAATAACTTTTTTAAATCTGTGTCGGTCATTCCACTTTCTTTGCCTACGAAATGGACAAGAGACACGTTTTTATATGAAAGTCGAATCCAATGGAAATGTCACACGAAAACTATTGATTGAAAAATTTCGAATTCAGGACAAGAGAGAAGTCGATTCATTCATGGTTTCGTTGTTTTATAGCAATGATTCATAGCCAATGTGTCTTCCATATTGATAACTTCTCTTAGAAATAGTTAGATCATCCTGTTAATTTATTATTTGCACACATCCTGTTTTTCACAAAAAGAATTTATTTTATTTAAAAAAATTTCGATATTTTTATCTTTATATAAATTATCTGATAATTACAATGTCATGGACTACATTAGATTTTTAACCTTTTATATCAGTAGTCGTAAAATAAATGGTTTTTTGAGTGAAAGACGTTTTAAAAAGGGAGTTAAAAGGTCCAGGTAAGCGGAAACTATAAAAACTAATTTGATTACAATAGAGGGTAAAAAAGTGGTTTTTGAATGAAAGGGGTGTTAAGGCAATAAATTAATTTTCGTCGGGTCGTTTTGTTCGAGATATGCGATATGAAATCCATTAAAGACTGGTCCCGTGGCGAGGAGGGTGGTTCTGCCATTTAAGTCCTAAAGGGTGACCCCTCTGAGTCACAAGGGAAGTCTGCTTGGGGTAGGTCCAATATTTCCCCACCACTTATTCATTTTTTCCATTCTTTTGTCAGGGTTCCCAGTACTAAATCATGGATTCCACTCAATCGTGAAAGTCTCTTAAGTGGATTAAAGACGTTGGAAAACTTACGATTCTGCAAATAACAACCTCACCTAAAAAAATATAATAAATTTTATTTCGAAATGTGCGATAAAATAAAGGAAATTAGAAGATGAGGTCTGTTTGAGTCGATAAGGATTGAAAATAGCATCGAAGGTTATCCGGATATGAGGTTCAGATCAAAAACATCCTGCGATAACTAAAGAATTCGAAATTGCCACTTTTTCCAGATGAGAAATTTCAAACGTGAAAGATGGCCGAAATAGGTTATCTTAAGACATTTTTGGTATGAAACGTGATGTCGACTTGTCTTTGCATTTATGATAATTTAACGCCCTCGTTTAACAATCACGCGAGACTTAAAAGCGTTAAAGTTGCAATGTCTTCCCATTCCATGTTTCATAAAGGCAATAACGAGCCTTTCAAACTGGTTCAAAGCGAAACCTTGAATGCAAATGTCCAGTCTCTGCGTGCAAAAGACAACTTGGGAGACAAAACTTAAAGTTTTGATCTGGTGGCTAATTGAATATTCTTGTTTCCTTTGTCTTTTTCAGATCCAGGGGTAATTCCAACAATTTATGTTCGGGGAAGGAAAAAAAAACGTGGCACAAGTTTTCATTTTTAGATCCTTGTGTAAGTACGATAAGATAAGTAATGCCTGTGATAAAGACTTTAAAAGCTTTGAACATCCTGAAAGGAGAAAAAAAGGGCTTTGTATCAAGTTGTTGGCGCCTCCATGTACTAAGGAGGGGTCTTCAATTGGTTTCTCACGTCTAATATAGAGAATCCCCCTTTGGGTCTCAATGCCTCTTTCTTTGTTCACAATTATCGATCCAAATCATTCGTTTTCAATAAAAATTGAAACATCAATAACTTGCGCAGAAATGCTTTTTAGTCGAGAACTTTCATCCCTAGGGGTTTGAGGCAATGGGACTCCTTTATTACAATTGCGGAACAGGAATATTTAAACAAATATGGAATAGAGAAGGTTCCCTTTAACTTTCCCAAAATTCGTGGCTCTACAGACCTCTCCACAAACACCAAATATTCCCGCCCAACACTCCCATTCACCCCAATCACCACTCTCCTGGACCCTCCCCAACAAGAATTTTATATAAACTACAACTTTTAGTCTTATTTTAGTATCTCCTTTTGTCCAAGAGGCCACCCATCAACTAGTTAAGCTACTAGACAGAATTCACGATTTTATTTTGACCATGGGACTCATTTGGTTATATACCAGTAGCAAACCAGTTTCGGAAATTCCACCAACTGTTTAAGGATTTTGTCACCTTCTTGAAGGGAACGTTGAAATTAGCATACCGACCCTTTTTCTACGCTCGAACGACTTGGATACCAAAAAACCGGATCGAAAGAAAAGAACTGTAAAACATGGAATTTGGGCAAAAACAGGTACGTCAATGCAATTATTTTTTTGTTTCATTTTAAATCGCAATTTGGAATAGCCTCTGGACAATAACTGTTCGGAAATTGCTCCTTTCCCATCATAGAGCCGAGGGCAACTTGATATTCATCGGAGCTCTATCGATACTTTGCCAAAAAGACATGATTTTAATATTCAGCATGTGGCCGAGCCTTAAAATGGTTCCGAACCATTTCCGCTCCCAAATGGTGCTTAACGAATGCCAATTTTCGTTGTAGAACACCTCTTGTTGAAAAGACACCATTTGTGAATTGTCACGAAGATAATAAATCTCGGTGTACCTGACCGAAATGAAATATTATGTAAATAATGTTGAAAAAAGGGGGGTCGTGTGAGAACAAGGGTGAAAGGAAAGGGGTTGATAATTTACATTTCAAAGGCGTTCCAGCTGCAGAGACACTCTCGGTTATTTTGGTGTCAATTAATAAACTGGAGCATAATATCGGGATTATTTATCGAACACGGACCGAGTCCGCCCACCACTTCCGTCCGATTGGAAACCAGACAAAACACGGCTATTAATTCGAAACACAACTTGTAAGACATGACGCTCGGCCTTATTCAATTTATTTCTTTCCAAAGTTGAAGATTTTAAGAAAACGGTTCCGCTCTCTTGAACGATATGATAGATTCTCCATCGGAAAAGTTCGTTGCTCTTCTGGAAGCGTGTCAAGACTTTCGACCCTGGAATTTCGATAGCGTCAAAGATAGTTTGGCAACTGGCAATGGCGCTCATGAGTCATCTTTTATTGGAAGTGAATGTTTAAACACCTTTGATGTTTAGGCGCCTTTTATTTTAATTGTTCGCTAATGATCCATCACGATAACTTTATCTGGAGCGGTAACACAGTTACTTGGAGATTCAAAAGCATAACGTTTTCTTTTATGAAGAACAATAGACTTTAGCTAAACAGGCAAACGAATTTCAATCTACTTAGACAGGAAGATGGCAAGGTTTCCAAATTAGTGAAGGCAGGTTTCTTCTGATTTCCCTGAAGGTTTCCAAAAGCAGAAGCATCCTTACAGTTGCTCGAGTAGTTTAGGGGGAAAGTTGGTGAGTTTGGGGATGATGGTGAGAGATTTTGGGGGTTAAGGGTGGTAGTGAGGGAATTAGGAGAAAACGCATGGGAGTTAGTCTAACCTAGCCTTATCTTCCGGCAGACATTTTAGTATTTTTTCACACCTTCGAAGGTTCAACAGAACACGTTAAAAAAACCAGCTGAAAAAAGGAGTGATTTAAAGACTATACACAGTTTCCTTTAGGTGTTGAAGAAAGGAAGTAGAACGAAAGTAAAGAAAAGAAACCTGAATCCATGACCTGTCTGACACTCGTGGTAACAAAAGGTGCATTGTGAAGTGGCACCAACGAGTGTGATCCTAAAGAAGATACGCCCGTCAAATTACCTAGCCGAGTGGACCCACAGGTAGTCGGCTCCGTAGAACAAATCATCCCCGTTGTACCACCCATCGTTCCCGTCGTAAATCTAAGAACTCTAAAATATTTTTCTTCTCTCAAATCGAAATAAAGTATTAGGTGAAGAATAAATTAATCAAGTCATTAAAACACACGATTGGCCAGCAAGGGCGTCTTTCATTGTCTTGGAGCAAATTGATGTTAAGTGCCATTAACGTGTTTCCCCACCCGTTCGCTTAAATTCTTCCCAGCTTGTCCTTCAAAACTTGCTGTCCGATCTAGAAATCTAATCTTGATCGATTTCTGAAATCCAATAGGATCATGCAAATCTTCACATTTTGACAAAAAATGATTGATATTTCTATTTGTGGGGTTCAACGGATGCGGTTTTGTTAATATACGTGAGTGGGGTGACAAACCCTGGCGGTTATAATAGGTTCGGGACCCCCATAAATGATAGTGATTGTCAGGTGAAAATAGGTTGGGGACACGAGACGTGTTAGACAATAGTTCCCTCTTTTTTCAGTCACACCTTTCACGGAAACACGTGGGGTGAAATCCGATGATCGGAAACCGATTCCAAAAATAATGTGTTTGGAGGTCAGTGATAAACAGTTGATTTTCAAAATATTTTTGATTCAGAAGACGCTGTTAGAAAGGGTCAGGACCGGTTTGGAACAAAAGAATGAGTCTAATCTGATATTGAATGCAACAACCGGTTGACAGGCGAGATCAAGTTGAAATTTAATTTTTAGGGACACAGCAATTATACTCAGCTAATTTTCTTGCCAAACCTTTGATATCTGCAGGACTTCGACATCTGCCGGAAAGACAAATTCCCAGCAGTTTTTAATCTAAAATAAGAGTAAAAGTCAAGGGCGGAGAAGTAGATGAGACGTTCCCGACTCAATTGATCCAATCAAAGCCATACAGTGTCTTCTCCCCTCTACTCTCCCTTATAATCCGTTTACTCGCTTTCAGACGACACAAGCCAATTTGCGGCTTTGAAAACCCAATTTCATTCATAGACGCTTTAAAATTACGTTGTTGTAATTTAACATTTTCTCATCCACTTATCATTTTACGATCATATCACCAAAAAAACAGACCCCCGGAGTTTTACACGCACCGTCGACTGTCAGCTGCAGGGGAAAAAAAGGTTGAAAACGTGAGCCTCTTGTTTTAGGACTGATTAAGAACTTTTCAGCTGCGATTCATAAAAGGGGTTAAAAAAATGATGACGTCACTAGGGTGGTTTTCTTGTTTCCAACCCCTCTTCGTTTCCTTCTCATATCGTTAATGGTCCTGTTGGGACTTATCTCGGTCATTTGTCCTCGCCTTCTATTTCAGTCCTTGAGGATTAATGCTCCCCTACAAGGGATGGAAATTATAAACAACCTTTTTATCACGATTTCAGTAAAAGATTCCATCACGTTGAAATTATTTTATATGTTAAGCTTTTTGTGACTTTAGAGTTGCCGACGTAACCACTGTGATCGAAAAACTAATGAAGGCGGCTAAGGATTCAATGGATCGTGACTCCCTCGGACTTAACAAAAAATCGTTCCCTGTTAACTACAACGGTTGACGACAAGAGAGAATGGGGAAGGATATTGTATGCTGAAGAGACGCAAGATTTCGATTCTCTAAGAATATAAATACGGAGAATACGATACGAGAATAGTCATGAATACTCCCCTCACAAAAATAGACGCTCGTGGTCAAAAATATTCTCCTTTTTTCGTTTCGCCTTTTATAGCTGACTTCAAAAAAATTCTCCTTTTGTTCTTTATAAACAAAATTCGCAATTGGGTGAATGAACTGTGGAAAATTTCGCGATTAAAAAATGGTCCTTGTACGGTTTGTGATATTAAAACAAGGGACGTGAATTAGCTATTGCGGAATGAACTACGACCTCTGCGGTTATCTCTTGGACAAGAACCACTTCCATATTTGGAACCCAACACTTCTTTTATTTATTTTTTTCTTTAAAGATATTACGAGTTTCCCTCCGAGGGTGTGCCCTACCCCATAATGAAACCCATTTCTATTCGTGTCTATATTTGGACTTTTTGTGTTACACTCAAAGTGTTTAAAGTCATGTCACTTTGATTTACGATGTGTATAAAAAGAACGGGACATCTGCCTCAGCGGATTCGACAACACGCTCTTTGTTTTGTCAATTTCCCTGATAAGAGTGAAGCTAATTTACAAGGAAGTCGTGATTTTTGCCATGACTTCCAGATAGCCTACGTCCTGTGTATATAACTATCTCGTTCAAACATGATAAGTATAAGCCACCTTTTAGATAAACCTACCTAAAAGGTAAACTTCATTTCAAACAGGAAAAAGTTGTCGTAAAATTGAAAAATTACACTCATTGATTGAAAAGTAAAGATTTATTATTCATTCCGCCCTCAGTACTGGACAATGAGAAGTTAAAACCGATTGTGAAACAGAAGGGAGTTCCGGAGACAACCGCTCCCTCAACCATCCCAGTGATGCTTTAATCCTATTTTATAATGTACCCTCGAATAATAATCCCATAATACAGATGAGGGTAGACGACATGACTCATGACATCACTTTGTTCAGCCCTATTGACTTCTTGTATTTGGACATCGTAATTATTTGAGTTATGGCTTCGATGAGGACAAAAAAAGGTAGTAAGACGTTTTGCCTGCTGTTGAGTTTATCTTGAATCTGAAGACATCTCAGGTAATGAACCTGAGACCTAGGACAGTTCCCAGGACATAAAACAGAAGCAGATCTTCCAGATTTCACTTTCAAAAGAACAAGTGACATTTTGATTTGGTTTCCATTTACGTAAGAATCAATGAAGCTACGTCAAAATTTGACTAATGATGTCTTGCCATATCTTCGGTACAGGTCATCCTGAAAGCGATTTTTAAGAATACTAAGATAAAATACCTTCTGGGGGAAAAAAACGTGCAAAATGAAAGAAGAGCACCATTAGTTTAGCGTGTCAATTTGTCATGCTCTTTCAACTTCATTCTTTTCATTAATCTTTTTCAACACGCTATTTTAGAGAATGACTATATTTTTCCACATTTTAAAAACAAAAACGATTGAAATTTATATCCCTTTTAGCATCGTTGGATCCCCTGGGGTTAGGTCGGAGAGTGCGGTATGCATTTGTGACTAATTTACAAGGAAGATTAGAAAAGGAGGAATTAGTAGGAGCTAATCGCGGGATCGGTGCCAAAAAACGTCGGCCAACCAACACAAAATCTGAGTGAGAAACGCTCGCGTATTTTCGTTGGACGGAAACGACTTCCTTGTCGTCTCGCGTAAACTAGGACGCGTCTCCGATCCCCTTAACCCTCCAGACAGAAAACCATTCATCGTGATTTAAGATCCGATCTGGCAATCTTCGATATCGCCCCCAATCACACGTGCATGACGAATATCACAATCAAACTGGAAAAATTCTCCTCCATAAAAAATTGTTTATCCAAGAATTCCCCCATTTTGACTTCTCCAATTAGCAATAGTAAAAGCTCGTATTTTCGTATATTAGGCAATCAAGGGCTGAATAGGTTTGTTTGAACTGACAATGAGTCAGAAAGTGTATAAATTACAAGTCCAGTTGAACCCAAGCCAGTAATGAAGTCATAACTTATTTTATTTTTAGCCTTAAGGAAGGTTTTAACACCCTCGTATTATTGCAACTTAACATTCTTTAGAAACAGAATACGAACGTATCAAAAAACTGCTTCCTCTGAAAATTACCTGAAACAAAAAAAAAAAAACTATTAGTAATTTGGCAATAATTGAATCCTATAAGATAGAGAGGGAGGAATAAAATAATTTCGGAGAGCTTTCTTTGGAGAACAATTTAAATTTTTGAAAAGCTCTTTAAAATGCTATTTAAAAATAATTAAAATCGTGAGCCCCTAAGGCAATTTCAAGAATTTCATACAATTGTGGTTTGGAATAGTCGATACTTGAACAAAACGTAAATCCATTAGGGTGAGACTGACCATGTTGCCCTGGTGTATTGACGGGCACGAAATGGTCGGATGAGGTTTCATTAAAAAAAGGAAAACAGCAAGGAGAGGATCTGGTGATTGATGAATGTTTCGAGGCTTTAATTAGCGTGAAGGGCGAAGAAAGGAAGGGGGAAGGTAGAGGGGTGTCCATTAACAGAGGCAGACAAAAGGGCGTGCGGAACGGAGAACGGTAATGCCCCCAGTGTTGATTTACTTCTAATTAAAGTCCAAGGTAAGGTCAGGTCGCGAAGAAGGGGATCGCCCTAACGGACAGACACACTTGACGGCCTCAAAGCCTCCAGAGGCCTTGAAACATCACTAGTATATCACCAATTAGATAGACGATTCGAACTAATTTTAAAACAAGCACTAAAAATCGACCATTTTTTCTCAATCTTTGATCCATATCTGCCAAACGGCTAGTCTGAATTGGACAAATAACTAATAGATTTTTAGAAAATTTTATGAGCTTTTATTTTGTACTAAGTGATCAAGTCGCTGAAACTAATAGTTTTGGAGATATAAGCAAAAAACTGAAATAAGTGCCAAAGTTTTGACTTTTTTGCCATTTTGACGTTCCGGACAAAATTTATAAGTTTCACGGTATTGCGGAATGGAATCATTGTGCGCCGTTCTTTTACTTTGTAATGGATGTAAATAAAATTCATAGAAAACAACCCCTAAATTTGTCATGTTAACGATGTGGATTAATAGTTGAGGGGGATGCGTCATCACTCCCTTCGAAGAATAAATTGACCCATCAATTGAATACGAATGGAATCCACTTTCCTACAGATTTTTGAACTCGGATCTAATAAATCGACTCATTATGCTCGAATGTTTGGACTGCACTTCCCAGTTTATTTTCTCAATGACAATCTCCAAGAGGAAGTCCTTTATCCTCCAGGGGCATCTCCGGATCTATAAAAACTGTGGGCGTATGACTGACAGGTCTTTGAACCGTATCCAAAAGCTCGATGGTGGAAAATATCGCGTTTAAGCAACATGGGAAGGTTTTCTCGTCATATTTTCGTCGTACAAAAGACATGAGGGTGGAGCCATTGTCCCAAGCGGACACAATGTCCTTTAATGATCTACTAATTGCTACATGATTATTCGTCCCACAACCATAATTTGGACACGGAAAAAAATTTATAATCACAATAACAAAGTTTAATGACTCATGGCAGTAAATAATGGTAATTTTATTAATTAAAAACAAAAGGAGTGTATTTCTAATAGTTATAAGAATTTTAAAAAATTAACACTTTTAGCGTGTATGAAGTGAATGAAATCAATATCGTGAAGGGCATGCTAGAAAAAAATTTAAATTTTTCATTTTCAGTTTAAAACACGCAAAATGAGAGAATTCCTTTGAATCAATTTTTCGTCTATGGGTTGGTCTAGTCGATGACTATTAAAAAAGAAGGGAAAAAAGGTCATTTCATTGTGTGGTAATGACAGCCTCGGTTAATTACACCCGAAAGTTGGGCCTTATGACTCCTCCGAAAAGTGACTCGTGCACGACAACCAATTTTGGTTATTTAAAAAATTTTTATCCAAAAAAAAATGACATTCTCGCCTCTCCTTTTTTTCTTCTCAAACCCCACCTCAAGGTTCGACACGGCTCATGTTTCTGGATGCATCATTGTGTGTAAATGAAAACCCGTGGACGAAAAAAAAAGTTTAGCCGGTTTCAGGGTGGCCAACGGATTTATTTTTACAAAAATTTTCCGGTTTTTTTAAGGAGTCTGTCGCTTTTTCGGAGAAATTATTGCCTTCAGGCTTGTTAACAACGTTCCCTGTCGTTTTAATCTTTTGGCCATTATTCTCCATCAAGGCGGTTAAAATTGTCTTCTATCTAGGTTTCCGACCTTTTTCTACAAAAAGTAAAATTCTTATTTTTAGTGTTAATTCAAAAGTTTATCACTAGACAGCAGACTGACGTGTTTCCAGGGTTAGGATTAAGTCACCCAAGGGCACAACTTTATATTTTTCATAATCATTTTATTGTTCATCACGATTTTTCAAAAACGACATTTTAAAACCCTCACGTCACCTATCGACTCATTTTGTTTGCTCAAACTTTATTAATTACCCATGGCGATTACGAAACACACTCGATAGTAGGTGCGCCATTCCATTGAACAAAATGTGTCAATTTTCGGCTGTTTACAAAATGGCTCATTTAAAAATCAAAAATGGATCCGAGCATTAATTTCCGCTATTTTTTAGGAGCCCCTTTTTTGAGATTTGTGAGAGCAGGTAGGAACCAAATGAATAATTCAGTAATCGTTTTCACTTGCAAATATAGGCAGCTTTTAGTTTTTTTCGAAATTCCTTTTTCTCCCGAGCTTTGAAAATCACCTATTTGTACCCCTTCATTAGTTCGACGTCACAAAATTGATAAATTTTGAAAACGTTTTTTAAGCCTACAACTTTTTTTTAAGAACCTTTTTTTTTGTTTTATCACGCCTAAGCTGTTATTTGGGGTGGGTCATTACACACAAAGCTTAATGAGGGATAATAACTGACCAGAAAGGCCTAAATCTAACCCTCATGAATACTACCATTATTTCGTTAGAAAAAAATGAGATAAATCACTTTTTCGAAGCCATACAATTGCGGCGCCTTTGGTTATTTGAATAGAAGAAAGGAAAAAAAATGTGACGAATGCACCTGTCTAGAACAATCCCTGTACAGAATAAGTACAGGAATTGAAAGATTCTATTTGTAATTCCTTCGCGCCATTCTATTTTAATTAATTGCGCAAAAGAATAAATATTTCGTTCAAGGTATTCTTGAAGAATTTAATGCATTGTAAAGTCCGAAGAAATTCTTAAGGTAGGACGTTAAGTTCTTTAAATCTCTTCCTAATTGCAGGTAATTGCCTTTCTTGATTAGTCGAGAGGTCGTTTCCAACAAGACCATAGACGCATAATTTAAATGCGTTATCTCCTTCATCTCTCTTCTGATTATATTCATTACGCAATTAACTTTTTACTCGTTGAAATATTTTTTCTGAATGATAAATTGAAAAGGTTCCCCTCTTTTAAAAATACGGGAGTGGTTTTTTGGGCGTTTGTCGTCGTCGGATGATAAAGTAATAGATTAGTCGGCCTTACTTAGCACTTCTTCTCCACCTCCCACTCCTCCTGTGGCTTTCCAGAGGGGTGTGAGGATAAATGTATTTTCTACCCTCTGTCTCTCCAAAGTTCAAGTAAACAGTTCCATCTTTCCAAGCGATTGTTCAAAATATCATTAAATGGCTTGAAAACTGAAGAGGAAAACTTCAGAATTGAGTGACATTTTTTCCGTTCAAAAATGCAATACAGTCATACTGTTATCGCTTGGCCGGACGTTAGCTGCCATCATGAAACACCTAAAGGAAAACGGTTCCATTTTGTCGATCCTAAACTCATTTCAAAATGATACAACAGATTATAATTTTTTAGATTTTTATGTGATGAGATGTGTAGATAGACAATTTTAGACCATTTAGATTGAGACCGCGACTTTCGCCGCGAGCCCTCTGGTCCAGGCCCTGTTGGTCCAATTTACCCAGCCCTACCAAATCTGGGGAATAAGGCCTAAAGGTTGTTTTTCTTTCTTCTAACTTGTAAACTTGTGTCTTTGTTCCAACTTGTAAACTATTTTTTACTATCTCTACATGCACGATTTACTTTGGTATCTTTTTGAGCTTATCTCCGTCTGAAGTCAGTTTAGTTTTATGAAGCGATTCAAAAGAAACGTGTTTTTTTGTTAGTGAAAATTTTAAAAACCAAAAAGTTGGAATATGACAACACGAGAGGAAACTTTAAGGAAACACGTGTCTGTTGTGGCTGCATTAACCGCCCCTCGGGGGCGTTTTTAGCCGGCGCCAAGTCTGCTTCTGAGGCTATTGACTCCAGAGTCAGCCACCCCTTCACCCCTAGCGACAAATCCTCTTTTATTGAAATAGCGAAAAGGGGAAGATATTGTTTTTTTTGTTTTCCTACCTACTTATGTCGAATAAACATCACCTGTTGTGTTCATTAATTTTTCGAGTCTTAAAAAATCGCATAATTTACCCATTTGTCTGTGAAGAGGGTTATTATTTAAATTCGCTCATGTCAAATTTTTATCTTGGATCATAGTCTTCTGTCCAGTCATGTACAAAAAGGTGATTACCTGGACAAAAGATTTCAAGTTTCCGACCTCCGGAAAGCTCTAGAAAGCCAAAATGATCATAATTTTCAAAAAATTAAGCTTATCAATGGATCACAATGGGTTTAATTCGTCGGTACGTTTCATCCTGGGTCTGCATAAATCAGATATATGCGGGCAGCAGATGGCCTGAAAGGGTCAAACGATGAAGTCAATCTTCCATATATCGAGACGTATTTCTGTTAATGACCCACATGGGAAACCTTTGTCCCTCCTCTTCGCCTTAAATAATCGCAACACGCCCACTATTCCACACCGTCCCAAGGCCACCAATGTTTTTTCTCTCTTTTTATCTTATGATAATGAAGCTCTTTTCATTTTTGAATGATGTTCTCTATAGTTTAATTACAATTCCTTTTCTTATGGCATAAAACCTTGGCTTTTATATGTAACTATTTTATTCAATGAAATTCCCACCTTGTATAACAAATATTTGATTACTCATGGTAAAGATATTTCCTAGTAACTTGAGAATAAAATAAATGAATTACTTTTTTAAAAGAAAAATAGGGTTTTTGAATATTTTAAAGTTTTGGGGTGACTCAGTTAATGCTAGGGAGGACATATGAAAGCTATTAATTTTGTTTGCGGCCGAGGCGGTTGAAGGGCTGAGGACAGCCGGAATGGATTGCTTCGTACGCGACGGGGAGAGGATGAAGCAATTTTTAAATTTAGCTCCACGACATTGTGATTGATTTGAAATTTTTTTACATTTCCGAGAGGACTCGCCCAGAAAAAAAAGTTTTCCCTCTCAAAACGCAACCTTTCGACCATGAAAAAAAGGATTGGAGGGAAAAAACTAGTTCATCGATACGAAAAGGGTTTTAACGTTGTTAAGTCACGCGAGATTATTTCACCTTTTTTACACTAGAGACACTTTCCAAATGAATTAAAAGTTCACGTTCATAATTTTGTAAAAACAAAAGAGATGCTAAAAGCTTGATTCCTTATACGAAATTGAAGGCCACTTTATTGAGTGCGGTAAAAGGATAAAATATTAGATTTACCTTTTATTTTAGTGTTTCAAGGCAACATAAAAGGACAAAAAACGAAGGAAAAAGCAGAAAATGTTCAGATCCAACTGAATTGAGTTAGAAACTACAATTTTATATAAGATTTTATAAGCGGTCTAATAAACTAGTCGGATACCATTAATAAATTAATAAAAATTATTGCGAAACTTAAGATCTATCAGTTATCAGTTATCATTTTTCTATCACTTCATGCTATAAAATCATTTATATATCACGGCCTATATCGAACCCGGATGGGTTAATAATATTCAAATGCAATCGTAATTATTTATCGTGAAATTATTATTTATTTTAAAAAATATCATAATTATTGGAAAAAATCAATGTGAATTTGAGGAGTCAAAACAAGGTGCCAAAATTAAGAGGCATAGACATCGGGTGACAGTGAAAAGGGGAGAAAGGGGTCACGATGTGGTAAATGGGGCTAAAAATGGCACCACAATATATTAAAAGTGGAGACATAATAGGGTAAACAGAGGCACCACTATAGGGTAAAATGGGTTGAAGAGGGCACGAAAACTGGGTAAAAAAGGACACCACAATGGGTAAAATAGAGCACCACAATTGGGTAAAATGGAGCACCACAATTGGGTAAAGGGGGCACCACAATGGGTAAAATTGGGCATCACAGTGTGGTGAAGGAGGGGCCACAATGGGGTCAATAGGGAAACCACAATGGAGTAGAAGTGTGAAAGTTTCCATATTTTCCATTATCAATCCTAAGGAGGATATCAAATGAATAGATATCGAAAATTATATTTAAAAGAAAGTTAAAAACCTTTCCATGACCATTAAAAACAACAAATCCCAACTGTCTCTTAAAATATATGCTTTTCCTAAAAGGTTCGCTAGCGATTGTCCAGAATACCAATTTTATAGCAATCATTTTATAGCCTCAGAGTGGCAGAGACCCGGTACTATAAAATAGTTTGCGGTCGAAAAGCGCCATAAAAGACATTATAAATCTTCAAAGAATTTTAACGAATTCTTCCATTCATGGGTTGATAAGACGTTTTTCGAAATAGTAAGGTACCCAGTTTATAAATAGAAATTAAAAAATATCATTTTTTTTATCTTATAGATAAGATTCTTGACTATTTTATGGTTGTTTTTATCATTTTATTAGAGCGTTTGTTTGTTCAAGGGGTGAAGTGGCTTCATTTTCCCGTCCAATAACGAAAATTCGGACGTTGCGGGTTGTCAGTCAAAATCGACTGAGTCACGTACATCTGCCCGCCCTTAGGAATCTCGAAAATTAGGAAATTCTATTAGTTCCGGACCAACGGATTTGGAAGAATCGGAGCAGTGAACGTTGAAAATTAGAATCGAGTCGAAAAAACGTGATATTCTGCCAATGGGACATGTTGAATATTCAAAGTGAGAGTTAAAAAAGCGAAAACTGACTCTATAAATACGAGTTTTCTGCTCTTGGCCGATCCCCACCAGGTCAGTAACACTCGTGAGGATCATATTTACTAACAGGACGTTGATTTTTTTGGCTGTCACCCTTTAAATGGAGAATTATGTTCG
Organism: Orius laevigatus; assembly: GCA_018703685.1. Classification (NCBI taxonomy): domain Eukaryota; kingdom Metazoa; phylum Arthropoda; class Insecta; order Hemiptera; family Anthocoridae; genus Orius; species Orius laevigatus. The sequence goes on along the minus strand of JAGWEN010000058.1, from coordinate 363,716 downwards.
CAAATCCTTATTTCCTGTGAAGATCAAGTGTATATTATTTTTAATTAATTTTCCCCGCAAAGTGACCTTTTTGATGTAACCTTAAAATTGACCTTATACGAATTAAGAGAAGAAATGGCAAATAGTTTACCATGCGTTTGGCGTGCCCTAGTTTCCGGGCTAGGCCACTCGAGCCAACATTGTGTTCGAAAAGGGTTTAAAATGTCATCCTCATTGAGTTAAGGATTTCGATGCGTGAGAAACCCCTTAAAAATCTTCGAGGGTGGGGAAATGCCAAAGCTTATCTTCGAACCCCCTCGATCACGAACAATTTTCACCCCCGGAACGCCCTCTTTCCTTAATGTCAAGAAGCCGACGAACAGATTTATGGTGAACAGGAGATCGTAACAGATGGACTATAATGTTTGAGAGGAAATAAAGAATGGGGATACATCGAGGTAAAAAAAAGGTTTTCACCTTCTCAAGTATCGTGTAAACACTCATAAACAAAAATTTCATTCCCAGAGTTTTCAACATTTTGCCAAACCCATGAGCCCAGGGTCCGGACGATAAGGAGGTCAACCATTTTGAAACTGTCTCGGTGTATGTGAAGCGGTGATAAGGTCTCTTATTATGGGTATCTGCAGCCACAAATAGTGGAGGCTATGTATCTTGCATATTGGAACAAATCAAAGTTTTTCTGGACTTAAAACACTTCTGAACTTGATTTATTAACATTTGAGTTCTAATGTCCTTTGAACCAAACAAACGCTGAAAGAAAAAGAAAACATGATCGCAAATAGCGAGGGTGTGAGAAGGACCCCCCTGGGCCGTAGGTTATGAAAGTGATAAACAACCCAAAGGAAAAAAAAAATATGGCATCGAGATCCCCAGCCCCCTTGGAGTCTTTTTTCTCCACACATAAAAAAGACGAAAGTGCCATGAGAAATACACTCGAGGCAAAAAGAGGCCCTTCAGTCTCATATCCCTCGAGAGTATACCAGATGTTCATCCTCTTGAATTAACCTCGCGAAACATTCTAGGCCCACCAAATGCGGCAATGAATCCCACACGACAAAGTGGGCGAAGATGATAATTGTTTAATTTGTGTCATTAGGCTCAAAAATTTGACGTTTGGTCATTTCCCACCTAGAATCTAGGCCGAGAAGCCTTTTGTCGTGTAAAGGTCATTCGGAACTAATTTGAAATTCGTTTTATTCGTGGTGAAAAAATGAGACATAAACTAGTTCTGAAACGATATGCGGGTCGGACAATTATACAAATGGTTTCTTTAAACGAATGTTAAATCTAACTGATAGACTCACGATTTAAAAGTCTTTTTTGAACCTTTACGATCACAGGAACAAACAGCTTACCTGCAACAAAAGAATTTATTTCTCATTTAGCTTTCACATAAAGAACTTTTTTTTAAATCTTGACAGAAAAAAGGCGTGCTTGGAATATTTCGGTCAATTTTCTACTTGATTTGTGTGTTTTAAATAGAAAAAAGGGCCTTGGAAATTCCAAACACGAGGAGGCGCATAAACTCTTGACCCCTTATCAGATCGGAACCTGCGTTGGACCATTCTATGCAAATCTCGTGTGATTTAATAGAAAATCAAGAGTTGGATCGTTGACAATGAGTGCGGCAGCGGTTCCAATAAAAAAGTAAAGGAGGGCGTAGAAATAATCATAAAGCCGACTTGGCTTTCTTTCAAATGTGAAAAACATACTTGCCCTGGGTTTAAGAGCGTTATTTCGAGATGTAATTAGTGATTTATGGTTTTCATCATCGCTCAATATAGAAATGACGACTTTTATTTAAAGCCATGATGGAAACCGGCGAGGAATTCTTTGAAATGAAGAGAAAAAGAGCGGATCGTGGAGGAATTTTTTATCTTTGCTGAGCTTCCAATGATTAAAATATAGTATTTGATTAAATTTTAAGCCAGCGCCCAGCACATCTCAAATACAATTTTCATCAACTTCAAGTGGTTAGAATTATTCATAGTCAAGACTTATTTTCTGGCTAAAACCGCGAAATCATTGAAAACTGGGCAAAAACAGTCATAAAACTGGGGGTGAATGGGATGAGTTGGGTGGTGGTGGGTGAAGTTGGGGAGGGTCGGGGCGAGGGGATTTAGGAAGGGAGTTTTCATTGTCGAAATGTTCGTTTTTCAGGCCAAAAGCAACTGTTTTTATTGGCAAAATCTTTGTAAACTGATCAAAAACGTCTGGTTATCAGCCCAAAAACTATGAAAACATTACTAAATGACTCATTTTTTGGCTAAAGCATTGAAAAATGAGCAACAAATTGTCCAAAAACTCAAAAAGTAACACAAAATTACTGTTTTTCCTTCCAAAAACAATCAATTTTATAGCTAAATCATTGAAAACTGGGCGAAAGCCAGACCAGTATTTTATCAACTAAATTCTTATTTCTTTGATATATAACCAAAATACTTTTTTTTATTGTTTCTTTATGAGAAAAAAAAACCAGTGAAATGTACTCTTCAAAATTATATACTCTATTTTTAAGTTGCCAACATAACCCAAACATTTACGACTTTTCTGATGAAATACAACCAGCGAGGAAGCCCGTTATAAAACAATGAGGTCAAATAAAATAGAAAAAAAAAGCATTGATAATGGATTGAAAAATAATTAGACTTTTTATTAGTGAGTAATTTACATATTAACGATTGGAATAGTTACGTAACTTCAAATCGGACCACCAAATGGATTTCGTTTAATTACAACTTTTTTTTCCCCTTTAATCTCGTCTATTCATTTAAGTAAATGGTACCAGATTCCATTAAAATACTTTTCGGGAGAAGTTTTTGAAAAGGAGAAAAACAATAAAAATCTTATCAGAGGCCAAATTTGGAGCTCCAATGTATTCACGTTTTTTGCATAAATCGAGTTCTAATTTGTTGAAAGCGTGAAGAAAACAGGAAGAGGCCTACATTTGTCGATCTGGTTATGATAATTCGCAGGTTATGTCCTTTCTTAAAACAAACGAGACTTTTATTAAAATAGTGCATTAGAAACACGTTTAGGTGAAAACTAGGAAGGTGACAGTTAGGCCCCAGTCCTTATTTGGCGAGGCCGTCAATGCGCTTTTGATTATTTATATTGTTAGAGGAGACTCGTATAGAATAAAAAATTAGGAAAATTTAATGAGATAATTAAGACGCCAGGTTGACGTCCTTCATGAATACTACTCGTAAATATGTAAAGAAAAGTTTTTCCTGCATTGCCATTTCAAAGTCGCCCCATTTTCGAGATCGTCATCACTCACCAAATGGTCCATCCTTTTGAAAACGGTTTATTAGTGAACCTCGCCATTACCTTGTCTTTTCCATCTAAGGGAGTAATATATGTCGTTTTGATTGTACCCCAGGGAAAGAGACACATGCCCCTTAAACAGATGTTCCATCCAATTATAAGTCCCTCCAGCAACAATTACAACAAAAAATTCGAAAAAAAAATTCAACTATTTTTGACCACCATTCAATTTTGAACGATTTTGGCTTCGATCCAACCGTAATATAACCGGAATCAAAATAAACTTTTTTTTTTATTAAATCTCGAATTGTTTTGTACACTTTCTCCCTATCAGGTTTCATCTTTTCCATATTCAATGATCAACAAAATAATCCTTCAAGCTTTTTTATTTTATTCTGTTGAATATTCCCGATTAATTTTAATAAATTTTGATTAACGATTTCAAAGCTTGTACTTGAATATTCCTTTGGGCCGGGTAATCGAGGAATTATTGCATTTTAAATCAAATAAAATGATTTTTGCATATTTTGAAGTGGAAAAATGAACGGTTTGCTGTGGGTGAATTAATAGGTGGCCATTATTCGTTAATTTAACACCTAATATTAGACTTCTAAACCTGTAATAAGGAATTCGAGTCATTTATCAAATCTCAGCTTTCAGAGAACTTATTTATAGTTTTGGATAAGAAAGCTATATGGAAAACCATCACTTGCAATAGCTCCATCCCACATCTTCCCATTCTCCCATCACCTCAGCTACCCTCCACGACCATCCCCCTACCTATCCCCAACCTTCATGTCCCATAATCATTTACTTAAAAAAAAAAAAAAAAAAAAAAAAAAAAAAAAAAAAAGTTAGCATTTTGAAGACCTACAAGCGAAACAAAACCTTTAGGTAAAAAAATATTTTGTTTCCGAACAACCTTAACCTACTTAAAAATACAGGAACGTACAACAAAACGTCTGGGAAGAAGAGATGTATTTATAATCTTTGGCGGGGAGCTATTTTCGAATAAATAGAAGGAATGAAACTCAAACAATTAGAAGGAAAAAATTCTTTTCTCGGAGGCTAAAAAGGCGAACTTGTCCCCGGGAGTTGTGTGCTCCGAATACGGGGCGGTCGACTTCTCGTGAGGACTGAAGTTTCAACAATTACCCTCTTCAGATCGCCTTTCAATAATTCATCAAGTGTTGCTCTTGGAACAATGATCCCGAGTTAAGAATGTCACCGAGGCACGTGGCTCTTTGGTTTTTAAAAATTTTCTGGAAGGAACTGCTGAAGAAAATCAAACCACCAAATTACCAGAATGAATAATTATCCAATTACTGGGCGATAATTGTGACGTCAGACGTATACTTTTCACGCTGAACTCATCTCACGGAGCTAATTCCAGTTATTAGTTTATCGTAATTTCTTCCATCACGTAATTTTCATAAATGCATTCGCGCCCTTCAATACGCGTTGAATAAAAAAAACGAAAGGGAGTAATTGAGCCCTTTTCTTACGGATAAGCCTCAAAAGTAACGAGATAAGACAGGTGTGAACCTGTAGTTACCGTTTACCGTAGTTAGAAAAACCCTAAGGGCACGATCTCATTTTTTGATATGGATGTCGATTATTCCCTTCAAAAGTGGAATTTTTAATGAAATATTCAACAATATTGACGTTTTTTTAGAATCAATAAATTATTTTATGGTACTTCATGATTTTCTGATGCTTGACTAATTAGACGCAATTAATCTTTATAATATGGGTGGAATGAAGTGCTCATAAATTTAAAAAAAAAATCAATTACACGGAGAAGTGTCGTTACATATATGGGGGCATAGGTTGCAGTCGCTCTTTAAACCAGAAAAAAAGTATTGGTCCTGGAGCTTGCCCAGAGACACGAACTTTCTCAAAGGTCTACAGATTTCGGGAGATCCATAAATTTCGGGGGAAATGAATCCTTTTTTTCTAACATAACTTAAATTTGGTGATAATTTTCTGAAAATGGGACTAATTTCACTCATACACATTATAATTACCTAATTACCTAGTTAATAAATTAATTTTTGAGAATTTTTTTTTCAATCATAACTTGAATTTGGTGATAATTTTATGAAAATGGGAATAATTTCACTCAAACTCAATATAATTACCTAATTAGTTAATTAATTAATTAATTTTTGAAAAAAAAAATTTTTCAATCATAACTTGAATTTTATGAAAATGGGAATAATTTCACTCAAACTCAATATAATTACCTAATTAGTTAATTAATGAATTTTTGAAAAAAAAAAAAAAAAAAAAATTTTCTATCATAACTTGAATTTGGTGATAATTTTATGAAAATGAGAATAATTTCACTCAAACTCAATATAATTAGTTAATTAATTAATTTTTGAAAAAAAATTTTTTTTTCAATCATAACTTGAATTTGGCGATAATTTTACGAAAATGGGAAAATTAAGTTAATTAGTCATAATTACCTAATTACATAATTAATTACCTAATTAGTTAATGAAATTTAATCGGGATCACGTGAAGATTATTTGGTTAAAATTTGGTGAAGATCGGACCGGTAGAAAGCCCGTAGCACTTTTTTGCAAACTTTAGACAGACATATCTCCGCCATTTTGTCGAATTTCAAAAATCGCTCTCGTCACTTTCAAGATAACCACGAAAGGAAGATTGTGTGAAAATTTCGTAAAAATAGGATGAAAATTGTGGCCGTGAAGTGTTCCGAGAAAAAAAGGCGACGGACGGCCGGACGGCTTGACGGCCGGCACCACAGACAAAGTGATGTCCGGCAAAGATCAAAAGTCAGTTTGACCCTAGGGGGTCTGGAAGACCCTTCCCCAAAAACCTGAATCCGACGGTAATACAATAACTTCTCTTTGAGAAAGTTAACATGCAAAACCCTATAACACGACTTTCATGAAAGGTAGTTTCCTTAGTGCGGTAATGACGCCAAAAATATCAAGACGAGAATTTTTCAGTTGATTCTATAGGATTCCTGGTGCCATTTTATGTCGATTTAAAAAAACGTTGTATTTTCACTTGAAAGAGGTGCCACGCCCCTTCAGGAGTACCTGCTGATTAATGTCTAGTTTCAAAGAGATACATGTAACGAGGTGATTTGGAGAGACTGTAATTTACTATCATTGTTGCCAACATCTTCTGCATATTGATAGTCATCTGCTACCAAAATTATTCATTCATAGATTGCGTCTGAACCATGTGTGTAGCATGTGTCCCACACATCTGATTTGCATGAGTCGCGTGAGCCGACCTACTCCCTACATCTTTGGAGCGATGATGTCACAGTATGAAAATTAAAAAACGAGAATAACACTCATTCCGTGGGCTTATCTTTTCAAAAAGGATAAGTTGAAGGCGCGACCGAGTTTTTAGACACCTTTCACAACGTTTTCATTCTCGCGAGTCTTTTCTATTTCAAGAGGGGGGGCTCCCTCTTTTTGTATAATCTTGTGTTTTAAAAAAAGAAAGAAAAAACGTTGAGCAACGTAGCCGCTCCTTTTGTGCCGTTTCATAATGTTTTATGAGCTTTTTTGTTTGCACGACTTATGATGAACGCTCTTAAAAATTCTGACGTTTTTTCCTGTCACAAATCGATCGTAGTTAAACAACTATATTTGAAAAAAATTCGTGCAGATGAAAAAAGTTGCCAACAAAGGGAGTCAATCAATGCCTTCTAGTTGTCAATCACACATCACATCTGCTCATTCTTTGATTTTATTTAAAAAAATTTCATTTCTTTGATCGTGTTGGAGTCTTGAAAGGTTTTTTTCTTAGACATAAATACGGGCGGATGGTGACTATTTGATGTTCGGGGAGAGCCGTTGATGACTATAATTTGTGTTCACTCCCCCTCAGGCTGCTCACCGCAACTCGGTAGCATCTTCCGTTTTAAAATCCCACAAAAATCAGGTTTCTCACTTTTTCTGCCTAGAAGAGCTCCAAGATTACACATGAAGGACTTGTAATTCAATGTTTTGAAATATGGCCTTCTTGACCCCCAGAAGAAAAGTGTCCCCGACTTTAGTTGGGAATTACGATGCTACTTTTCACTGACATCCTCTTCTTATGAGAAGTAGGAAGCTTGCACGTGATATTTGTATCTTCTACCATAAAAGTACAAAAACGGATGTCTCGGAAAATGTACGTTTAGACACAACATGGAGACAAAGAAAGTCTTATGTTTATGAAGTCACGTAGAAGCGAGTTGGTTGACTCCTTTATGCTGTTTGTTCAAGGTTCGGTCCTGAAATCGAAGCGAATTCCAACGAAAAAAAAAAGTGATAATTAATAGAATATGCAAAAGAAAGACGTTCTGCAATTACGAATCTTTTAAATTTGCATGAATAAGTCGATGCTGACCAAGTTATCCTTCAAAAAGCCGACTCTGGCCTTTCGTAATCTGTTTCGGGAAGAAAAAAATTCCAACGTTGCTACGCAACTGAGTTGTCATTCTTCCTGTAGGGGAGTTCCAGTTTGAACATCGGAGTGTTATTCGTGCATAGGAAAAAAGACCGAATTCCTAATGAATTGTCAACATGGCACTCGCTACGTCATTATCTCGGGCTTTGAATAGAAGGCTCTCGTTATTCACCAAACTTGAATATGTCGATATAAAAATACCCTAAGAGGCTACCTTTCTATGACCTCTAGAGATTCCATTGATCAATTAATATTCTACGGAGTACGGAGCATCAGCCGATATATTTTTATGTTGCACAACAAACATAAATTTCAAAGACGTGATTTTCGAACCTGTATTTTATTGAAAACAATTAATAACTCCTTTCCTTATAAAAGTTCTGATTAATGGACCAGCCGAGGTAGGAGACGCCAATTAGCAAGACTTGAAAAGCTGAAGTCTCGAAAAAGAATAGAAATCTGTGAGCAAAAAGGTGAAAAAGCGTGGGACGTAGGTCAAGATTATTGCCCACGAAACGGTTTTTGACGACCGCGACGAGCGGAAATCAAAATCGAAGAATAGAGTTCACGTTTTTCGATTCTTTTGTATATAAACTTGAATGACATTGTTATTGAAAGTCGAGCCTTTTGTCTCGAGAAAACCTGATCGACCGGTTCATCCGCATCTTCGATATTGTTGTTCTCCATCAAAGAAAATCCACACACTGGAGGTATTTTTATACGACGAACACTCCAAAGGCATCTACACTAATTACTCTTTATACAAGGTGTGCCCGCTAGGGTGCAGCCGATTATCTGCCAGACTTTTGACCAAACGAAAAAAAGTATCCAAGTAAACCCCCCTTAAATTTTAGCAAGGAATCGATTAGGATCAGTAACTTTCGGATCCGACATACAGGGTGCTCCAGAACGACCCTAAATTCGTTATTTTATATGCGAACCCTATGTTTTGACCGTGAGATTCGATTTTGCGCTTATTTTCCAGTAACTTTTAGTTAAAACACTTTTTGATAGGACCAGACGTTCTGGAGTAATGAACACTTAAATTCCGGTGAGCAAGCACAGGAAAGGAGATAAAGGAAAAACCTCAAGTTTATCCTTAATTAAGTCTTAGTTGGTTGAATTTTAGTTTTATGAACGAGTATTTCACGGTCATCGTATTGTAGAGGCACGTGTACGCCCTTAGGCCCCACTGGAGATAAAAAGATTACGATTCACACTCTCCGATAGAAAACAATCAGTGATTGAATGAAGTAAATCATAATCTAGAAAACGTCAAAATAAATCCGAAATTTACCTTCTTTTAGGATTTCCTGTCTGTTATAAATGAGGCTATTGAGATTACCGTTTAGAAATGAGTCTTTGAAACAACCTCAGATTATTCCTCGTGAATGGGATGCTTAAGAAGATCCAAAGAGCCGACAAGTGACACTTACATAAAGGGTTTCTGTTGTTTTTTATACCATGAGAAATAGACACTGGTTCTCAGGAGAGGACCACGTGGCCTCTCAATAGAAGTAAGCCTTTTTTATTTAGAATCTACTTGGAGGTCCGAAAAGTGTCTTCGAGGATCGAAAAATTGTGCAACGTTGGGGAGTCAAAGGTGAAGAACGTGCCCTTTCTAACCGCCCACGCCATGCGGACTTGGATTTTTAAATAAAACGATATCATTATGAAATAATTCGAGATTGAAAGGAAGTTTGTCTTGTACTGAGGACACAATGCCGGATGGATGGGTTGGGCCCATATGGCTCGCTATTTATAAATACAAGGGGTTATTTTCAAGTAAAAGGGTTTCAAAAATTTGAAAATTTGAGCTTCTTTTTTACCCCCAAAAATCCAGGCGTTTATTACAAAAGTGAATTTAGAAAACGCATTTTGTGCGTGAGTGGGAAATTGGGACGCACGCCAAAATTTCTTTTTTCTGGAACCATTCCAAATATTTATTCTTACTGGCATGTAATTTTAACGGGTAAATTCTTGAGGCTATTACACTAAAAATTAAGCTCATAATTACTAATTGAGAATCCTTGTGGACCCTATGCCGCGCCCTTTTAAAACAAAAAGTTTAAAAAAAAATTATATAATGATAAAACTTTAAATAAATACAGGAAGTAAATGTTAATTAAAACTAATTGGAATCATTGAACCTTAAGGTGAGATCAATTTTTTCTTCTAATTTCGTAAAACTAATAGTAATAGAAAAAAAGTGGTATGGAGGAGAAACTACATGACTAAACTTTCCCAAAATTCGGGGCTCTACAGACCTCTCCACAAACACCAAAATAACTTCCCCACACTTCATCACATCCCCACCTCCCCTTTCTCTCACACGATATCATTTATCTTTGTTATATCGGTTCCTTTGGACCAAAGATGGACAGTCTCCTCAGGGATATTGTCCAGACTATGTAAACTTTATTTAATAAATATTCATAAGCTGTTTACAAGGGGAATGTATATTTAGGACGTTATAATACAAGTAACTATAATGATAATTTTAGTGCCCAACGGCGACTATCTAGGCCACAATCTAAACACCTGGAGGGTCTCCTCTTATCGAATCGCTTCCTGCAACTCGGATGTGCTTTTAGTAAAGGCAAACTTTTCCTTCTCACAGCCAAAGAGCATCTTCTATGAAAACAATTTTATATTCTCAATGCCAACTTTTTATTTCCTTTTATTTAACGATAACCTTCACTTTTTATAATCATAAAAATTGTTTAAAGAAAATATTTTAAAATAAACTACCGTTGTTTATTCTGATGGTTCTAAGTGGCCAAGAAAATTGGTATTTGATTAAATTACACGGGCATATAATTTGAAGGGGGGAAGGCGTTATTTTGAGACAAGAGGAGGTTTGCGTGGCGTACGTGATTGAAACTGTTAGCGAATGTAAATGTAAAGGAAATTGAAATATCATGACTGGGAAAAACGATTTGAAAACATCGAAATTCAATAACGAACAAAAACCGTTTTTTAAATCAATTCTAAGAGAAAAAAAGTCACGAAAAGCAACAAATTTCGACTAAAAAGTCACCAAATCATCATCTTTCTATGGTTTTCTTTTGTTTCCCCAATTGCTTAAAAGGAGCAAGTTGGGGAACTTGTGGTATAAGAACACAAAGACGGTTTTTGTCTTTCCGTCTTTCTTCTTTTCCTAATTTACTTTGGTGAATCGACCAACAAAAAATAACATCTCTAAATAACCAAAATTTAGATTTCAGATGGATTTCCCAACAGGAAATTCCTAGAAAATCTGCCACACGAAATTGCAGAGTAAAACAATAATTTGACCCAATTTTCCCAAGAAATGACGTTTTTTCTATTATCCTTTTAGTTAAAAAAATTGTTATCGTTTAATTTTATTAAAATGCTTGTAGGTACAAGTTTCTATATTTAATTTAGTCGATGATGATACCCCCTACAAGCATTCTCGTGTTCTAATTACATAACATAATCCTACATAGATTCGTCCACTTTGCTGTCATATCGTTTTTTAAAAAATGTTGGGAAATTAAAATAGGATCAAAGGTTTATTCAAACAAAGCCATAATCTTTTTAAAAAGTTGACTCTGTGGTAGGGATCGTAATTTCATGAATATATCAAATTTGATATGGGCATAAAAATGTTCCCATCGTAGTTTAATACTTTAATAATACGCTCGCGGGACTGGAACAGATGCGATTCAAAAGCATAAAACGGACCGAATAAATGAGGGCAATTTCCTTTCTTATTTATAGGAAAAAATATCGAGATTTATATTTTTAAATCGCTTCATAGAAAAAAAAAAAGGCTTCTTGGAGAGTTAAAAAAAGGGTTTGTGATTAGAAAATGGGGTCGAGGGTTTTCAAGGCTGGAACGTCTTGTTAGGGCATAAATTTACGGCCGATTTAGTTTGAAAAATGCTTATACGAGCTTTTTGTTTTCGTTTGTTAATGTCAGTGTTTTACAACGTTCGACTAACTTTAGCTTTTTGACCTCGCTTCAGGCGTGATTTTAGGCCTCTCATGACTAAACCGGTCTCGAAACTTCCGGATCTTTCCATCTCCCATAAGCGGCAAAAACAATAGGCTCAAGAATAATGGATACAAAAGTTCATCGTATTGAGAGATTGCTGATTCAGCGATGATGGTGAGTGCGTAGAGTAGAAAAACCTAACTTTCTCAAATATATGGGGTTCTATAGACCTCTTTAGTAAGGTACCTACTTTTGAGTGAAAACTGAAAAGGGTACCTACTTTTGAGTGAAAACTGAAAAGGGTACCTACTTTTGAGTAAAAAAAAGTACCTACTTTTGAGTGAAAAAGGTCCCTACTTTTGAGTGAAAAAGGTCCCTACTTTTGAGCGAAAAGGGTCCCTACTTTTGAGTGAAAAAGGGCCCTACTTTTGAGTGAAAAAGGTACCTAGTTTTGAGTGAAAAAGGCGCCTACTTTTAAGTGAAAAAGGAACCTACTTTTGAGTGAAAAAGGCGCCTAGTTTTGAGTTAAAAAGTCGCCTACTTTTAAGTGAAAAAGGTCCCTACTTTTGAGTGAAAAAGGCGCCTAGTTTTGAGTTAAAAAGTCGCCTACTTTTAAGTGAAAAAGGTCCCTACTTTTGAATGAAAAAGTACCTACTTTTGAATGAAAAAGTACCTACTTTTGAATGAAAAAGTACCTACTTTTGAGTGAAAAGGCAGGTACTTTTGAATGAAAAAGGTAGGTACTTTTAAGTGAAAAGAGTACTTTTGAGTGAAAAGGGTACTTTTGAGTGAAAAGGGTACTTTTGAGTGAAAAGGGTACTTTTGAGTGAAAAGGGTACTTTTGAGTGAAAAGGGTACTTTTGAGTGAAAAGGGTACTTTTTGAGTGAAAAGGGTACTTTTGAGTGAAAAGGTACTTTTGAGTGAAAAGGGTACTTTTGAGTGAAAAGGGTACTTTTGAGTGAAAAGGGTACTTTTGAGTGAAAAGGGTACTTTTGAGTGAAAAGGGTACTTTTGAGTGAAAAGGGTACTTTTGAGTGAAAAGGGTACTTTTGAGTGAAAAGGGTACTTTTGAGTAAAAAGGGTACCTAGTTTTGAGTGAAAAAGGCGCCTACTTTTAAGTGAAAAAGGAACCTACTTTTGAGTGAAAAAGGCGCCTAGTTTTGAGTTAAAAAGTCGCCTACTTTTAAGTGAAAAAGGTCCCTACTTTTGAATGAAAAAGTACCTACTTTTGAATGAAAAAGTACCTACTTTTGAATGAAAAAGTACCTACTTTTGAATGAAAAAGTACCTACTTTTGAATGAAAAAGTACCTACTTTTGAGTGAAAAGGCAGGTACTTTTGAATGAAAAAGGTAGGTACTTTAAGTGAAAAGAGTACCTTTGAGTGAAAAGGGTACTTTTGAGTGAAAAGGGTACTTTTGAGTGAAAAGGGTACTTTTGAGTGAAAAGGGTACTTTTGAGTAAAAAGGCGCCTAGTTTTGAGTTAAAAAGTCGCCTACTTTTAAGTGAAAAAGGTCCCTACTTTTGAATGAAAAAGTACCTACTTTTGAATGAAAAAGTACCTACTTTTGAGTGAAAAGGCAGGTACTTTTGAATGAAAAAGGTAGGTACTTTTAAGTGAAAAGAGTACCTTTGAGTGAAAAGGGTACTTTTGAGTGAAAAGGGTACTTTTGAGTGAAAAGGGTACTTTTGAGTGAAAAGGGTACTTTTGAGTGAAAAGGGTACTTTTGAGTGAAAAGGGTACTTTTGAGTGAAAAGGGTACTTTTGAGTGAAAAGGGTACTTTTGAGTGAAAAGGGTACTTTTGAGTGAAAAGGGTACTTTGAGTGAAAAAGTACCTACTTTTGAGTGAAAAAGTACCTACTTTTGAGTGAAAAAGGTATTTTTTTACTGAAAAAAGTACTTTCGAGTGAAAAGGGTACTTTTGAGTGAAAAGAGTACTTTTGAGTGAAAAGGGTACTTTTGAGTGAAAAGGGTACTTTTGAGTGAAAAGGGTACTTTTGAGTGAAAAGGGTACTTTTGAGTGAAAAGGGTACTTTTGAGTGAAAAGGGTACTTTTGAGTGAAAAGGGTACTTTTGAGTGAAAAGGGTACTTTTGAGTGAAAAGGGTACTTTTGAGTGAAAAGGGTACTTTTGAGTGAAAAGGGTACTTTTGAGTGAAAAGGGTACTTTTGAGTAAAAAGGGTACCTAGTTTTGAGTGAAAAAGGCGCCTACTTTTAAGTGAAAAAGCCTCGAGGCAGCCTCGAGAAGCAGCGGATTTCCTCCGGAAAGGCCTTCCCTAAGCCTATCTTTGATGTCCTGGTTTATCGCCACAGTAAAATAATGAAATGGGTCTCTGAGCCCGGAGCCTCCATCGCACCGACCACAATAGCTTAAATCCCTCTAGAAATCAGCGAAAAATTTTCAAAGCCTATGGCTCAGTATATTTCAATTAAACCACGTGATTTTCACCGCCAAAAGTTCAAATTCTAAAATTAATTTCATCAATGCCCTAAGAAGTAACTTCCTCTTCGTATGCGGGCTTGATCTGTTGTCAAATGTGAATTCTCAGTTGAGCAGCTCCTATAATCGATTTCGACCATCTCCTGCTCTTATTTCCTAAAATGACGAAATTCCATTTAAGTCCCTCAGGAGAGTCTCAGAACCGCTTAGGCGATTCCAACTGTCTTCTTCTATGGTCCTCGGGCCATAATATATTTCCGTCACCATTTCCAACCATCTCAAACTTTCGGGTATCGAAGAAATCACGAAATTCCATTTAGGCCCCTTAGCCAAGTCCCAGAACCGATTTTGAGATTTGAACTGCTATTAACTATGATCCTCGGCCCCTAGGACCTTCCCGTCACGATTTTCAACCATCTCAAACCTTCAGGTTCCGAGAAAATCACGAAAATGCCCTTTATGCCCTAAGCGAAGTACCAGAACCGCTTGCTCGATTCAAGCCATTTTCAATAGGTTTCCTTCTCAATTTTTTTAGGCCCTAAATACAGAGTTTCATCAACCTCATGCAAAAATTGCTCCAGTTATGCGATGAACATGTACATATATAAATATATATATATATATATATATATATATATATATATATAAACATGAAAGGAACATCCTATATTTTTGTGATCCCCAGAGCTTCCTGATCACGAATATATAAGCCTCTAGCCTGGGAGCCTCCGTGACGACCACCTCAATAGCCTACTTTCCTACGGAAATCCGCTAAAAGGAACCTACTTTTGAGTGAAAAAGGCGCCTAGTTTTGAGTTAAAAAGTCGCCTACTTTTAAGTGAAAAAGGTACCTACTTTTGAGTGAAAAAGGTACCTACTTTTGAGTGAAAAAGGTACCTACTTTTGAGTGAAAAAGGTACCTACTTTTGAGTGAAAAAGGTACCTACTTTTGAGTGAAAAGGCAGGTACTTTTGAATGAAAAAGGTAGGTACTTTTAAGTGAAAAGGGTACTTTTGAGTGAAAAGGGTACTTTTGAGTGAAAAGGGTACTTTTGAGTGAAAAGGGTACTTTTGAGTGAAAAGGGTACTTTTGAGTGAAAAGGGTACTTTTGAGTGAAAAAGGTATTTTTGAGTGAAAAAAGTACTTTCGAGTGAAAAGGGTACTTTTGAGTGAAAAGGGTACTTTCGAGTGAAAAGGGTACTTTTTAGTGAAAAAGGTATTTTTGAGTGAAAAAAGTAGGTACTTTCGAGTGAAATGAAATGAAAATGAAGTCCTTACAAATGAAAAACAGGAGATCTCTGATCCGAATAATAAGCTCTAGCCGAAAGCCGCCGTGAGGCCGGCCCCAATAGCCGCTTTCCTCCGAAATCACAAAAGGTTATAAGTTATAACCTTGGTTGCTAACTCGTTAGCTCTCAAACAGCCTGAAAGCCTCCTCGCCCGGTCCCAACTCCCGGGTGTCTGAGATTGAATCAATCGATATTCCGGTGTCTTTTGTACTTCCCACCACTTGAAATGTAACTTTTCGAGATCTAAATGGATTGCTTATTTAAAAGAGACACTTTATGATGATAGCCTTCCATGCATTACCCGTTGAGTTTTTCTTGAGATAGCTTTGTAGGCGTTATTTTATTTGTTTTTGGTTACGATTATTTTATAAATTTTAACTAGACACGAAAAGTGGATGACATTTTGATTTCAATCCCTCTTTTTTTCCCTCCCACGGGTCCGGAGGAAATAAGGGACACGTCCGGTACTTCTTTCGTCTTTCCTTAAAAGGCGTCCAGGGTCCGGACCGGACCGAAAGGGTTATAGAACTCCAACAAAAAAAAACCGTTTACTTTTTTTCCCTCCTGCTAAGGTGGGTATGATTTTCGAGATTAATTATTTATCGGCGACACAAAGGCTGTCAATTTAACGAATATGATTAATGGCGGCGTCCTTTTTTGTTTATTATTAGATTTTATATATTAAGTTCTAAACGAGATGCATTCTAATGATGTCAGAGGAAGCGTCGTATTAGGTTCATCAATGAAACCGTCACTAACTGAATTTCGAGTTCAACCGACTCTTTTTAGTTAAGAAACTGACCATTCCGTTGAAAGCAATATAAGAAAAAGAAAACGGACTTTTAATTAAAAATCCTTTCAGGCCATCAGCTCTAATTACACCTTTTAACGTTTTTAGTAACTCAGTCATTACATTATAAAGGATCTTTTATTCATAATTTTTTATATATTATGTATATGATAAGTATCTTAATTTATTTTTAGAGATGTCGTAATTTAGGACCACCTAATTGGCCAATGACTAATATTTCTGACTAAAAATGAAGAGGATATAAAGAAAAACCAGTTTTTCAGTCGAGAAGGTAATTCGGATCTGACGTAACTTGGCTGGAACTTACTTAAAATTTGAGCGAGGTTGAAATTAAAACGTCAGTAACTTTCACAATTTTTTACCGATTTCATCGATGCTTATACCGTTAGAAAGCTCTTTTAAAGAGCTACAAATGTTTCATGAAGCGTTATATCGATTAGATCACTCCTTAACACTCAAAAATGGACTTGAAGTTCTTCGCTATTGATGCAAGGCACTATTTCATGACGTCCATATCTTCCACAATTCTTGATCAATTTCATTGATGCTTAGAACTACAAATGTTTTATAATGCGTTGTATCGCTCATAACAGTTTTGAGCCCTTAAAAATGGACGTTCATTGATGAAAATAAACAATTTTGCGTTTCCCTATTTCTGTAATTCCCGCACGAGACGGACAATGACTTTTGTATAGCTTTGATTGTATCAAAAAAAAATCCTGAAATGGAGGGCGTGCAACAATAAGAGCAAACACCATTCAAGTTTTGTGATTGGATTGAATTGTGTAATCGTAAAATTGTGCACGTCCGATTGAGATTTTTCAATTAGAAACTCCCCCATCGAAAGCCCGAAGACTCGCTTCCCACCTTGACCCCAGTCTTGGAAAAAAGGGAACCGGGAGTTTTGTATAGCCGTGACAAGAAACAAAAGGAATTAACGTCTCCAGAAATAGAAGAGACAGGTTGACAAAAATAGTGGGGCTAAGACACACCGAGGATAAAGTCACTCGGTACGTTTTTCGGGAGGGGCAATAACCGAGCTTCCTGTGTCGTAACTTTCCTTCCAACAGACCCAGCTCTGACCCCACATTCTTTGATATGAATTAACGATCAATGGGCATAAACCTAACATATTCTCGGAACTGATAAACTATCTCAGATTAGCGGTTATTTACACGGACAATATTATGAAAATTTCAAAACTCAAGGTCTATTAAAAGAATCTCGAGTCTCCCTATTTTTTAAAAGTCATAACAAAATATTTTTATGAGGGCTATAAGGATTCTAGAAGAAGAAAAAAAAATTCACTTTTGTTTATGTATACTGCTATTTCGACTACCACTTTTTTTAAAAAAAGGCTTCTGATGGTTTATGACTGAGCTGTTTATTTAAGCAAACATTTCAGAAGACGTTTGAGTTTGACCTTGTGAGTGGCTCATCTTTTAAGATGGGGTGTGGCCGCAGGTAAACTTCAATTAACGCAAATTGACATCTAATGAACCAAACAAAAAGCTATTAGAGTCGGGTTTCTTGTATGAGCGAATCCAATTAGGTCAAAGGATAAACAAGGGCATTAAAATGGTTTTATTTTAAAACGATTCGTCCCTTTTAAAACGGGATTACCGAGAAAAGATTCTCGGAAGCTGCAATCGGGAATAAAAGACGCGGCCAATTTGGCGAAGTGCATCGGAGTCCGTCAATCGCTTGCCAAACCATTTCGTTCCTCAAAAAAATGTTTGCGTCACCGTTATTTTTCCGATCTGATCTGATTTCCGACCGCATTGTGTGGTAGTAATTAAGGCCGGCTTGCCGTTTCGAATTTGCCTCTCAATGGAAATAAATGGGCTTAGCTTCCGCAGCTGTGAGGAAGATGCCGGGTGTGTCCGGTAAAAGATTCCACCTATTATCAATCCAGTCAATGGTCAATAAAACGTTCTAACCAGCAGGAAAGCTGACCTATCAAAAGAACCCCCATAACTCGAACTTTCTCCAAAATTCGGCACTCTACAGACCTCTTCACTAACACTAAATCCAATCTAACAAAACCTCCACTCAAACTCCCATCACCTCCCCAACCTCATTCTAAAACCAAACTCTCTCATCACTCCCCAATCGTCAACCACTTCCCATCTTCTTTGACCCTACCCAATCTTCCATTACCTCCCTCACTCTCTTATCACCTCCCCTAGCCTTCTCCACCCTCCCCCAACCATCCACCACCTCCTCCTTTGGACTAGCCCTCAACATTTTCAAGACTACGAAAAGAAGATTTGGTGAAGATAAAACGAAAAAAACAGGTAAGAGGCCGGATGTTGGTATTCAAAATGAAGAAAGGCCTGATTTCAAAGTTTCTATTCTTTGTAAAGGCGGAACGGTAATTTTAAAAATAGAAAACATTCACCCTCATATTTCAACTTTAATTTTTCCAACCGTATTCATAAGAGGGAGAGAGAGAAAAAAAAAGAAGACGTCTTCCAGTTTCCGATTTTGTATTCATGCCTTTTCCAGAAGACACTTGCCGAGAATGATAACTTCGCTCATGTGAGGGCCTCCTCGCGGCTTCTGATCACGTAATTTTATCCCGTATAAATAGAATCTGTACGCCAAGACATCTCATCCGACACAGAGGAGCCTTTTTCCTTATTTTATTCGATATTACCAAATGGTCGGTTTAATGAGCTATGAAGGGAGTAAATTCACTTTTCATTCGATGATAGTGGGTGTTAATTAACTTCCGACCCGCATGGGAAACGTGAGGGAAAGACAAAAATGTGGCAGATCGATAAGTTATAAAAATGTAGGAGGTATCCCTATAATTACATAGAACATAATTGAAAAACAGACTAGAAAAAGTCATGATCACGCAAACATTTTTTCTTTCCATAAAATTTTTTTTCATCAATGAAAAAGTTCTACTGAGTCCGATGTTTTTGCTTTTCCTTGGACCCCCAACGACCACCTTAGTTCTCCTTGGGCAAAAGACGAAGACAATAGGGGGAACTTATTTCCATCAAGATAATTCCTCTATTTAAATATCGAACCCTTCAGGAAGGACCTAATTTCGCCCACTCCCACTTCTCTGATGGAATATTGACATAAAATAGATACGGGAAGGAAATAATAGGCTTTAATTACTCGGATGTGATAATACGAAGGGTGAATTGTGTGCTAATTGGACGTATCAACGCTGTTTTTAGATGAACCTTTCATTTTTTTCATTTCCTCTAAAGAATAGTGCAGCACTCGAACCTAGAAATCGATCCTAGAATTAGAAAGATTGAGTCAAAACTGTTTTCAAAAGTCTTAAATCTGTGTAAAAACGGTCTAAATCAGACCATAAGCCCATAGCCTCCCCTACCCTCCTCAACCATCCCCAAACCACCCACCACTCACCTCCACTACCCTCCTCAAACCTCTCCTTGGCTTATCTCCCAGCATTCCACTACCTCCCACCATTCTCTCACCTCTCACCATTGCCTCCTCTATCTTCCTCCTATTGTAATGCATGTAACAACCACATTTCGGACGATTCTCATCTTTTTTCCTCCTTGATGTTCTACCAGATTACTCCTTCATAGCCCCTAGATAGCGCTAATATCTCAAAATCGACGAAAAAGTGACTTTCATCTTTTTTCCCCTCTTCATATGGATGCAGGAGTCAAGGTTACAAAAAAGGATCCAGATGCTAATTTGTAATTGATGGTTAATTTTCTTTCTAGAACGCGAGAAAAACAATGGCAATGTGTTTGACAGGGGATCGTTATACGCCAAATTAAACGTTCCATTGTTTTGTGGGAGTGGATTTGACGGTCTGTCTACGGAGCGTCTAACATCTCGCTCTTGCGTCATAAATAGGCGTGGTGGAGACAATTCGACTCAATTGGGAACCGACCTAATTGCCTTCAATCGTCTACGATCTAAGAAAAGGCATAACGGAATGGTATCGACGTCAAATTAAGAAATTCGTGACCGAGGATCTCTACAGAAGAGTCGTATAAACGCCCCGCGTCGGCCATATGTGGGGAAAGCATATGGCGTGAGACATCCGAATTAAGTTTATGACTCATTATCTCCTATTTCCTTATGTGGTTTCCCACCGTTCAGCCCAGAATATAACCAACCCTATATGAATTCCTTCGAAAAAGATACGTTTAAGCATTCAGCTATAAAAGAACGTGCCGCACTCAATGTGTTAGCTTGAGATTTTTTTGTTATTCACACGGTTTTTCGAATAAGAAAGCAACAAAGGGCTTTTCATAAGCGTGGCATCATGGTCTATCTCTCGTCCGAAACGTGTCTAATGGCTAAATGAGTAATGTACCATGAACCATAGTTCATAAACTATTATTTTATATATGAAGCATCACTTTAACGATTTGATTGATTAAAAAACAAGGATAACGTTTATTCTGAAACTATTGAAGTAAATTGAAAGAACTCGGTGAGATCTTTGATGTCCGCCGGCCAATAACTAGAGAAATTAAGCCCAGGGTTGGGGGTAATGGCTTTTTTATTTTTAAGGGACAGTCTCGGATTTCGAAGTCATAAATCACGACTTTAAAAAAAGGTTTAAAGAAAATGAATGGACGTTTTCGGAAATGAGCTAACGACCACGAAATTTTTCTTCGTGTCAACCCTAGGATATTCTAATGACCTACAAATTCGTCGGCCTTCATAATGGAGGGGTTTTGTTTGGATAGGGAGCCAGGTGAGGCGGCACTGTTTACCTGGTTCTTGGAACAGCGAGGGACACCTGGGAAGCATCTCCGAACCCCCGCAGGCCGCAGCTGACTTGTGCATACCTCAAGTGCCTTTACGTGATTTTTCATCCCTTACCCAAATTAAAGACCAAAAAACCTAATTTATGTTAACTTCTCGAGAAAAAAACACAATTGATATACAGGGTGTGCCAGCAAGAGTGGAACAGACGATTATCTTCCAGACTTTTGACCTGACGAAAAAAAGTATCGAAGTAAACCCCCCTTAGATTTTAGCAAGGAATCGATTGGGATCAATATCTTTTGGATTCAACATACAGGATGCTCCAGAACAATCCTAACTTCGTTATTTTAAATTCGATCCCTACGTTTGACAATGGAATTTGATTTTAAGCATGATTTTCAGCAACTTTTGCTTAGAACACTTTTCTAATAGGACCAAACGTTCTGGAGCTATGAACACTTTGAACCATCAGGTTAGCTCCTATCAAAAAAGTGTTCTGAGTAAAAGTTGCTGGAAATCAAGCATAGAATCAACTTCCAGTGTCAAAACATAGGATTCGTATTTGAAATAACGAAGTTAGGGCTGCTCTGGAGCACCCCTATGTTATCGATTCCTTGCTAAAATCTGAGGGGGGTTTGCTAGATACTTTTTATCGTCAAGTCAATTTTTTTTTTTCGTTTCTATTCACGATGAAATTTTGGTTTTTTATAAACTTTTTATTGAAAACTACCCTAGTGTTTATTTGGCGAGTCGGTGCTATGACAGCTGTAATAAAGCTTTGTCCTTTAGCACTCCAGGTGATCCTACAATGGCCTAATCAGAGATTTTACCCTTCAATCGCGCCGAATTTATACCCCATCGATAAACCAACAAAAGCTCCCCTGCCTGTTGATATTCTATAATGACTTGACTAAAAATTATCCTCTTTTTTAGATCATTCATAATTTCGATAAAAAAATTTTTTTAATGATAAATCATTTTGGATATAAAATATACCATTGTGACTATAATGAATCGTTTTATAATGAACGGGGACCGTTTTACTACATATAAATAGACCGTTAAACTGTTTTTGTCCCATCCTTTAGTCCTTTTTTTAAGGGACAGGGTTATCAACCTTATTGGTCCATAAATATTTAAGTATCGCCGAGGTTTAACGGACAAGATTGTAAGTGGATATTTTAAAAGGCGCCCTAGTGAAATAGAAAAAAAGGGACAAGGGAGAGAGATAGCTTTTAAAAGTATTCATTTAGATTCTTAAAAAAAAGGATAGGATTACAACTTTTTCTCGTGTTGAGCGTTCATTCATGAACAACCTTGTCTGGAAGATACCGTTGTCTTATTAGGAAATGAACGATTTTACGCTAAACATTTTTTCAAGGACTATAATTAATGATCTCATCTTTCATGCCAATAGTAAAAAATGAGTTATAAAATGGAATTCGAAATGGATGTAAAAGTTTAAGCTTTGAGGGCCCATTTTTGGGTGCTTCGTCTGCTTTTTAATGGAGCTTGAACGAAGGTCGAGGGCTCCACGACCGGTTTTTAAAAGCCCATTCAGCAAAGGATTCAAGTCTCCCACATGGCGTCTACACTCTCCAGACTCCAGAAAACTCAGCAGAAAAACACTTTTTTCTTGTTTTTCGATTTGGGCTGTTTTTTTCGAATGGGGTCAAATAATTAAAAAGATAAGTTAAGTGCCCTCTTGTGAATTCGTACACTCCTAAAAAATTTTATGCGTTTCGGAGGTTTTTTACGAGTTGGGGGATCAAAAGAATAGGAAGAGGGAACGAAAATAGATCACGTCTGTCTACCTTTCACTGTTTTCTTCCTGGTCCCGGAATGTTCTTCAAACCGAAAAGCTGAAAAACGTTCGGGGAACAATAATGACAAACGGTCCGCATCTCTTCTCCCCTCATTATTTCAGGTACGTCAGGTAACGAAATACGTTTCGGACCGTCCGAATTTTCCTCTTCGAAGAAGAATCGGGTCAAACGGATTATTCTTCTTGAATAGGGCCAGAGTCCCATGATCGACAAGGGCATGAGGGACAAGTTTTTGCAACATTTTTAGCTCGATTCTTCATTCTCAGCAAAATTTTGTGCATCTTTTGGATAGGAGTCAATTCACCAACAACCAAAAATTTTCAGGAAAATTCTCTTTGTGGTTTATTATAGGGGATGGTATGCCATGGGGGAGGTAAAGGGCAGTGAAGGTCGATATAAACGTCATTCCAATAATATTTGTCAAACAAAAATTGCTTAAAAATCAAAATTAAAAAAAATATCGACCTGAATAAAATTAAAAGTTCAACGACACAAAATTTATTTTGCAATCAAAGAAAATTATTTAAAAAAATTGCTTACTGTCTCAATAAAATAAAATAAAAATCCGCTAAAAAAATTGTTTTGAGTAGAAATATTAAAATAAAACAAAAAATACGAATTATTCCAATTTATGTAGGTTGATATGATTGTTTAAACATTAACGACCCTGAAATTGTGTATGGAATACTAATTAAACATTGTGCCATACAATATCATCACTCTAAATAATTAAATATTCCTTTAAAACCCAAGATTTCAAGAAAAATCTTAATATTCTTCTTCTAATTGGAAAATTTCGTTTTCATCCGAGCCAATCTGGCCGGTTGGTAATTGATTCTTAAAAGCAAGAGTTCGTGTAAAATGATATTAAAAGGGAGGCAGTTTAATTTAAAAGCTACCGTGAGTAGGCTATTTTGACCCTTGGAAATACGATTAAATGGCTTTTTGATCGATAGTTTGTGTTCAACTTGGAAAAACAGGTTCCAGCCTAAATTAAAAAATGAATCCTAATTACGAGCGTATTCCTTTAATGGGAAAAAAATTCATTTTGACGTATTTAAGTCCCTAAAAAATTAAGATAAACTGTACCTATTGCCGGTATAGCCTTCGTAGCCACACGTGACAATTTTATAGGTATATATTTGCCGGTAATCCATAATACATACCAATAGGTACTTTAAAATCGCAGTTTTTTAAAGATTTTTTTGTCAAAAATAAAATTTTTACTGTGAAATTTAAAATTCAAATATAAAATACGAACCTTGATATGAAGAAAAAAGTCCCAAACATAGCACCAAAAAAACACTGTTCTTCATGTTGGCCAAAAAAAAATTTTTTGGTTGTCACTCGCGAAAAGAAAAAAAAAATTGCAAAAAAAAATTAGGAGGGAAGGACGCAGGTAGTCTGGAAGGTGAGTGTGGGACGGTCTGATACCGACTGAAGACTGAAAGGGAAGAACGATTGTAGGGAATAAGCGAGGGAACGGCTTTGAACGGTTCCCGCTAGGCGTTCAGACTCCGGCTTGGATTGGATCGCGCGTCACCGATCTTGTAGACCGGCCGGCGAGTGGTTTACGGTGTAATGCGTTTATTTCAATCCACTAGAATATCAAGATCTTTCATATTTATTGATCCGATCAACTTTTTCGACAGAGATCTTTTGGAATACGATAATACAAAGCCATCTAAGTAAAAGAGTAGGAAATGAATAGCTTACAAATTATCAACCTAGGGGATGGGACATCGAAATGAACTTTTCCTTTTGGGTTTATTCATCCATGTTGGATCCATGGATTAGGGTTATATTTTGACATATGTTTATTGGTTTTATTTGTATATTTTGTAATTAAATTTTTGAATTTCTTTATTTAATTTCAGTCACGCTTTCTCTGCTGATAAGAACTGCTCGCCCACAAATGCATCTCTGAAGATCTTCCGACGAAAATGAATCGATGAACGCGCTTAGCCAATGATTGAGATACGTTTCCGCCAACGAGACTGCTGTTTTCGTCGTCAGATCTTTTTTGCTGAAGAAGTTTTGAACGTCGAGCAATAATATGATGACAGACTGGAAGAAAAGAGGTTCTAGAATGGTTCAGTGAAGATGGTTACCTGAGGAAAAGGAGAGAAAGCGTCATGAGCAAGAATCGACATGACGGAGGCGACGTGTGGATGGACACGTTGGAACTCGCTTACGATGGCTACTTTGTTCGTTTCCATTTTGCTCCGGAGTCCTTGATGGAAGTCCCAGTAGTTTTCGAATGAGGAATAGTCCGAACCTTTCATTATAAAACGATCGGCGTTTTCCGTAGGAGAGGAAAAAGTGACGGCAACAGTTTGTGCTAGGATTTGCGCCAAAGCCATTGAAGTGCTCAGCGATTCTGAGGTCGAGAGGAACAAAAAGACGGCCGGCCGCTCGCATTGGTCACCAAGAATCGTGTTCACTCCGCTATACAAAGTCGCAAGCGTTTCCGCACTCTGGCTTTTGAAAACTCTCCTAAAATCCCTTTTCATAACCTAACCCAAAGAAACCTCCTACTACCTTATATTGAATTCATACAGTACGAAAAAATGCGATTTCCTTTTTGAACAGTTCGGAAATGGAGACTCAAAGAGCAAAATGATCACGCTCACAACTGTCACCATAAATGCGACAACGCCAACAAATATTAATGAAGGATCCACCGTCGAAAGCGTATAATCCATCGAGCCTGAATTATCAAAATTAACAAAATAAACTCTTCACTCACTTTTATAATGAATTAGCTCAGATAAAAAATAAAAAAACATAATCATCGATTCCTTTTAAGTGTCTGCTTGCTCATAAGTCTCTTCGTGAGTCAGTTTGACCAAAAAGTATAGCCATTATCAATGGCCAATTTTAAATGTAGCTTGCACGAATAAATTTCAATTTTAAACTTCAAAAAAATTTGCAATATGATTTTTTTTTAAATTCTGTGTTGCCAGATTGGCTGATATATCTAGAAGTTCTCACTTCCATACTTACCTTTTTGACGGAAAATAGGAGGAAAAAAACCCTTATTTCATTAGGCACTTTAAAATCAATTTAATTCGCATCAATAATACTAAACATCACCGAATAAGAGGTAACAAAAAAGTAAAGAAAAATTATAATTATGGTTGCTGTATCACATTTTTGGATATTAAAACTTTAATCAATCACAAGCCATTTCTCCTTCATTTGCTCAACTTGTTTCGTTAAAATTGGATGCCTTACACGCACTTTGACTTCCAGCTTCCCGCCGACAACTTTTTTCCCATTCATCAACTAAAAACAAAGTTAATAAATAAGATATTTTCAATTTAGCTTACATCAAATGAGTCGTGAATCGTGCATTGAGTCTCCAAAGGATTCAATTTGACATTGACCGTTCCTATGAGGACATCGCTCCTTAAAAAGCCACTAAAAAAAGTTTTAGTTTAAACATAAATGAATATGAGAATGAAAGCTCAAAATTGTGACCTGTGACAAAATGCAAAACCGGACCTAACCTAAAATTCTGCGAAACCCTAACCCCCCTTTATGTGAACAAAAATGGTGTCTATTTTGAAATATAAACCTTCATGACCCTGTCAGAATCCATCCATGGCCCTACCTTACAACGCCATCTCCTTTCGAACACAAACCACAAAGGGCACTCAAAATATATCTGGAACAATAATTTTTACACGTTTTCTTTCCATCATCAAAAGAAGTCAAGATTTTTCAATTTCATAACACAAACTACAGTGAGCACAGACTAACGAACCATCACCAAAATTCAACTGAAGAGCCTAGTTAAACAAGGACGTAAGAAAAAGGATCACCACAAACCCAAAAACAATAAAAGAAAGTTACCCTTTAGACCAAACTTCCAACTTAATGCTTTGCCTTTTGAATATTCTTAAACAAGCCCGGTTGCTTCTCTGTATGCTGAACAAAACGACTCCATTGTAGACTGGATTGTTCGTATTATAGATTGTGGACGTTTTATCTTTTTTTGGATCATCCTGTTTAAAAAAAGAATTAAAAATAAATGAAATCAAGATTATACTGACAGTAGGATATGGAAATTCATATCGGACGTAAGTGTCGATTTCTTTAGGGTTGGGGACGTTGTAATTAATTCCTTGTGCGATCGTCAATTCGACATCGTTGTCTGTTAGATCTGTGTTGCACCTTTAATTTAAATAATTAAAAATTTGTCGTAAAAATTGACATACTCCCATTAATCATGGATTCGTACCCCATGACAAGTAATTAGAAAATAAAGGGTTACCTGACAACAGAAAATGTTCTCATTTCATAGTGGAATTTTGGAACGGGTTCGTCTTTGTTGCATGCAATTTTAACAGTGTCCAAATCTCTTTTGGTCGTCAATGCTAGATTTTCAAATTTATTCATATTCGCGACATCACCCATGGCTTTGAAATGGGCATGGGTTTCGAGGCAGATCTAAAAAATCGAGTAGAATCAAACTTTTTAAGGTTTATTAGTAAACCTTAATTTGATGAGAAAGATCGGTTATTAGTTGGTTGTAAATTTCGGATGTTGTTCCTGGCAAACAATCGCTCATTTTGACCATTTCGTATTCTTTTTCGAGGACGTCTTTGCTTCCAGGGGGTGGTGGTAACTGAAAAAATAGGTCATTTTAGGGTTGTTGGGTTTTGGCAAATTTCTGAAGGTTTTCTGGAGGAAAGAAGGCTACTGAGTTTGGTCACAAGGAGGCTCAGGGGCTTCGGACTTAGAAGGTTTAGGCTTAGAGGCTTACAGTGGAGAGGTCAACAGGTATGCCGCTGATGGTAGCATCAATGAGTGGGTCGAAACATTTGACTTGGCGGAGATAATCTTTCGCTAAATCTATGTCTCCGCTTTGTTTTGCTTTTATGGCAGCATCTTTGAATTGTTTTTGTTTCAGTTTTAAAATTTTAAGTTGCTTTTCTTGTCTTGTCATTGAACCACCTGAAATCAAAGATTAGAATACGATTTTTTTTTGTTAGAATATACTTTGAGTGGTTGAAGGAGAAGGTGGTGGTCGCTGAGGAGCACTCGGAGAAGGCAGAACTTGTCGAGGTGCTGGTGGAGAAGGTAAAACCCGCTGTGGAGGAAGAGGAGTATTTGGGCTGGTAGCAGTCGAGGTAGAAGGAGCTGGTGATACTGGAGGTGCTGGCCTGCTGACCGGGATAGGAGCAAAACCAGGAGGAGTTGGAAGGTCATCAACTGGGAACGGTTTTCCAGCTTTATGAAGTTTTATCGCATCCTCGTATTGCTTAACAATTCTTCCCATCCTTCTCACTTTACTCGCATTTCCATCTTTCTTCCCAGCTTCTTCGCCTTCTTTGAATTTAACCAGCCGTTGTTCCAAAGCTTCCAATATCGTTTCCGGAACTTTAGGCCCTTCTGGCATTTCTAAAATAAATAATGGAAATTTTTTTTTCTTCTTTGACTAAATTACCTGGCTGTTCGGGTTCCGTGTTTTTTGGTGTGTCCGAGGGAGCAGGGATAGGTTCTGGAGGCATTTCTGGCTTCTCTGACCCAGGAGGGCCGGGCATTTTACTTAAATCAACTGGTTGGCCAGATTCTACAGCAGCAATCACAGTTTCAAATTGCTAAAGAATTTAATTGGTTTTATTTTAACATCAATGTGATACGATTTCGTCGTCACAAAATCCTGCAGCAATGAGTATGTGTGTACCTTGACTATTTTGACATAAGATATGGCAGTTTGGACTTCTCCACTTCTTTTGGCAACAACTGCAGCAGACTTGTATTCATCTTTTCGTCCTATCAAAGTCTTCAGCAATTCTTGTTTTTCATTGTCCACTGGCTCATCTACAGGTTGCTCTGTTTTATTTTCAGAAGGTCCTTCAGGTGCTACAGGTGCTACTGGCTCTGAAGGTCCTCCATCTTTAAAGAAATGATTAAATTACAAAAAAATAGTAATAATTTACCTATTGGTATGGGTTCAAAATATTGTGGAGGATCTTCAACTTTTGGTTTTGGAGCTGTAACACTGACAGGAAGGGGAATATCATTTTCATTGATTGCAACACCGGATTTCGCTTTTCGCAGTAATTCTTCCAGAGTTTTCAACCCCCGAGCAAGTCTACAAAAAAATTAAAATATTATTTCAATAAATCAGTAGTACCTTCGGCTTTTGGAAGAGTCTCCATTGATTTTGGCATTCTGTTCCGCTTGCTTGTACATTTCCAATCGTTCTGCTATAAGCTTGACATAATCTTGGCTGTGGAATGTTGGCGCAATCACTTGAGGTTGTGCAGGCGCCGGTTTTGGAACTTCATCCCCAAGGACGGAACTCAATTCTGCCTATAAAAAACCATTATTAGCACAAAAGCAAAGATTCTTTGAAAGAACATTCACCAATAATTCTGGGTCGTCATCATCACCGGAAAGCTCAGCATCGGACGGAATATCCTGCAAACTCGATGCAACCATCTTATCCAACTGCGTTGGCGGAGCAGGAACTTTGGCTGGAAATGAAATCATAAGATTAACATTCCCATAGAGAAATAAACAAACTATTGAGTATGTAGTTAGCAAACAGTGGCGAACCATGTTACTAAAGAACCGCTCGAAAACATAATTATGAAATAAAATAATAAAATAATAAAGATAATAAGATAATAAAATAATTATCAACACATAAAAATTTTTCTACCTATTGAATCAAAATTATGCGCATAATATCAGAGAAAATTACAGTAAAAGCCTATAAGGAAAAACGTACCAAAAGTCACACAAAAACAAGGTAAGTTAAACGTTAAAGAACGAGTACAAATACACACAAAAAAATTCTTTCCAAATCTTTTAGTGGATTTTGTGCAAATGGTGGAGTCTTTTCCCTTATAAATAGTGTTTGGTGCAGTCTGAATTTGATAGTAACAATCATACACTTTTATATTAATTAGACAGGATTTATATCCAAAATAAAGAAACAATTCCATCAATCAGTCAAATCATCAACAAAAAACTGTTTAAAAAAATCCATCATTTAGGGCCTGGATTTATATTTAAAATAAATAATCAATGCGATAAATCCATCAAATCATCAACAAAAAACCGTTAAAACAAAGAAATCAATCATGCTCCTTAACCATCAATTCGTTGATGATTTGACTGATTCATAGAATTTATTCTTTATTTTGCTTATAAATCTGATCATTTCGAACACAACAATCATGCATTTTTTCATATTTACCATCAGAGACAGGATGTTTATGCAAAATAAAGAAACAATTCTATCAATCAGTCAAATCATCAACGAATCGATGGTGAAGGAGAATGATTGATTTATTTGTTTTGACTCTTTTTCGTTGATGATTTCACTGATTAATAGAATTGATTCTTTATTTTGGACAAACATCGCATATCAAATAGAACAATCATGCATTTTGATACTTCCCCATGCAATGCTTAGTACCAATGCATCATGCATTGATAAAGTAACCCATGTAACAATCATGCATTTTGACATAATCATTTCAAACACAACAATCATGTATGTTCTGATATTTCCCATCATGCATTTCAAATGGAACAATCATGCATTTTGATAGTTCCCCATCAATTTGTTGAACAATCATGCATTTTGATAGCTCCCCATCAATTTGTAGAACAATCATGCATTTTGATAGTTTCACATCAATTTGTAGAACAATCATGCATTTTGATAGTTCCCATCAATTTGTAGAACAATCATGCATTTTGATAGTTCCCCATCAATTTGTAGAACAATTATGCATTTTGATAGTTCCCCATCAATTTGTAGAACAATTATGCATTTTGATAGTTCCCCATCAATTTGTAGAACAATCATGCATTTTGATACTTCCCAATGCAATGCTTAGTACCTATCTATCATGCATTGAAAAGTGCTTTTTAATATTTCCTAGACAACAAATATGGAAATCTGCTTGTTTCCCTTAACTTGCTAGCTAACTACAAGCACTGCAGCTCAAACTAGGAGATTGAGTCAAACCTACGTTTCGCTCTTGGTTTGGGAACTGGAGCGCTCCCTTCGCTGAGGATCGCATTCAACTCCGCTTCAAGGTCAGCATCGTTAACGTCATCGTCATCATCGTCGCCGTCAAAATCAGGAAGAGCGAATATCCCAAGCTAAAAAAATAATTTTAAAATCTGTCACCTAAACAAAAGCAACTTACGTTATTTCTGTTACTTCCTGAAGACCTCGATTTGGGCGTCGGTTGGGATCTTCGTTTGGCCATATTCTTATCGAACTGGGGCAAAATAATATAAAATTAAAACTCTTTGGCAAACTTCGTGGTCATATCGCGATAAAAATCATAAATTTTTTGTTCTAATAACATAACCTGGTACATAATAAACTCTTGGTTCCTTATATGTGACCTCAGTGATGACGTCATTAAAAAAGTGCGAAACAGCAAGTCAGAGCCTGTGAAGAAACCCAAATGATAAAACAAGATGTTCGTAGCTCCGAAACGTTTGGTCCTATTAAAAAAAGTGTTATAAGTAAAACTTACTGAAAATCATGCATAAAAGCGAATTCCATTGTCAAAATACAGGGTTCGCATTTAAAATATCCAATTGGTTATTTTAAATGTTATATTAGTAATACGACCAATGGTCGTTCTGGTGCACCCTATATGTCTCATCCAAAAGTTATCGATGCCAATCTATGTTTCGCTAAAATCCAAGGGGGGTTTACTTTTAGCGGATTTCCGTAGGAAAGTAGGCTATTGAGGAGGTCGTCACGGCGGCTCCGAGGCTATTTTTTTTCGTGAGGTCAAAAGCCTGGCAGATAATCTGCTGGTTCACTTTAGCTAGCAAACTGTATAGTTCAAAATCCACAAATTTTGCTACGAAAGCATTTCTTTCTAAGCCCTTCAAATAATTGCTAAAAAAAGCCGATTTTCGCTCTAAAGTCAATTTTGGCCACCCCTCCTTCTTTCGTAAAGTTTGCAGTATACCCCACTGCCCTTAGTGATTAATAGAATATATTATAATTATGTAATATCTATTGAGTCACTGTACCCAAAACCGGATTCCGGCGGCCTCGAGCTACCAAAGCTCACGCACCAAGTCTTTGCAACGCCTTTGCAAAAACTGCCTGAGAGAATTTAGTTTTACTCATTCTTCCGTGTTTGGTTCGAGGAAGGGGCAAAATAATCCATTATCAGGTACCTATAGGAATATTCAACAAAATAAAATGAAGTTGCAAAAAATTCTTGTTATCCAGGATAGCATCTCTAGGCCATTAAACTTCATCGACACTTGCTTGTTATCTTTTAGCTTTAGTTAGATTTTGGTCCATTTGTTTTAAAATAATGGTTCAAAACCCTATAAAAAGCAAGAGTTTTACAATTTTTCCAGTTTTGCTGCAAACATGGACGGAAAAAATCTCCGCGACGCTGCATACGGGTATGTAGACCACATCGTGTTTTTCATCACTTTAGGATCTTCAACCCTCATTGGTCTCTATTTTGGATGCTTCAAAAGTCAAAATAGTGTTTCCGAATATGCATTTGGCGGTAAAATAATGTCTTTTTTTCCAATTTCGATGTCCATCGTCGCAACTTTCATTTCCGGGGTTAGCCTCATCGGACTCCCTTCCGAAATTTACGTCTACGGAACTCAAATTTACGTTATTGTCGTCTCCAATATTGCTGCTGGATTTATTTTAAATAAATTTTACTGGCCTTACATGTACGAATTAAAATGTACTTCATATTTCGAGGTAATTTATTATAGATTTTTACTTTTTTGCTAATAAAAACTACTATAGTATTTGGAGAAACGATTTAATCACACGGTTAGATCCATTGGATGCTTCTTGTACCTCATTAGTTTGGTAAACGCTCAGCACGATTGCATGAAATTCGATTCGAACTGATTTTCAGCTTTTAGTGGTTCCAGTAGCCATTTATATTCCTTCTTTGGCATATGAACAAGTGACTGGAATAAGCAAGTTTAAACTGGCAATAATTTTCTGCACATTGTGTATATTGTACACATCATTGGTGAGCACATTTTTGCTCATGTTGTTGATATTGTTTTGTTTTTGCAGGGAGGTTTGAAGGCTGTCGTTTGGGCTGATGCGATTCAAAATATTTGCACACTCGCAGCAGCTTTGGCGATTGCAATTCTGGGGTTGATCCAGGTTGGAGGCATCGGGAATGTTTTTGAATCGAGCATGCAAGGAGGACGCCTTGAGCTTTTCAAGTACTTAATATTCCTCTGGGAGGGGGCACAGAGAGTTGGGACCGGGCTTGGGAATTTTTTCATAACATACTTTATTTTTAGTTTCGACTTTAATCCTCTAAGAAGGAACACGTTTCCTACAGTATTTATGGGCTCACTGATGTTTTGGTTGTCGAATCTTGCTGGCAATCCTGCAGCTTATCAACGCATTGCATCACTTTCGAGCTACACTCATCTGAAAAAATCTGCTATCTTGTCAATTACTGGGGCTGTCATTATCAATTCGATTATGGCTTTCGTGGGACTCATCATTTTCGCGAAATACCAAGGATGCGATCCTATAATTACGAAGGAAGTGAACAAACCAGATCAGCTAACATCCTACTTCGTGATAGACGTCGCTCGCGATTTTCCGGGGCTGGCGGGACTCTTCTTCTCCGGCGTTGTTTCCGCTTCGTTGAGCACCATGTCGACTTTTCTAAACACAGCCGCTTTGACAGTCTACTATCACTTCATAAAGCCCTTCCTACCTCTAAACACGTCCGACAAAACGGCAAATCTAACTATGAAAATTACCACGATAATTTTAGGCATCGCATGCACTGCACTGGTCGTCGTCGTAGATAAGCTCGGAACTCTTTTTCAACTTTCCAACACACTAATTGCAGTCACTAATGGAATCACATTTTATTTATTTACATTAGGGATGTTCTTCCCTTGGGCTAATTCAAAAGTAAATATTGACTAAAAGAAACACCAATCAATTTTTTCAGGGTGCGTTTACAGGTGCAATTGCTGCTCTAATATCAACAATCTGGATAGTAGCTGGAGCTCAGATAGCAATAGCTCGTGGCGACCTAAAATTCCCTGGAAAAATCACATCCATCAAAGACTGCCCTGCAAATTTAACGCTACAACTCAATTTAACGTAGGTAATAAACAAAACAGTATATTATTAAAAATGTATTTTATATGTAGTTCAACAGAATTCGGCTTCTCGGGATACGGCACTCCAGTTGAAGCTGCTGAATATGTTCCTATGGCGTACAGAATCTCATATTTTTATGTTACTTTCATAGGTATTGTATATTATTATATTTTAGATTATCTTCATCATCCCTAATTTAGGTTTTGCCGTTGGTATGATTGTGGCTATCTTAGTAAGCTTAGTAACAGGCCAAAAAGACATTTCTAAACTCGACAGTAACCTCATAGCACCACAGCTACGGCATTTGCTTCCGACGAAAGATTTAGAACTTCAAGCATATTCGATGGTACCTATGAAAGATGTTGAAGAAGATTAATTGACAAACGAAATGATTGTATAAAAATAAAGAATATAGAAATACTTTGATCTCCTCCCTCCCACCTCCCCACAACCTCCTTTAATAACCTGACCAGACGTCCCCTATTCAAACCACCAGATCAGATTTTATTTTTTTTACATGCTAAATCAAACCACCCTGTATATTATTATTATCATATATTATGGTAGTATTTTAGTATTTTATTTCTTTTCAGAAAATCTACCTAAAAGCCATGGCCCATGACTATATATCACTATGAAATCGTAAATTTGATATAAAAAATCAATTATTTATTGCTTATAAATATAGTACTTGTAAATATATACTTATATAAAATGTACAATATAAATTTTGAGTCATTCTAAGTTTAAAAAAACTGCTGACAACATGAAATTCTGTTCTCTTATTTTCGTTTTTGTCGCAATTTTAGGAGGAATCAATTGTGATGAAAATATTTTTAGTTGCCTAAAAATTGGTGAATCGCCGGTATGAAAGCTTTTATTCTTTATTATTACTTGGTATCTAACTTATTGTTTTTATTACTTTTTAGTGTATGGGATTTAATCGTAACATAAAATGTTGTCCGGATTTGAAGTGTAATATAAGGACAAGGGTATGCGAAAGTAAATAAATGCATAAGGAGGTAACTGAGATAAAATGGATGCAAATTATATCTGAATAATTTTATTTAATATTTAATAATATTAAAAGAAATTTTTTTTAAATCAAAAACGTGTTTCTTCTCCAAATTCGGGGTTTTACAGACCTCTTCACGAACACCAAAAACCCCTCAGCACATCCTCTCCCACCTACCCTAATCGTCTACTCTGGCTAATAACGTTCTAAAATAGTCTAAATTGGTCAATAAACTAACCATAAAATAGTCTATGAACGTCTAAAAACGGTCTAACAACCAGACCCTAACCAGAACCATGCCAGAACATACCTGACGTCCTCTATTCAAACCACCAGACCCACCATATCAGAATTTTTTTAACTTTCTCAAAGAGAAGTTATTGTATTACCGTCGGATTCGGGTTTTTGGGGAAGGTGTGAAAATTTCGTGAAAATCGGATGAAAATTGTGGCCGTGAAGTGTTCCGGAAAAAAAAAGGCGACGGACGGCCGGACGGCCGGCACCACAGACAAAGTCATGTCCGGCAAAGATCAAAAGTCAGTTTGTATATGCTAAATCGAACCACATGTATATGATTTTTGTATTATTATGTATATGTATTATTACAGTACCTACTACCTATTTTACCTATTTCTTTTAGAAATTCTACCTACATACAAGTCATGACATATCACTATGAAATCGTAAATTTGATATGAAAAATCAATTATTTATTGCTTCAATTAAAGTATACTTTAGTTATTTTTTTTTATTTACAAATAACTGCTGAAAACATGATATTTTGTTCTCTCATTTTATTAGTTTTAGTCGTAATTTTAAGAAAAAACATTTGTAATGGAGATGAGTGCCTAAAAATTGGCGAATCGCCGGTATTATAACTTTTATTCTTAATTACATAGTATCTAATTTTTATTACTTTTTAGTGTTCAGGTGTTCATCCTTTTACACCATGTTGTCCCAATTTGAAGTGTAATACAACGATAGGGAGATGCCGAAGAAGATCACCAAGGAGGAGGAGGCAGTGAAGGGGGTAACTGATATAAAATGTATGCAAATTACATATATCTGAATAAAGTCACATTAAGAGCAAAAGTTTTTTAATCTGAAACTTGTTTTATGGAGGACTCTTCTTCAAATTCGGGGCTTTGCAGACCTCTCCAAGAACACCAAATACCCCTCAGCACTTATCTATCTCCCAGCTCCTCACCTACGAGGGGTCTAAATAGGTCTATCAACGTTCAAAGCTGATAGTCTAAAAAAATTCAAAAACCATGTTAACAGTACAAAAATCTGGCTAATAACGATCTCAAATGGTTTTAAACTGTCTAAATTGGTCAATAAACTAACCATAAAATAGTCTATGAACGTCTAATAAACGGTCAAACAACCGGCTACTCTAAATAGGTCTAAGAACGTTTTAAAATGTTCTCAAAACGGTCAAAAAACGTCCTGAAATGGTTTAAAATATTCAAAAACCGTCCAAATCTGTCTTTAAACTTTTTAAAAGCCGTTATAAAATCGGGGAAAATTTCACGTTTCGAGTGTTTTAGTTGGCAACATTGTCTGGCGTCCTTCCATCGTGGTAACCTTTACTAACAACAAGTTTGGATTTCGTATTTTTATTTATTTTTCATTATTAAAAATTGCCTACATTAGTGTTAGAATGGATGCTATCAAAAGGACGTACAAGTTGAATAAATTGATCGTAACTGTCACTTATTCATAATATTGTATACGGAGACTCAAGGTAACTATTTGTTTTATTAAGCTTCAGGAATGAGATTTGTTGAATTTCAGATGGTTTGCGACAAGTGTGAGAAGAAGCTCGGAAAAGTGATCACGCCGGACCCTTGGAAAGCAGGAGCGAGGAACACGGTGGAGAGCGGAGGTCGCAAAGTTGGCGAGAACAAAGCAATCACAGCGAACAAAGCGAGATTCAACCCATACACGAGTAAGTTCGAAGCGTGCCGAATCTGCAAGCAGAAAGTCCATCAAGTGGGCTCCCGTTATTGCCAACCTTGTGCTTACAAAAAAGGCATCTGCGCCATGTGCGGCAAAAAGATGATCGACGTCTCCAACTACAAGCAATCCTCAGCCTAATTCTAAATAAACTTCTATCGTTTCTAATCAATTTTATTAACCACCACCCCCAATATAAAAAAATTAAAAAACTTTATCGCCCCTTTGTTTTTCACAAGCTCAGAATAGAAAGAATATGTAATATCAAGAGGTGCGAAAAAATGCAAATTTTCAATGCAGAATGAACTCACGCCCCAAACAGTTCCATTGCAAATAAGAGGACTTCCTGATAGTGCTGAGCAATTTTTTGTTGTTGTCGAACACTTAATTTGATTGTATGTTGGCTCGTTTAGGAATCTGCAAAGTTTGATGTATGTTTTGTTCTTACAGAGGAGTTGAGCACATTCATAGTTGTGAGCGAGTTTTGTGTTTACTGGTTTTGAGCTTTCTTTGGCGTAGAATTGACAAGAGGCGCCTTCGTTTCTTAATTTTAAGAAGATTTTTTCGTGATCGTTGTAAAGAGATGAAGGAGGTTTCATCATCATGTTTTTTTCTTTGATTACGAATGGTTTTGAGAGCTTAAGAGCACCGAGGTCGTTGTAGAAAATTCCTGTTTGGATTTCTCTGCATGGTTCGAATGGAAACATTTCTGCGATGTGACTTTCTTGAGTTTTCTTTCCGAGTTTGGCTTTCGCTGTGAAAACGTATGCGTTGTATGTTTCGAATCTGTTTTCTGTGAAATTTCCTATGCATGAGCATGAAGTTAATATGAATTCTTCATTTACGACACTTCCGCCGCAATGGAGGCTTTCGTTCTGTCGGAAACTGATTCGTGCGAAAAATTCGTTTTCTCCTTTTCTGGCGGGGAGGGAAAAAATTAGGAGTAAAATTGCGGAAATCATAATCTAGAAAAGCCAATCATATGAGTGAAAATCATATGAGTGGCAGAAGTCTTCTTAAGCAGGGGCAGACTGGCCCAGGGCTTATTACCGCCAAAAAACAACATTTAAAAAAATGTCCGTAAAAAGAAAATTTTTGGCTAAAATGTGGCGAGGAGGAACCCCATAAATCAACTTTTCTCAAAAATTCACTTAAACACCAAATACGCCCTCCCCACTGCCTGATTCCGCACTACCCAATTCCATCACTTCCCCTACTTTCCTCAACCTTCCCCTCCACTCTCACCCAACCTCCCAAGTTCAAACACCTCCCTCATTCTCTCATCACCTCCCCTACCCTCCTCCACCCTCCCATAGTCTTGGAAACAAGGTGCCTGAATTTTTTTAACAATTAGTAATCATAATTAGCAAGTTAATAATAATAAAAAAAATTAAAATTTTTTCACATTTTATTTGTCCATTTAAACTCAAAATTTTATTACATTTATCCAGTCAACACAATTTTTCCATTCATTCTTTTTATTAGGTATTTACATAAAAGAAAAAAAAAATACATAAAATAATTACAAATTGAAAATAAACTTTTAGGCGTATTTTACAAAATTTTATAAATTAATATACATTATCACACAATGGGAAATAAAAATTATGTACATCTTATTGATATTTCACAATTTGTACATAGGTACATACATAAAAGTTAATAACTAGTTAAAATCCCCCCCCCCTTAATTTTTTTTTCTAACAAAGATCACATAAAGGGAACATGGCCTTAATAGGTCTCTAATCGGAAACATTGGTCGAGGAAATGGCCCATGGAATGGTAAAGATGTGGCCGGACGTCGCTAAGACTATGTGCTTCGTCAGGATAACTCTGAAAATTAAAATTTAAAATAATTAACAAAAAAAAAAAAAGGTCTTAAAAATTACCAATTGTTCAAATAGGATGTCTTTCAGCTCTAATGTTTTGGCGAGCATCATCGACTGCTGATAATGGACGTTATCGTCCAATGTTCCATGTATGAGCATAAATTTCTTTCTGTTGAAATTGCTTATTTTGTTGAAAAGCGACGCCCTTTCATATCCGACCAAATTGTCATCCGGGAACGGCAACCCCATGAACCGTTCAGTATATAAAGTATCTAGAAGAAACTCGTCATTTATGAAATTTAAGACAAATTAAGTACCATAAAGCAACCAATCGGTAACAGGAGCGACAGAAATGCCACATTTGAAAACGTCTTTATTGTCTTGAGCGAGTGCCATCGCTGATACAAAACCACCATAGCTCCAACCCCAAATTGCCACTTTTGAAGGATCGATATATGGCAGTTTTTCTACTAGATATCTACAAATAAAAATAAAAATAAAAATTTTTTTTAATATTTTTTTTTACTTTGTGGTGTTGATCTGGTCCTCGACTTCGAACGTCCCAAGTCGTCTGTAATTCGCAAAAGTTATTTTGTCTCCTCGTAATCCCGATCCGCGTCCATCGATTCTGGCATAGATGATACTTCGATTGACTGTCAAATATGAATCCCAATCGACGTTGAATCGTTTCAAAACTGCATTAGAATCCGGCCCACCGTAGACTTGTACCAGAAGAGGATATTTGACGGCACCAGAAAGATCGGCACCGGGAGGGAAGACTAGTTGAATCTGCGCCATCATTCCAGGGGCGACTTCATACTCCATATATTCATGTTTCGGCATCATAATTGAGTCAATTCTCTTCCTCAATCTTGAATTTGAATTCCACTTAAGGACATGCTCGCCAGTTTTCTTGTAAATGTCAATTTGAGGTATGATTGGTCCTGCGCAGGAAAGGACGTAATATGAAGCCTGTTTGCTAAAGGATGCTCCAGAATAAAGGCATTTTCCAGATTCCGTCTGTTCATGGGGGCAAGAGACGCATTCAAGTTTGTGAGGTGCGTTTTCCATAGTGGCAGGTACTCTGTACACCCTCAGCTCTCCAGGATGTCCATGAGCATTGGACATGAAATAACTAAAAATTTCATTAACTACCATTTTTTGGACAAAATTCTTACATGTGAGTGTCATCATAAGCAGCTATTTCGGTGACGACAAATTTTCCGCTTGTAAGAGCAATAGGTAAGGGATTCGGATCGTTTAAGTCGACCAGAGTCAAATGCCTGAATTTCCCAGCTTCTCCTTGATCGACGGGTATTATCATCGCCATTTTTGTATGGTCCGGTGAAAATTTAAGAGGCTCCATGGTAACCCAGCCATACTTTTCTTGTAGTCCCATCAACTAAAATAAAATTTAATTTTTTAACAAAATCTCATTTCAAAATTTACCTGTCTAAATTGTCCTGTAATTGTCGAATATTGGAATATTTCCGCTTCATTCTGTATTCGGTTCATCCAAATGTATATGAGGGAATTTGGACCAGCCCAATCTACCCTAAAAAGCACTGGCTCCCTGCGGGAAAACAAACAATTAGAAAATTTCAATTATCCTAACCTAAAACTTCATTATAGGTTAGAGGAGGTTATAGACATCTTCTCATTGCAAACAATGTGATAACCTTGAAAGGGTAAAACGTACTTCAAAGTAGGCCTTGCAGGTAAATCAATCTCTCTGACTGCTTTCTGGGTTTGCAAATGACCAAGATCGACCACATTGAGCGAAACAGTTGGATTAGGTCTTCCAGGCTAAAATATTTGATTAGAAAAAATTTCATTTTGTTGCGAATCTTTACCTTTGGATAACGAATATTGACTGCTTGCATATACTGATATCTAAGGTCTCCCGGCAAGCCATAATAAGGTATGTTCATCACAGGAGTTCGGCTATCATTGAAGGTTGCATATGCCAAATAATTACCGTCGGGCGAAAACCACAGTGCTTGATTTGAACTAAAGACTTCCTCTAAAATACATTTGTTAATAATAAATAGACGGTTATTGATAAATTACCTTCATAAACCCAATCTGGTACACCATTGTAGATGGTTCCGGGTCTTCCAGTTCTGGTTAACCTCTGCTCTTGCACTAGCTGTCTTGGTGAAGGTTTGTAGTAGATGTCGTTCATATAAACGTAAACAAAAGCATTTCCATTGGGTGCCCAAGTCACCAACTGGACTGGTATCTCGTCCCCTGTCATATCCGTCAAAGGCCACACTTTTCTACAATTCAAAATCAACAAAAGTCATCTACTTGGCTATCTAACTTACAATGTGTCAAGCTCGACGAAATTATAAAACGCCAAATAGCTGTACCGATACAACTAAAAATAAATATTAGAATGGGAAAAAAACCAACTTTATAATTTAAAAAATTAATTTTATACCTTTTGATAATTGTGTCCAAACAAAAGGTATTTTCGGTCTGCAGATATTTCATAGCTGAATGAAGTAGAAACAACCTGTTGAAAAACAGAATGAAATTATAATGAGAACTCTAATAAATAAACCCTTTATTAATTTTTTAATTGGGTTTTAAAAAGCCAATTTTTTTTATAACATAAAAAACTTACTTCAAGATCTCTTCCTAGTAAAATTCTTGAAATGTTGGATTTAGCGTCGTATATCATTATGTTACCGCTAGCTGATTTATATAGTGCTTCATGGTCTGAAAAATTGATTTTCATTAGTGATAAGTTAATAACTAATAAATTATGTACATATATAGAAATCGCAGTCGTTTTTTGTCTAGTTTTAAAGGTTAGTCGATGGCCAATGGTGACCAATTTGTTATTTTAACACCTTTTATTTAGATAAATAAATGCGCATGAAAATTGGTGACAGGAAACTGAGTGAAATATTAATTAGGTTACCTGATATCCACGTTCCGTTGAATTTTCCGGGTAAATATTCGCCCTCGACGAAGGACCTGAGTGTCATTCCCCGACTCGTCCGTTTGAGTGGCTCCTGTGTTCTTAGCGGTGTCGAAGAGGGTTTCACAAAATAAAGAATCGCCGCCACCACCACAAATACGAGGACGACTAGAAGAATGAGGAAAGTCGTTTTCTTTTTCGAGCCTTTCGAAAGAAGCTCCTGCAACAAAACAAGAAAAATTAATAAAACGGGTACAAAGCACTTTCTGGAATTGGATAGGTTACATAACCTAAAAAAGATAAAATTGCATAGATTTTAAGTTCGATCTTAGGGGTTAATTTTTTTCCTCTCGCCACCAAAACCCTGTTCCATAAAAAGATCACATTTTACAAATAGAGAGTTGAATTACTGTGGAGGTTAATTTTTTAGTGGATTTCTGGAGGAAAGGAGGCTATTGATGTCGGTCTCACAGAGGCTTTTGGCTTTTATACTTTTTTTTCTCGACTATATAATATAACTACCTACATTACGATTCTTAATGAATTTGACACGTTGAGTCTTAAGGGCCCCATACTGGCATTTTTCTTTGATGTTTTTTCTCCAATGTCCTGAAGAAACTATTGGTTTTTTTGAAAAATTTAGTTTTAGAATACATTAATATAGGTCGCCATGAATTTATTTTTTTGAAAATCATAAACTTGGCAATCATAATTTTTACGACAAATACAACAAAAGTCGAAAAAAGGAGATATACATGACTTGTATCATTTATCACTAAACTTAAAACTTTAAGGTTCACGTTACTTGTTAGATAATGAAATTTTATAAAATAAATCAAGCATACCCATTACAAGCAGATATTTTCATGATATAGGGGAAGGTTGTTATCGTTCTTAGTTAAACGTGCCCATTGTCAAAGTTTGATCACAAAGTTTGCAACTTTTCCACGGGAAAAGTACTTTTTCATTTCAAAACAATCACAACTTTTTAATAATTTTTATTAAAAGAGGTAGGGAAAAAAGTGGCTTTGTCCACTGCTTAAAATAGGCCTTTGAAAAATAAAAAAAATCGCCACAGCTTGAAGTCTTTGTCCCAATAACGAGACCTTGTTCAACTATTTTTTTCCCTCTCTTATTTTATCGTATAGAGGCAATATAAAAGGTGCCACGTCACGGATTCTATGTAAATAAAAGGGCCATTGTCTGGAATATATTGTAATAGGAGAATAGTGCCGCTATCAATTAATCGCGGAGCTTTTTAAAAAATAGTTTAAAAATAATTACATGAAAAAATATTTCAAAAAAGACATAGCGTCATCTTTTTAAGTGCTACATTGACCAGAATAGAACTTTCGGGTTA
Organism: Orius laevigatus; assembly: GCA_018703685.1. Lineage (NCBI taxonomy): Eukaryota > Metazoa > Arthropoda > Insecta > Hemiptera > Anthocoridae > Orius > Orius laevigatus. Next base: position 320,735 of record JAGWEN010000058.1, on the reverse strand, counting down.
ACTAGGCGGAAAAGCGATTTGCGGTTCACCGAGGGGTCTGGATGTCTCTAAATTAATCTTGTCACGGGCGACCAGTCAGCGTTTTTCTCTATTCTCTTCACGGACGCTTTATGAATATCGAGAAATGTGGGTATGGATCGTAGAGCAGGTGTTCGATGCCGGATTTATCATTAGGCGAGTGGGGACGAGGTGGGAGTTTGATTAGGGGGGCTGTCCGTCAGAAGAGACAATGCCCCTTCTGATTGCCGCTCACTCGAGTCTCTCGCCTTAACGTCTTTACGTCCTCAACAATCGTCTATTCAATCAATTCGAGACAACCGAAAAGGCACCACGTGATTTATTAAACTTCCATCCAAGGGTACATTCTTCGTTAATAACTCCGGTGCGTTTAATTACTTCGCGTTGATCAAGTTGGAGCACAAAAAGGATCCTACAATGGAAAAGAGCCTTTATGCTCAAGGGGTTGAAGTTACATAGAGTCGCGTTTGTGCCAATTTTAGGTTTCAGGAGAAAAACACGTGGTATGAGGAGGAATCACATAAAACTTCCTCAAAAATTAGGGGCTCTACAGACCTCTCCACAAACGCCCTTTCTGACCTTTCCCAAAATAGCAGGTTCCAGAGTAAAGCCATTTTGAACTAATGCAAACTTGCCTTTCAGCTAGAAAAGCGGATAAACATAATGCACCCCCATTAAGGAATTTACGAAAGGATTAGGCACCTAGCAACTGTTATTAATCCAAAGGACGGTAGATTCGTGCTGTTCCTTAAGAATGAGGATTTCAACTTCGACACGAACTGAAAGAAATTCCTTCTATGAGAAATCTCCGGAGATTTGTTGAAAAGCATGGGAATCGATCAGCGGCCATCAGCATCTTGGAAAGGTGCGAACCGGGAAAAGGGATTCGTATCGTAAGCCATAGATCGCCGTCACTTAACAATCGGGAGTCCGGTAGGTAGAACATCGTTACTTCCAACTCGTCCATTGTTAAAGTCGTGAGTCCCACTGTGAATCTTGTCACTCAACCACCGTTCCTCACCGAAGGACCCGTTACACCTTTCCGCCTCTTTAGAGCCAATTTTTTACTTGAAATTCGCCTAGGAAATGAATATCGATAAAAGAATACCGGCAATAACGTTCTTTTTCACGGATGACAGGTGTCCCAATATTGAATATTTACAACGCGAACCCCCTTTTTTGAATAGGACACGCGAATCCGATGTGCCCAATACCCGTATCTCCATATTTCTTTTCAATATTTACCAGAATGATTTGTTTTCCAAGTTGATCAACAAAAAATTCCTCATTCTTAATTTAATATCAGGAGTGTCATTTTTATTGACTTCCTCAATGTTATAGAACAAAGGTCAATTTTCCTGCAGCATTTATCCATTTTATATAAAAAATTCAAGATGACCTGTAAGTCACATATTTCATTATTATAGAAGCCTTTTATCGATACCTGGGCTAACAGATAAGAATCGTGTCTCTAAATTTTTATTTTGTGGACTTTTCTCTTTCCTGACGTTTGTCATGTCCAGGTAGGTGGGATTTCAGGAAAATATTAACCACTCATTGTTTACTGAGTGTCAACCCTCGTCACAAAGTGAAAATATGTTTATTTTGTACTGAGAGGGGAAAAAAATCCATAAAAGGGACCCTTTTAGCTGAGTGTTAATTTACGGGGAAAATTTTTTTTCGTGTTAATTAAAAGAAAACAAAAAATCTTTCTCAAATATTGAAACTCAAAGGGGTTGGAACTATTTTTTTCCCAATATGTAATTTAGAAATATTCATCTTTCAGTTGCTCGTTTCAGTAGATCGTTTAGCGAATATTGGGTTTAGGGGACCACAATCTTTCTAAAAACTTAAGAAATCGGTCCAGCAGTTCTCAAGATTCTGGGTTTGAAGCTGGGAAAGATCTGTGCGAGATAGTGGTAGAGTACATTTTTCGTGTACTTTTTTCAGTTTTTGACCTCTAGCTCAAAAACTATAGGTTTTAGGGAGTTAACGACTAAGTACAAAATCAAAGATTATTAAATTTTGCGTTAAATGAGCCATCAAAATCGATCCAGCGATTTAGGAGATATGTAAAATTGACTATTTTTTGTAGAACCTATTTTTGAATGGCTGGTAAATGGAAAGTCCTAGAAAGTCGAGCCTCATTGAGACTAGGCTATACCTCCAGAACTGCTAAGTTTTGAAAGCTTATTAGACGCTGAATTTGACAATCTTTAATTTTGTACTTCGTAGTCAAGACGGTAAAACCTATAGTTTTCGAGCTGGAGGTCAAAAACCGAAAAATGAGACGAAGGTGTAAGAAGAATGCACGGAGGAACATTTTTCAAGGAATATTCCGTGCGTTTTTATCAATCTTTGAAGAAAGTATAACAATTGGAATAACGCCCAAGGGTGTCTCGTTTTCGGTCACGACTCGAGCGGACTCATGAATTCTCGTTTACTTGAGAGGCTGGAAGTAGAAGAGGTAGGATGGGGGGCTAATGATAATAAAAGGAGGTTCAGAAGAGAAGAAAACTGCCTCAAGGACCTGTTGGAATGTTACCATGAGATATGAAGAGGAAGGTGAGAAGCTAAGTTTCCTTTAGGTGAGCAGACATTAATCACTTCACTCCACTTCAGGGCCGAAGATCCCAACACTCCATAATAGCGTTGCATCCACGCCCGAGCCAAAAAAATAATCATCTTCCCCTTCAATCACGTCGACCAATTAGAAAGGCCATTATTCACGGTGAGCCGTCATTTCAAACGAGCCACCATCGGTAAGACACAAAAATCGCCCAATTACTTTTTCGAGGGGAAAATGATCGACATTTTTGTCAAAGACAAAAGAGATGGATTTTTATTCATGTCTAAAACATCATTTTTATCCTTTTCGATACCTAATTTTTCATATTCTGATGAATAGGGCTGATGACTCTAATGTCCTTTTATTGAAGTCTTCATAAAAAAGAGAAAACAGATATTTCCCGGATTCCCGGACGGTTCGTACGGTCCATTGTTCTTTTTCTTGGAACCCGGACGGTTCGTACTAATCAGGCGGACGTTTCGTACTGTAGCAGGTATAGACTCAGGTAGCGACTCAGGTAGAGAATTGTTGCGGAGTAGGACAGTTAATACTATAGCAGGTACAATCTCAGGTAAAAAAATTATTACCTGATCTTGAGTGAATAATTACTTGAGCTAGGGTTAATAATTAAAAATGCAGTTAATAAATAGCTTCATTTATATTGGTCTTGACTTATTTAAAGTTATTCCGAACTACTATTTGTACTTTAAAAAAGTGTAAATAAATTGAAAATTGTAGCAATATTGTTCCTACATGACCTAAATTTGACCTTGTCATATTCTTATTCTAGTTGTTTTTCAAGGTGTTCGTAATTTTTTATCTTTTAGGTAGATTTCTTTTATCGTTTTTAACAGACATCTCTTGGGAGGTGGAGTCGTATTGGAGGCATTTAATTAAGCAATCCTCCAAAATCCAGCTGATGGACTTCCCACCAGCTTATTGAACATATTGTTCCATCCTAAAGCACAAACAATTAGGGTCATTGGAAAGAAATCTACCTAAAATTAAGCTGGTACCAGTGATTAATACCTTCATAGGCTCCTATGAGGACCACTAATAAATTGTCCACATAATTTTCTTAATATACAAAAACAAAAAATGGCTTATCAGAGTGGAAGATTTGACATGGAACGTGATTTCATCGTACGAAACGTCCGGGTGAGACCGAAGAGATTACGGTAATGATGCACCGTACGAACTGTCCGCCCAACGAAAAATTATTGAAAAAAGGTTCGGCTTAGTGACCGTACGAACCGTCCGGGTAAATCGTACGAAACGTCCGCCTTCAGTCGATCCAGGTATGCCATAGTACGAACTGTCCGTTTACCATTTCCCGAGAAGGCACGAATCCGTGGATGAAGCGAGTATCCAACGTTGATCTCGGTCAAAGGTCAAGGGTTGTTAAAACATTCCAAAATGGCTTCCAACCATTTCCACGGATGTTCGATGGTGCTGGGAGTATCAAAGGCATTCAACCGTCGAGGAAGCCACGACTCGATCGTGTGCCATTAGCCGCCGTGCCTTCAGAAAAGATGCGTGTTAAAAGGAGAGGGCGAATCCTGGAGGATAAATAAAAAGAAGAAAAAGGCCACGATCGGGTTCGAGACTTGAAAGCGCTCGGAGATGAGCGAAGAGGCCGAAGGAACGAAGACCAACCTCAACCTTGAACCGACACTCTCACTTGCCATCTTCTCTTTCTCTTTTGAATTCATTTGAATATTTTATAACGGTCCTCAATAGGGAACTGTACCACTGTCCCTTCTTCCTACGCGCACTTCCGCCTTTTTCATTTTCGTTTAAGGTTTGACATTTCACAACCTCCAAGCACTCTTCACTTTCAAAACAAAATTTTTTTTTCTACGCAATTCAATAAAATCAACATCCAATTTTCTTTACAGCCATAAAACACCCGTTTTCCTCCATTATTTTAGCAATTTTTATAAGTTTTTACTTAAATTTTAAAAAGAAATTAAACCTTTCTAATGACGAGCTTGATGGATCTTGGAGAACATTAAACTTGAATGAGAAATTAATGAAACGAAATTGAGGGAAAAGACAGATTTAAAACGGAAAAACGTTATTAAAAGCATCCGTTGACATTTTCTTCAAAAAACCTCAAACACCTCAAGACGTAATGAACTTTGAGACCTAAAACTTTGTCGCTTCCACGTCCGAGTTGTCTTCCCAACATTTAATTATTTACGAAAGAAAAGTGCGGTTAGAATTTTTAAGCTGAAAAGTTCGTAATCGTTTCTTTAGTTGGGACGTTGAAAAATTAAAAGTGGCGGAAAGTTTGGGCCGTTAATAAATTCGAGACAATGTCGGACCGGTTCAATTTATAAAAAAAAAGAACTCGTGAGCCGCAAGGGAAAATATTGTATATGACGCGCTCTCGTTCCAATTTCCTGAATAATGAAATGTAACCCTTTTCCGCCTGAACGCCCCTGGGCTCAGCCTCGAATATAATATTCCGAAAGAAAATCCTCTTTTTAGGTAAGACACCGTATTTTCTTTGAAATAAATATTCTCTCGTTCGAAGGGCTCCCGGAAATTGAGAAAAGGGGAAAAGTTGAAAATTGTATTTTTAAACTGCGGATTTGCCATCAGTAGAGATATTCTGTGCCTTAGAAGTGCCCCAGACCGGTGGCACCGATAGAGTGTCTAGGAAGGTACCTCAATCCCTAATTACCTCTCTAATATCCAGAATTTAATTCCAATTTAACCTTCTCATTACCTCCCAAATGACCCCAATTACCTGCCTACAATCAAATCATTCCTCCCCCAATAAGTCCCCCCAATTCCTCCCTGAAAAATTCCCCCCGTTTCTCCTTCCCATTATCCTCCCCTTATTTCTCCTTGCCATTACCCCCCATTTCTCCTTCCCATTACCCCCCATTTCTCCTTCCCATTACCCCCCATTTCTCCTTCCCATTACCCCCCATTTCTCCTTCCCATTACCCCCCATTTCTCCTTCCCATTACCCCCCATTTCTCCTTCCCATTACCACCGATTTCTTCATGATTCCCCCAGATCGATGATGTTTTATTTATTTATTTTTTTATTATCTCAGAATTGGGGGTCTGGTTTCAGCGGACCACATGGAACCTATCGAAGCCACTGAGCATAGAGTGAACCAGGTAGTTGTGGTAATGGGAGTTATGGAGGTTTTGAGGAACAAGGTTCTTGTTTATTTTGATTTTCTTTATCTCTGGCCTTTTGTTCACATTCTCAAGGCTCTAATGGGAGTAAAAGTGAGTAAAGGTGAAATTTTCGTTTTTGAAGTAGTACCGAAAAGAGAAGCGTGGGATTTTCCCAAGTGCTCTTATCTTTTTGTTTTCTTCGTTTCGTTCTACGTGTTCCCTCGTAGGCCGGGTCATTGCCGGTAAAGTCGCGGGGTCCTCAAGAACGTGACAACGCCCGGAGACTTTCGTGTGTTGCTCGATTAGAGGGGGATTCGCCTTCGACACGCCCCCGAACGTGAACGGACTTTCCGTCAATTCCAATTTTCCAGACCTCCAATTCCGAATTTATTCGATTTTTAAGTCTCGAATCACGGGGACTCCGAAGCGGCTAATTGAAAACGAGGAATCCGTGAAAGGATTAAATGCTCGGACGGGAGGTTTCGTAAGCGGGAAAGAGGCCCCCGTTGCTTTTTAATCCGAAAGACTCGGCGAGCCGGTTTTCGGTAAATCCTCACGGAATTGCCGATCCCCGACCTCTCTCCCCGCCTTTCTTCACCAAGAGAAGTTCACTCGAATCGTACCCCGCTTTGCCCTTCACCGCCTCTAATCTCAGTTTCGGGAGAAATATTTGAGCAGATGAAAAATTCGAGCCATACCTCGACTATCTCCAAATCTGACATTTATTTTAGAACTGCTGTTTCATAATTGACTACATTGATTACGCACTAAATTCACTAAAATAGCTAAGTTCTATGACCCAGTTGTATATTGGAAACGACAAAGGTCACTTATCCCAAGACCCTCTTCCCATCTCAACGTTTATGAATTAAAATCGAAGACAAGGCCAACCAGTCCACAAGTTGTTTGTCTTCTTTTATTCTTGATTGGAAGCGTGCTTCCCTTCTTGAATATTAAAATAAGACCGAGGTTCCGTCCTTACCGAAACAGGTTCATATTTTAGCGCAAACCAATTAGCCAATGAAAATATAAATTTGTAATGGGACCTTTTTTTCTCCACCCTCGACAAAAAAACGTTTTTGAAAATAAAACAATAGATGCAAAAGGGAAGAGCGGAGAACAAAAGTAGAGCTTAGTATCTTTTTAATTTAATGAAAAGTTCAGGATTGAAAAGAGAGGAACTCAAAACTCTTAAAAATATGAGCGGCTGGCGTTTGAAGGAAAAAAAAAAACTTTTTTTCCAGCTCAAAAGATAAATGAGAGATAGATAATTACAAAAGATAGAAAACGAGCTTTGGGAATCCAAGCATTCTTTTCGAATCTTTCCACAAAGTTTTTAATTTTTTTCGTTTTTTAGTGTCGTTTTTTAAAGTGAAATTCCTGATCAATGATACGGTTTAAAAATAAATCTCAATCTTTATAAAGATAGGAAGTGAAATAGGAATTGAAATTAAACACCTAACCTTTGTTTTTCAAGTCCCCCCCTTCCTTTAAATGAAACTTGCAGGTAATGGATAAAAAGACCAATAACTACATTTTTCTTTCTAGATAATTGCTTTTTATTTTAAGCCATTTTTGCTTAGCTATATTCTAGGTTATAACGGTATTTTCAGCTTCTTTCTCGGAAATGTCATATCAAAAAATGAAAATTTTAAACTTATTTTGGGGTTTTAGATCGTAAGGGGTTTGGGGTGGGAAGGGGTGTGTTCAACGCACGTTTTATGACCCGCAAAGCCAGAAGACAGTGCTCGTTTAAACTATGTCGGACGCCTGAATTATGATACATAAAATAATCGGTCTATCCAAAATTTTTAAGAAAATTAGGCTCGGCCCAAGTCCAGAATACGTAGCCGGAGAACTATTGGTCCCACTGAGTCCGGACAAGTCCCTATACAGCAGTGGTTTCCAAACTGGGGGGCGCGGGCAAGCTCAAGATTTTTTAAATTTTTTTTTCTTTGCAAATATCCCCAAAAATTCGTGAAAAACCTCAAAATCAACATTTATAAAGCCTAATTTTCGTCAATAAACCTCGAAATCAACATTTAAAAAGCCAAATTCTCGTCAAAAACCTCAAAATCAACATTAATAAATGCATAATTTTGGTCAAAAAACCTCGAAATCAACATTTATGAAGCTTAATATTCGTCCGAAAACCTCGAAATCAATATTTAAAAAAAAGCCAAATTTTGGTCAAAAACTTCAAAATCAACATTTGTAAATGCCTAATTTTGGTCAAAAAACCTCGAAATCAACATTTATGAAGCTTAGTTTTCGTCCAAAAACCTCAAAATCAACATTTAAAAAGCCAAATTTTCGTCAAAAACCTCAGAATCAACATTTATAAATGCCTAATTTTGCTCAAAAAACCTCAAAATCAATTTTAAATTGACAATTTTTCGTCAAAAACCTCCAATTCGTGGTTATAAGAGCCAATTTTATTTGTCAAAAAATCTCAAAATCAACGTTTTAAGTGCAATTTCTTTGTCAACAACCTCAAAATCAACATTTTAAAACCTAAAATTCCTTCAAAAACCTCAAAGTTAACATTCAGAACATTTGGGGGGGCGCTAGGATTTTCATTTGTTTAAAAGGGGGCGTACTGTGAAAAAGTTTGGGAACCTCTGCTATACAGGGCACAAATCCCAAAGGAAATATATCAAAACCATTGAGAAAAAAAGAAAAAAAAATCAAAATCCCAATGAAAAGTCAATATTCACAATACTGCTTAAAATAAGACCATAGTAGGATGTATATTCCACATCAGGGTACTCTAAGAAACACTGCAAATTTTTTAATTTCCCTTGCTGTCTTTTTTTACAATATTGCACAAGGCAAATGATAGTTTTATATTGAACGAGCAGAATAGAAAGTTAAAATGAGAATTTTGTCCACAGACACGTTTTTTCCGAAGCGAAATTGCTTCAGTTATGATCTCAATTATTTCTCGTCCATTATCAGGGGCTTACGTTAAAACCACGAGAAATCTCAATTTTCCATCGAGACTTTCGAGTTTCCTTTAACGTCGCGGAGTATTTTCCCTTAAGAGGGACATAAATTCCGACGTTATAGAACCCCGAGAGGAGCTTTTGTCTTAAAGGATTCGTGCCTCACGACCCGCTCGCGTTCACAGACTCCCCCCTTCGATCTCTTCCACACCCGTTCCACAAGATCACGACTTATATTGGGATTTTGATCTAATTGTTCCCTCTTTTGTCTAACCAGATTAATAATTTACACTCTCAATAAAACTGGGCGAGCGTCAACATTTCTTTTATCAAACTTTTAATTACGTTTAAAATGCTAATAAAGCAAGGAACCATATTCCTCCGCTAAATTAGAGGAAGATTAAATAAACTTGGAGTTAATTATCTTAATTAAACGATCTCTTTCTTAGGAAAGAGGGGTGAAAAACGAATAATCAGCTTTACTAAAATAGTGCTTCTCCGACAACTTTCTGACTTCCAAGATGAAACCTTATCTTTGAAAATTAGCGGAGAAAATTGGAATGTCGGACAAAGGGTTTGAAGATTCGCAAACGTCCCTATTGTTTAAATGGATTTAATAAATCAGTCGGCAATTAAAACGATTCGAATTACGAAAACCAGACTCGAGATAGATTCGAGATTAAATGCCCTCCCTTCCCGACACATAAATTAGAGCCCTTCTTCCCTCATCCTTCACTAAGTCCAGTTAATTGTCCACGAGATGATATCTGCCCTTTGGGTAAAAAACACAGGTAAGGGATATCCGTATAAAAAAAGGGACGAAAGGTAAAAAAAAGGAGGAGAATAATGTGGAAAGACGGGAAAGGTAAAGGACATTGAATTTGTAGTAGTCGTTTAGAAACAAGATCTACAACATAGATATTGACTGTTTATTGGGCGATTTATTTTTTTGAAGGTGTAGGACCTCTTCGGCCCTCCTCGAAGGAAAACGATTTATTTCCTCTTTCATTCCCAAAACCTTTTAAATCACTCATTTAAATAAATTTTTTTTTCACTCCCATACAATATAAACTTTTCCAATTATGAACTCTGAAACACTCCGAATATGAATTTCTGTAGCTATTTTCGAAAACAGGAGATGCCAATTAACTCAATCAGGTCCAGTGATCCATCCAGCCGGAATCGAATTATAATTCAGGAGGATTGTCTCTGAAGGACGAAATCCTCTCACAATTACAAGGAAAAGTCATCAAGGGCAAGCGGAGAGAATTACAACGGGGAAAGCTTTTAGGAAAAGCGGACTGAATTTAAGACCTTCCCTTCCCCTCCATCGCCTTTCTAAAGCCAGTGGTACACGCTTAAAATTTAAGTGATTACTTCTCATCTTGATATCCTCTAATTGAATTCCACGATCCCCTTTATAACTCCTACATAATTTGAATTTATTGTTGTCATTCCCGAGAGCAATTAAGACGTTATAATGTGACAGTCAATTTGCCAGAAGGCTCGAATTAAGCTTTTTGAAAAAAAGTCAAGGGATCACAATTTTTCTTGGATGAAAAATGGTTTAAAGGGAATTAATTTATTCTAACTTCCCCAGTGCTCCCCAGAGTGCCCCGATCAGAAATATACATGAAGGATATATTATGCATTACATAGTCATATTTTATGTTCCTACTTTTTTATTATTTTTTTTTCTTTTTTCTTTGGAATTTGATGGTTTTTTTGACAATTTTTGGTTTGATGATTTTTGAGAGTCTTAATTTCATTTCGATGAGTTTTGAGAGGTTTTATTTGTGTTTTGGACGGTTTCGAGTGATTTTTAAACAATTTTTGGAACAGTTTCGAGTGCCTTTTTCAGAGTTTGATGCTTTTTGAGTGTTTTCTGTATGGTTTCGAAGGGTTTTACGTAGTTGTCCTTGGATTTGGAACGTTTTTGATTGATTTTTATGATAATATTTTATGAGTTTTCAGTGGCTTTCCTTGGATTTTGAAGGTTTTTGAGAGTCTTATTTTGGGTTTTGGACGATTTTGAGTGATTTTTTGATCGATTTTTGATCAGTTGAGGGGTATTCTCATGGATTAATGCTTTTTGTGTCTTTCTTGAGTGTTTTAAGACGTTTTCCTTGTTTTTTGAACAGTTTTGAACTCTCCCGAACGGTTTTACTGGTTTTTGAGGGTTTCGAACGTTTTGATGAATTCTTCGGGGGGAAACAAATTAGCTGAGGTTCACTTTTACTTGTGCAAAAAAATTGACAGTTATACCGCTGGGAGCGAATTAAAATTAAAATTTCAAGTATATTGGACCTTTGTCGATTTATTGCAATATTTTGATTGGGAATTGAATGGGGAAGTGTCGGAAACTTTTATAAGTCAACACCAGACGAGAACGTTTACCAATTTACCTCAGGACGTCAACAATCGGGTTGATTGCCCTGCGCCCCCGTGTCTAAATTAATAAATTCAGTTATCCGAGTTTCAATTGGCCCCATTTGCATTTGCCGGTGCCGTACTAGGACTCCCCCGCCTCTTCGCGACGACCAAGAGGACGGAATTTGGTTAATTGTTAAGTTATGCGAGTGTTTAGATTAGCCTCAAGACTCCAAGCGAGCCACTCAACTCTTGATTCTAAAAGGGAAAACGCTCATCGTGAAACTAGTTTACCCTCCGACTATTTCCATTCGGTGAATATGCCAAGTCACGTATTGCAAAAGAACGACTTCCGAGGCAATACCGGTAATTATTATTCCATTCCACCCGACTCATTTCCAACATTCTCAGACTTTTTCTTCCCCGCAATGTTCATTTTGTAAAGGTTATTAATTTTTCTTATGGCCATCAGATTCATAGGCAAAGGAGTGGAAAATAACAAAAAGGTCAGTCACTCAGGTATTTTTCAAGATAAGGGTTGACGGAGACCCTCGATTCCCAAAGAAGACAAGCGTTCAAAGCATTTTTATCACGATTTATTCTCCCGCTTAGTTTAATAACCCCTCCTAAATGCTAAGAACAGTTCCTTTTTATTGCTCCCATAATTGCTCTTCAAAAACAAAGCTTAAAAATCTTCCAAAACCTAGTACACCTACTAAACCCCAAAGAAAACACCTGAAAACCTCCAACACTTAGAACCAACGAAATCGACACCGACGTTCATAATCTATGATAAACACTAAACACTCAAAAACCATCGGATCCCAAGAAAAGACACTCAAAAATATTCCAAAGTAATCTATACCCCTTAAATACCTAAAACCGTCCAAAACCCAAAGAAAACAACTCGCAACCCATAGAGAACCCCGAAAACCTCATAAAAACACGTTAACCCAACAAAATCCACACCAAGGTATTCAAAAATCGTTCAAAATCTATCAATTCATAATCTAAGTTGAACACTCAAAAACCATCTATTCCCAAGGAAAGACACTCAAAAGTAATCAAAACCCCTTGAAAACCGTCCAAAACCTAAAGAAAACCACTCAAAACTAGGAAAACAATGGCACAATCCTTTAAAGCCGGATAAAGGGCGTTTAGGGCTCTTGAAAAATGGAAGAAAAAATTTCTCACAAAATGTGAGGAATCAAAAACTGAAAACTATAGACTCATTAAAGGGGATTTATGACAATTACCGCGAGTACTGCGTCTCACGAAGTTATTTTTGAAGGACGTGAGAAATGTTCACGCCGGAGGAAACACCTTTCAATTAGAGGAGACACGACTCGATGGGGGAAAAAAAACTTTAATTTCAAACTTTACTACATTTAATGGAATTAATTAAGCTAAAAGTTTACTATCTCCATCACAACAAATTACAACAAAAAATGACGAATTCTCGGCATGGGGCAACTAAAATGAGCTCACAGCATGATTTTTCTTTTTTCTCCCGAAAAGGGACACAGGTACCGACACATGGGGAATTTTTTGACCCATCATTTGTTTTATGGGAATTCACCTGGAGATGCAGGTAAGGATGCGATGGACCCAGTCTAAAGCCATGATACTTAAAGAAGCGAAATACGTTACCAAGAGGCATCTACGAAATTATTTAGCCATGTCTTACCTGAAAAACATAAAAAGAAAATGTTAGACTATACCGTGGAATTTGAGAAATGGTTTAAATATAAGTTAGCGAAGGAGTTTTAATTACAGAAATGTTCGAATCCATGCGAAAAGCGAACATAAATAAACCCCCGAGAGGGGAGATTAAGGAGGGAGACGGGTAAAATTTCCGGGCGAGTGGATCTGCCTGAGGTTGAAGGAGGTCGGGGAATCGCAACAGTCCTTCGCATTCCGACAGCGCGCGTCCTGCGGAGTAACCTTTCGAAGGCGGGATTCCACCCATTCCACTGGCTAATGGCCCGAATGCCGCGTGAAAATGCAAAAAGGGCCCCCGCGAGACTCTTGTAATGAAGGCAAATCCCATTGTCGTCCCGGGTCATCCCCGACACAAACAAAACGACCTTCCCATTATCTTAAACGAAATAGAAAGCGAAACTAAACAGCCATTAGGTAAAACTCCGACCTTCATTTTTTTGGTCCTCCGGGCCGGATTTTTAAAAATCTTTCTAAAAAAAGCAAATTCCTAATAAATAATCGCATTTTAATGCAAAACCTCGTGCAATGTTTAGATTGCGGCTTTGATAATTGATTTTCCAGTTAAGCCAAAAAACGTGCTCGATGGGAAAAGCAATCAACACCGGAAGACCCGTTGGTTGTCACCATTGATTGAGCATCTTCGGACGCTGTACCCCGTAAAACCTCAACGCGGATCGTAAAATTCAATCGGCGGGGGAGGGGATTACAACTTGTTCTCTCGGTTACACCACACGTGCTCCGAATCTGGGAGTTCTGTTTGCGTTTCGTTAGATAACCGATTTAAAAGGTGAATGAAACTGAAAGTTGTCCCTGATTTCACCTCGACGCTTTTGCCGTTCAAATGCACTTCCTTGGCCCCTTTGGCGAAATTGACGCCTAAGGAAGGACGCTCGATTTCAAAAACAAAACGCTTATGAATTTATGTATTTTTTTCTTCCTCAACAAACGCTCGAATCGACGGGAAAGCGTTTTTCCCCCGCCATAGCTTTATTTTCTCTCACAATGTATTTTTCGGTCCATTTACTTCTGATAACATTACAAGACGTCATGCTGTTTTCGTTTTAACCAGAACAAGAATTTCGGTACTTATCGGACCGTTATCACCCCTTGAGTAAAAAATATTTATCTCAAAACTTTGGTGAAAATAGAAAAGAAAAAAGAAACGAAAGGCGTTTAGAAGACCATTTGTCACTTCTTGGACTCAAAAATTTCCAATTTTCGATTTATTTGAAAATCTGGTTTTCGGCAATTTTAAGGGTGAAGAACGCAAATCTGAACTCAGTTTTGCAATATAAAAATATTTTTTTTCGACCTTCATCAAAGGGGGACCCTTGTTCACGATTTGGACTCAAAAATTTTCAATTTTTTATTTAATTGAAAATCTGGTTTTTGACCAATTTAAGAGTGAAGAACACAAATCTGAAGTCAGTTTTACGATGAAAAAATATTTTTTCGACATCACCAAAGGGGGACCCTGCTTCACTTTTGGACTCAAAAATTTTCAATTTTTGATTTATTTGAAAATCCGGTTTTTGACCATTTTAAGGTCCCCAACTCAGGGGATTGAGGCAATGAGTAGTACCTTTCGTGAGGTACGATTTGGTCAAACGCTTCAAATATTTGTGTAAGACGTTTGACCACGTCTGACCGTGCCTATGGCTTAGGAGGGCTAGCCTCCCGGACGTTAAATCGGAAAAAAAAAAAAAAAAAGTTGAAGAACACAAATCTGAAGTCAGTTTTAAGATGAAAAAATATTTTTTTCTACCTCACCAAAGGGGAGACCCTCCTTCACTTTTGGACTCAAAAATTTCCAATTTTTGATTTATTTAAAAATCTGGTTTTTGACCAATTTAAGGGTGAAGAACACGAATCTGACGTCAGTTTTACGATTTTTCCCCCCTCCACTATTACATATACTTGAAAGTATTAAAAAGATTGGATGAACGGCTTAGGAGATACCTAGTTTAGGCCCTAAGTAAAGTACCAAAACCGCTGGTCCGATTTCAGCCGTTAACGAACTCATAAATTCTATTAGCTTAAAAGCCCTAAATACCGAATTTCATGGTCGTCAAGTAAAAATTACTCAAGTTATCGTGCGAATATATATATATATATATATATATATATATATATATATATATATATATATATATATATATATATATATATATTATATATATATATATATATATATATATATATATATACATATATATATATATATATATATATATATATATATATATATATATAAACTTTTGAGATGAGGGTGGTTTTGGGGTCCAGGGGGTCTGAAATGAAAACCTATCACAAAAATTTTTGATTCTGAGACTACTGCCCCCATTGCAATAGGTAGATTTTCTGAAAGAAATCTACCTAATAAATCGTTAAAAGAAGAATATTAGCATGTGCAGGAAAAAGGCTTTTTATTGAGCCAAAAGAAATTTATTCTCTTTTACCTTGCAAATCGTTCAAAACTCAATTATTTATTTAGCGACGACATAAAAAAAATTTCCAAGCCTTTCCTTCAAGAAGATGAAAAAGTGAGATTCACCTACCTAATAAATATGAATGGAGATCAAATAATTCGAACTGAGGAAAATTCTGGCGGCGACGCCGACGGAAAAATAGGATTAAAATCTGCATTTTTATACTTCACAGCTTTTTCTACCCCTGAATAATACAAAAAATTCACTTTTTAACTATTGTTATTTAATTTTTTTAATGTTGAGTTTAGAAAAAGGAAAAAAATTTAATTCCCCAGTGGCCTGGTAGACCTTTTGTGTAGATTCTCCGGGCACATTGTTTCACCTCCCTCTATTCTTTCCTTTTTTTCAAGGCGCGTAGTTGTCTGCGATTTAGATTTACCGGACAACTGAATATAATGGTCGAGTTTACGAGTTAAAAGGGGAACCTCTAATTAATTTTAGTTTTTAGTCCTTTTTTCACACTTGGAATTCTCGCCTTTCGATTCCTTACATCGGCTACAAGTTCCATTTTGAACTTTTTGTAGAGTTTAAGGTTTTCTTTCAATTCTGTTGATTAATCACGTATGAGCTAAAACTTTCTTTTTTGGACTTTTATAAGGGGGGATAATCCTTCCTTCACCTTTTGACAATTAGATAACTTGAATCAGGTTTTTGTATTGGGCTGAAATAAAACCAGTTTTCATTTGGGATATATGAAGCTGTCACATAATTGGAAGGTGAATTAAAACGTCAAATTGAAAAGGAGGATTTGAATTCAATCAATTTAATATTCAGGAAAAGGACGGAGTTTAAAGATAATTGTTAATTTCCAGACAAACTTATCTAGAGCGAGCAGAGTTCGCAAACAACTGTCGCGTCCTCTCCCCCTCCTATCGGCAAACAACGTAAACGAGAGTTTTATGATTGGATCCTCTCAAAGTTTGAACAATTATCGTCTCGGGCGAAAGAGCTTATAAAGCGATCCCTCTTTTTTAATAAGGTTCGTCCCAACGACGTATAAGGAAGAGGACCCTGAATGTCATTCCTTTTTCAAACGATTTTCCACGGTTTGGCTAACACACGAAACGTGTGAAGGATATTCCCTACAGAATAGTCACATTCTTTCATAATCCTATTTTTCACACTCAACAGAATTCATAAAATATGTACCCAAATCGAAGAAAATAAACGTTTTATTTTTCTTTGACCTATTTACGATCAAAATCGCTGACGAAAGAATTCTTTAATGACTCTTTTTATTGTTTGAAATCTTTATGAAGAAATCATGAAAAACAACAATATTTATAGAATTCAAGACTTGTTTTTGAACTTTCACTTATTTAAAAGAAAAGTTGAAACGAGAATATAACTGAACAAAATCCTGACAGCCGGAGTTCATAAAAGATGTAAAAATGAAATTTTTGTTTCATTTTGGGTTGGACGTGAAAAATGGTCAGATTTGATAAATTTTTGAATAGAAGGTTTATACTCGACTGTTTCCCTTTTGCTTTTACGAGCATATTCACCTCGACAAAGCCTATTTAGAAATTCTTAAGCACTCCCGAGATACCACATATTTTATGACCTTGTTATCTTCACTAATCTACCTCTACTTGGAAAGAACCTCCTCCTCCTATATTGGAAAATAATCACCATTAAAAATAATAGGATCCTATTTGCAGTATTGAAGTAGAAATTGGGAGAAACAGATGGAAATCTGTTCCAGGCAATTTTGAGGTTCGTCTGAAAGCATGGGCGGCGACCTCAACCAGAAATTCGGTTAGCCAAGGGTGGAAAGGCAATGAGAGGTCAGACGCCAGATTTCAACGAGTGTAAAAAGGTAGGACCCTCTTCAAGACTGACAAGGCAAGGTTGAAGAACTCCCCATTTCAAAGACCCCGAAGACCTTTTGTAGGTCTTTCGACAGGGTATAACTCAATTATCATCAAATTAGGTGCCTGCTTCTCTGCAGATGTTGCGAAAGTAGGAATGGAGAAGAGAGCGATCTAAACGAATAAGACCAGCCAGGAGCTAAAGTCAAGACGCAGAAGAAAAACGTTCGAATCAACCGAGGAATGAAATCAAAGCTGGATGGACTCCGTTTGTCGGGGAATCCTAATGGATTGTACCCTTGAGGCGTCGAGCATTGGGGTCTACATCGTCCCTTTGATTCAGATAAATGTCCCGAGTCCTGTTTATAGTTTGTAAGGGAGGTCGTGACTCGAGTTGTCTTTCCTATTTTCTAAAGCCCTTATCTGTATTCTGAGCACCTTCTAATGACTTAAGACACCACATCTGTTTCACGTCAACAATTTTTAACTCGGACAAAAACCACGATTGAACGTTTTCTTTAAAGAATAGCACGATTTGATTAGAGGAGACTTTTTTTGGAATTTTTTTTCTTCTCGATTGTTAGACGGTTCGTTATTAGAAGCCTCGGGCTCTCTTTCTGGAATGAACGCCTTGAAGATGGGTTGAGGATGAATGTTTGGATGTGAAGTGGACGGGGGAAGGCGCGGGGGCAATTTGTGAGCCAGATTGTATATCACCGGTGGACAGATACCATCCTTCCCCCTTTTCTACCGCATCCCGAGCACTTTTTATTCGATTCCATTTCACCTTTCTTACACAGCCGGCGGAAAGTCCAAGTCACCTTCAGTTCGAGATTTTAACACTTCAATATTTCATAGTAAATTAAGGGTTTCGCTTAAATACTTTTAGGTGCTATTTCGAAGAAATCGTAAAAAAAGGTTAAAATATACGCGAGAGCACATATTATACAAGGAGGGCGTTTTTCCTTTGGGAAGACCCGTTAAAAAGAAGCACGTGAGGTTTAATGGTTTCTTCCAACTTCCAAGTATCGATTTCAGGTAGTTAAATCTCTCTTCCCAGGCCGGAGCCGACGAAGGGGCTCAACCGGCGGATAATCCTCCAGAGTCCATGGCCCTTTTTTACCCGCCGCTGAACATCGCACAATAGGGAACGGGATATGGGGATAACATCCCTCTTTCCCTGGTTTTTTCGTATTTACCGGGAAAAAATTTGTTTTTATTCCGTTCAGAAAGGTTGTACAAAATCAACGAAAATTCATTAGTTCAACAACACCCACGGGATCATCAAAGAACCAATGATGCTGACCCTTGGAGATATATTGACTATGAGGCATCAACATAAATAACGAAGTTGTTCTCCCCCATCGCCCATCTAAATCACCCCTCCCCCCTCTTACCGACATCGGTTAACAAACATGGGCCGAGCACCTTCCCACTTGTTATTACATCCCTCGACTAAATTGACTGTCAAACTTCTGACGCGTTCTAAATAGGAAAACTATACTCCTCATTCAAACTAGACGTAAATAATTAATGATGAAAACTTCCTAAGGTTTAAGTCGCAAGTCGTGGCCTCAGACTAATGATAATTTAACCTAACAATAATTATCCGTAAATTAAGTTAAACTTTTCTACCCAGGTATGCATGATCAAAAATTTCCAATACTTCTTGAATTGCGAGGCCCATGAGGGGGCACTAGTTAAACATTTTTTTTCAGTGTTTCTACTTCAAAGGAAGTTCTTTTTTTAAGGGAAAAATGACCCTCCTGAGAGATAAAATCAAAAAGGGAGAGTAAAATACCAACTTATCTACTATTTAAAGCACCTTAAAGTAGGAAGGTGTATCTTTTTTAATGGATCAGGCGATTTTAAGCATCTTTTTCATGGATTAGGGGTTCTGAAGCTTCTTTTACAAGGTATTATGGGTTCTGAAGCTTCTTATACAAGGGATTAGGGGTTCTTAAGAATCTTTTACAAGGGATTAGCTATTTTTAAGCTTCTTTTACAAGAAATTGGCTCTTCTTGAGCTTCTAGTACAAGGGATTAGGGGTTCTTAAGCTTATTTTACAAGGGATTCGGGGTTCTTAAGCTTCTTTTACAAGGGATTACCTGTTCTTAAGCTTCTTTTACAATAAATTACCTCTTCTTGAGCTTCTATTACAAGGGATTAGGGGTTCAAAAGATTATTTTACAAGGGATTAGGGGTTCTTAAGCTTCTTTTACAAGGGATTAGCTGCTCTTAAGCTTCTTTTACAGTAAATTAGCTACAAGGGATTAGGGGTTCAAAAGATTATTTTACAAGGGATTAGCTGCTCTTAAGCTTCTTTTACAGTAAATTAGCTCTTCTTGAGCTTCTAGTACAAGGGATTAGGGGTTCAAAAGATTATTTTACAAGGGATTAGGGGTTCTTAAGCTTCTTTTACAAGGGATTAGCTGCTCTTAAGCTTCTTTTACAGTAAATTAGCTCTTCTTGAGCTTCTATTACAAGGGATTAGGGGTTCTAATGATTCTTTTACAAGGGATAAGGGGTTCTAAGATTCTTTTACAAGGGATTAGCTGTTGTTAAGCTTCTATTACAAGGGATTAGGGGTTCTTAAGCTTCTTTTACAAGGGATTAAGGATTTTTAAGCTTCTTTTACAAGGGATGAGGTTTTTAAAAGCTTCTTTGGAGCACGAAGTAACAAACGAGGATCCAAACTAGAGCTTTATGATAACGTGTACTGCTATATTCAAATTTTGATTATTATAGTGTATTCCATTAGCAAATTGTTTGCGGAAATCTATATAATATGCACACATTATGATATAAATTCTTATTCCAGGGAATATTAACTTACTGCCATTTCCATAATAGGAATTGTGTACGCTCTCATAGTCAAAGGGTACTTCAATAAAATCGTCTGGAAAAGAGAGACGGAGAGGCAGGATATTATAACAGTATATTGCTTTGAAATTTCTATTCCGGGAAAGCAAATTGTTTAAATAGTAATTTTTTAAAATTCATTGTTTATGAAAAAGATATTTTTTTAAGAACAGAAGCGCATTTTAAATTAATAGAATTTATTTAAAGGTTGTTTTTTGCTCTCTCGTGTATTTTTATACTTCAATTTTCTCTAAAATAGCTCCAGGGGTTAGTACATACTAATAAATTCAATTTGTTGCGTATGGAAAACCTGAAAACAAGCGTTTTTTCTTCTCCCTGTAGGTACTTTCAGCGTGAGCATACTCCATGAAATATGAAGAGGTAAAGTGAAACTTGTTCAATGTTTCGAGTCAGTTTATGAATTTCACGCTTCCCACTATTATTTATGCAGAAGGTTAGCGCGATGCAACTTCCTCCCCTAAGAGGTCTTAAACCGCACCTCCGAGACAAAAAATGCAAAAAGATCGATACTTTTTAGCAAGGGAAAAAATAAAATAACCATAATTCAAATAAAAAGTAGGTGATAAAAAGATTTGAGTCATCAGTTGTTCGGAGGCATTGTAAAAGAGCTACTTGTAAAGGTCGAGAAGTTGGAAGAAAACCTGTTTGAATTTCACATCCCGTGAGAGTCACGACTCAAGCCGGAGCCCGAAGGATTAACAGAAGAGGAGAAGATAAGGCTCCTAAGTGCTGCTATTCCGTTCCCAACTACCAAACGATTTTCGATTCAATTGGAATTTTGAGTGTCCCCTTCCGAAAGGATACAAGAAGAAGAAAAAATTCAGTCGATGAACTTTAAAATCGTTTTTATTCCTCTTCTTCTCCTAAATGGCATATTTATAAGAAAGGAGGGGCTTTTCCGGAAGATTTCGGCCCCCAAAAAGGGATGTAACGATTTTTATAGCACCTTCGATCCGCTATTGAATAATGTATTAAGTAAAATCTAATTCAGAGCGACACAAAAGGGCTTACAGTAAATAAAGACTTACGTGATCCAAATGTCAAAAAAATTCTGTCCTCTATAGTACTGTATGCGAATTACGTGACTGATATGCAAATCTGATGAAACGATCGAAAATAACGGAAAGGGGATATCGCCTAGAGATTTGTTTTTAGTGAGTATTTTTCTGCAATTTGACAGTCGCTTCTAATTTGGGGTGAGAAACCATTCCCAGCTCCCTTGGGCCAATATTGCTTTTCACAAATATCTCCTCAGTCCATTGGAGACACGATTACAGGCCAGCTATTGTGGACTAGCCGATTTCTGCACATTTTTGACCTGATGAAAAAAGTATCGAAGTAAACCCCCCTTGGATTTTAGCGAGGGATCTATTGGCATCAATGACTTTTGGATCGGACATAATGGGTGCTCCAGAATGACATTAACTTCCTTATTTTAAATACGAACCCTATGTTTTGATGCTGGAATTCGATTCTACGCTTGATTTCTAGTAACTTTTACTTATAACACTTTTTTGATAGATCAAACGTTCTGGAGCTACGAACAACGTGGATGTTCGTAGCTCATCTGGGAACTTACAGTAAGAGATTGAATTGTCAGTTTGAAGTGAACAATGGAGTAAAATGCAGCGTTCAGGCTTGAGAAGAAATCAATTGGACAATTTCTACAAAAAGCAGACAAGTTTTTTCCCAAGTTTCATTAGGATCTGACAACCTCCCTTGGAAGTTGTGAGCAAATCCCAAGACGCGTTTTAAATAAAACCTTTTAACTTTTTTATAAACTTTGAAGATTTTCCATCTCGAGGATATTATATTCAGATTTCAGACTCGTTTTCAATTTAGGAGAGCTGAAGGAAGGCTTTCGTCGATAAGGATCGGTTAGGGGGAGGGTAGAGCGGCCCGAGGTGGAAGAAAGTAAGAAAAAAAGACGTCTCCGCGATAAATAGAGGGTGGAGAAAAAAAGTGGAGAAGTTATCGACAAGATTTGAGCCCTTGTCACTAACACATGCCTACTACAGACCGAAATCGTAAAGAAAAAAACCTAAAAAGTTATGTTCGAAAAACAGAACGAAAATATAGGAAGATTGACATTGAAAAGGGTTGTATGCTGTACAATTGAAAGCGTTTTTATGACAGTTGGAATGTTTAAGTGGAAATGGATTAAACACCAATCAAGAATAAGCGAACTCTTCATTTTTCATAAAACTGTAAGTGTAAATGCCCGTAACTTCAGCAATTTTTGACCAATTTTGTTGATATTTATACCGTTGGAAAGCTATTTTTAAGAGCTAGGTAAATATATCAATATAATCGCTCAAAAATTTGTGGAAGTCACGGGCATAAACGTTCAGTCGTGAAATCGTGCCGAAAGTGTTAACATAAGCCCATAATCGAATGTGGCCAGGGGCATTTTAACGAAAACTATTGTGTACTTACAGGATAAGTAACGTAACAAAGACTGGCAAACGTTACCTGAAAAAAAAAATTATCATCATTTTGTTGTAAATAATGCATTAGGGGAACCGTTATCTAAGTAAGTACTCGTCAAGGAACGATATTGTTTACGTAATTCTGACAAATAACTAGGGTTGTCTCCTTACTCCTTTATGTATTATTAAGATGACGAACCTCCCATTATGGTGTGGAGGGCGTGAAATTGGACAAGACCCGAATATTCGAGTCTTTATTCCGGATGAAGAATGATCTAGGGGGTCTCATTTTTCCAAAGGTATTTTCAAGATTCCCCTCAATTTTTCTATATTGCTAACTTAAATTTTTTTCGTTATAAAGAGCCTAAAACACGGTACAAACATTCTGTTGTAGTGGGAAATGATTAAATTTTAAAATAAAAATAAAAATAAATTGTAAAAAAATAAAAACTACCCAGATCACGTTTGAAAAGCTCGTTAGGGAATTCCTTTTAGGGCCAACTGGTGAGAAGCCAACTTAACCTGGATATCGGGGCTTTATCGATGACGAAAAAAAAAGTTAAAGGAGCGTTTTCAAACTCGGAGCTTTACCTTAAACTTGTGGGACTCGTTTTGCGGTCAAGAAGAAGACAAAAATAAACCAAGCGATTACAGCAGCAATTAAAACTGTAGGACTTGGGCTTTTATTTTATCTTTTAAAGGTGCATTTTGAATAATAGGGAACGGAAAGGAGCCCTAGAAGTAATTGGGGGCTTGTTTGGGATATGGGGAGCTATTAGGGGCCAGGGGGTAAGGGGGCTAAAAGAGGGTAGTGGAGGGAAATGTTGAGGATGTAATTAGAGGATTAGGGATGCATGAGGGGATATTTGGGGGTATGGGGATAATAGGGAAGGAGAAATGGGGAAATCATGGAGGAAGTAACTGGGGGGACTAGTTGGGAGAGATAACTTGGATCAGTTGAGATAAGGGGTAATTGGTAAAAGAGGAAATAATTGAGGGAGAAATGGGGGGAACTAGTGGTCCAATGGTTAAAAACGTTGGCAAAGTTTTTTTTTCTAACATTCGACTTTCTTATGTCGCTTTTTTCAATGTTTAACTTTCTCCAGCAAATTACAGGCTAGCTTTCAATTAAATTAGGTAATCACTATTTCCCGATATTACTCGTTTTAGTTCCTATTGGGTTCCATGACCAAAGTGAAAATCTAATAAGCGACCTAAGTGAGATTTCCTCGATCTAAGTGATTCGCTTTCCTGAATGATTGGTTTTCTGACTAAATAGGGAGCTTAAAATTCTAATAGATGAAATGTTCTTATTGACCGCAGGAATATTCAGTGGTAGGCTTTATGGAGGAATCGGTTCTTTTCTAAAAATCGAAAAATCCCTGATGGCTTCAATGATTACTTCACCGTCAACAAATGGTGAAGGAAACTCGTTGGAATGGGAAGACCGCAAGTCACGAGTTTAGAGGATCGCTCCCCTCCTTCGTGGAGATCAAACAGCAAACAAACCGGGGAAAAAATAGAAACAAGATTAATAGCATCGAGGCGAAGATCGTTCGACCGTGGCCATTTCGTGAGTGAACATTGTTCCCCTTGTTACACTCTTTTTTATTGAAGTTTTTTCCCTTCTCATTCGTTATCACAATTAACATCGGTTAAAACCACTCCAGACACGTTCCTCATATCAATAAAGGAATCAGCATTCAAGGTCATAAGCCCGAGGCATCTAATAAAAGGTGCGGGGATTCAAAAACTGAAAAAGATGACCATAACATGAATTCGATAAATAATCAAAAGGGCTTCCAAAAATATTTCCTTGATTTTCGAGCCACTACTAGTGAGACCAAACGTATCCTCCAAAGTGCTAAAACAGTGTACATAGTCTCTGTGGTGCCAGAACATTAAAAAGTTGGAGTTTGAAAAAAGGAAAGTTTTATAATTCAGAAAGGTGGATTTGGGCAATGATTTTTATTTGGCTTTTCCTAATATCTGAAGGGCTTCAAAGAACAATAACATTTCTTCGCGAGGGCAGATTAAACTTCAAAGGGCTTAAGACTCAATATTTCATTGTTTCAACCAATATTTCATTGTTTTTGGGACGGAAACAATCGTTTTTTCCCATTTTTCTGCAATTTTTATTGTTTCAAGGCAGAAAAACAGTCATTTTTGACCAAATAACACAGGGACTGTTCATAACCCTTTGATGAAATTATTCAGATTTTTTTTTACTCAAAAATTACCAAAAATTGTCAATAAATTCTGTTTTCGTTATGAATCCTTGATGGAAAAAAAAATTCTGTATTTTTGTCAGGTTTCTTTTCATTTAATAAATTATTGGTTTTGTCACGAGGCAACTGTGCCAAAAAGGTTTTTTGACTAACTTTTTATAACTTTACGTCCAGGGGCGAAATTAAACATTGTTTCCCTCTTTTTATTTCAAAAAACCCTGAAAACGAGAAATGAAAGTATTTTTCACAAAAACGAGGAAAACTGGCGGGGAAAAAAAATCGATAAACAATTAAGGAACAAAGGGCCGTCAATTGCAAACGCGGTGGACACCGGAATAATCGAAGATTTACGAAGGGCCATAATAATACCCTTTAATGAACAGCCCTCCACGTTTTTGCAGCTCCCTCCCTCACCACCTCAATCAACACACCTCGTGCAAAAAAACAAGCCCTCAGAACAAAAAATCCGTTTCCAAAAATAGAGCTTGTTTACCATCTCTTTCCGTATATTTCTGGCCCAGCAGATAATTTTTTAATTTATGACCGTTGACAGTTCTCTCTAATTTTTTAAGTAGAAATCCATATTTTGATGGTGAGAAATCCCCAGAGCGGCTTAAGTGAATCGGATTAAATCCATAATTCCCAAAAGGATTAGAACCCATTAAAATAAGGTTTTTCTTTTTTTGTATCTATTTAAAACAAAGGCTTTATTTTTTCCAACAAAGGTGAAATAATGCGATTTTATAATCAAACTGGGAAAAAACCGGACAAATCATTTTCCGGGTCAGAACGTTCACTCCTTTGTCAACCAATAAAAGGAAATACTCTGATTCAATTGAAGCCTTTTTATTGTATCATTATATTCACTAATCAGTAACATTTAATTAACGTTTCCTCTTTTCGAAATGACACAAACAGTTAAACTTTTTGAAAAGTGTCTGCTAGGATAGTCGATAAACCAATTTTTCAGGGCAGATTTGAGCGGGGACGGTATCGTTTAAAAAGAGCATAAATCAAGCTTTTCACCATCATTTACTCGTTTTTATTTAAAGAAGTTGAGGGGCGCTAGAATTCACTAACGTTCGGTCATAAAACAAACCAGTCTACGTAAACAGAGGGCCACAATTTTGGATGCAAAAACAAAGTGATGCACAAATGAACTTTTTTTATTTATCGACATTAGCAGTTAATTGGCACGGCTCGCATTTAAAAGTCATTAAACACCTCGACAATATGGTAATTCTAGATAGCTATATTAAATAGGTAGGGGGAAAAAAAGAAGTTTTTTCCGTGTTTTTAGGGAGAAAATTTTGCTTCAGATCCCCACATTTCATCGTTCATCGAAAAAAAAACATTACTACCTATCCACATTTCTACCAACCCATCACTTCCCCCTACCTCCCCTCACATCCCCCAACATCCTCAAGGCTCAAACTACCCTTTGGTGTAGATTTGGTGAAGAACGGACGAAGAAAAATTTCCCCTCAGATTTCTGTTTTTTTAAACTGATGATCACCAAGGTTTGAGTGTTCCGGTGATTATAAATTGAGGATTTAAATTGTTTAGAGAGTTAAAAAATAAAAAATCTAGGTTTTGGTGTTTTTAAATAAAATTTTTTTGTTGTTCATGGACAAATTTGAGTTTTCCTTCTGTATTTTTAAAACGGAAAATTGACAAATCAAGCTAAAAGTTGACGTTTTTAGCCAGATTTAAGTGTTAAAAGATAAAAAATAAGCTTTCAGGTTTAGGTGTTTTTATATTAAATAAAATTAAATTCTCTTTTGTTGGTTTTAGACGTAAAAGTGTTGTTTTTAAACAAACCATAAACGTTTTAAGAAAAGCTTTTTGGCCTATAACATGCTCATTGTTATACCTAAATTATCAGATTTTGTGTGATTTCTGACAGATAAATTGGTGATGTACCAAGCACTTCTTAATTAGATTATGGAGATCAATGTAGGTAACTTATAAAAAGTGTCGAAGAGTTTATTTAAACAGTTGGCCTTCGACTACAATTGAAGACGAAATGTTTCAATCAATTTAAAATCTTGGGAAGTTAAAAACGAAAAAGGGTTTCGATGTTGGAAAATTATTCAAATTCTTGACGCTCCCCTGGTTCGGGGAAGATAAAATTTTCCTTTGGGTTAATTAAACGTGCGGGATTCCTTGAGCGAAAAGGGCTCCGAATTCCTCCACTGGCCACAAAGGCTAAAATTCAGGAATCGGCGTTTGAAACGTTTCAATTACATTTTATTTACCCCGGGAAATTCCAAGTATTTGGAATCCCTCAGTTATGGAAACATGAAAAATCCATAGACAGGTATAAACGTTATCCAGTATAAACGTTCATATACGAGTAGGTTTTACATTTTCAATCAATTTCTATCTATGGCACTGACAACTTGTTCGCTGAAAATGCTTTGATTTTCGCCCTCACCTATTTAGAGGTGTCAGTATGGTACACAAATAACCATATATTTTCCAATTATTTTTATTTTTAAATTTCATCTTTTAATAATAAAATATTGTATCATATAAAATAAAATCATCAGCATGCCAGAGTATTGAGGATTTTAGTGAGTTTTTAAAATTTATTATCAGTCCAAGTCCCTTTAATAAAGCTTTTTCCCAAGCCCTAATATTAAAATAAAAGGTAGAGGTATAGAATCAGATGCACAAATAGTGACATAACGTCGATGGTCATGCCTCAAGACGTAGATATCAAAAAAATATTTAAAATCTTATTTTTTCAGTTTTTTGTAAGTGGATAAACGGTAAATTAGGACTGATTATTTACTGAATAAAGAGATTCGTCGTGCAAATTTAAATCACTTCAAAAAAATTTATTTTTGACAAAACAAAACTTCTGGGTGTGGAAGATTTTTTTTCATTTTGATGTGTTTAATAATTGAATGAGAATGGGACGAACCTGATTGCTATTTCCGACTTCCATCGTGTGTTGAGGCTGTAAATGGAGCTGTCCGGACGTCATTTTCAGCACATCCTATCGCGTCGGGTTCCCGTTGTTTACTGAGCGTTCGGGACTCGGAACGCCGCCGAACTTGAATTCCGTGGCGAACCGCGCTTTGAGTCGACACCCGTCTGGGGAGAGCGGTGGGAGCAACCTGCCTAGGGAAAGCGCTATCCGAGCACGATTCGGCCTGGCTAGGTTCATTTCTGGACAACCTAAGTAATTTTTAGCGGATTTTAGGTCAATGATGGGGATAAAACTTTGTATATCGATTTTAGGTTCATTTTGGCAGTACTATTAGGTAGTTATCTTCCTAAATAATATCGGTGATTCTTAGGAATAATTAGATACCTAGTGTTAAAATGGAAAAATGTTCTACTAGGATTCTTTTGGGGGTGGTGATGTGGGAGGACATAGTGTGGAGTATTAATTTTTGTGTTTGTGAAGATGCCTATAGACCCCCAAACTTTTCAGGGTTCCTCTTCCATACCACTTATTAGATTTCTAACGTTGTATTTAAGGAGTCCCCTTGCCTCACCCCCTTGGGATAGGAGGGGAACTGCAGAACCGCGTACCTAATCAAAAAATAAATAATGTACCTTCTTTCCTAATTTCATCTCTTGATTCATTATTCACTCAAAAAATTCTCCACCCGTTTCCGCTTTGAAGTTTTGAACATGAGGACCTCAGGGAGGAAGTCATTTTGATATGTTGAACCGTTTGTTGGAAATACGAGACGGGAAGAGGGACACTCGAAAGGCTCTCTTGTTTACCTACTCATCTGCGGCGTATGTATACCTCATATGAGCCGATTCCTCCCCGTGTGGGCCGGAAGGGTTTAAACCCGTGGGTGGTTTCATCATTCATGACTGAAGTTTACAGGAGCTCCGGGCACGTGCCCCATTCCACCTCATTACAAAGAGAGATTTTCATGTTATTCAAATCAGAAATTCAGGATTTCCATGATAAAACTTCAATCAATAGCGATTGATATGCTAATAAGAAGAAGCCTGTGAAAAATTTGAGTTGTTTTTGCTTAAATTTTTTATTTATTTTTGAATAATTTTCGAATATGGAAAGCGGTAAAAAGGTTTTCGAACGCATTCGCCCTTAGAAACTGAATTTTATAGAATAATCTGATAAAAACCAGAGCTCCAGCGGGCTTCGGCTGTGATAAAACGGAGATTTCAGCATTTTTATTTCATACAATTTTTTCTCGTTCAGTGACAGCCTTCCGGTCAATCAGATAAAAAGGGCAAATATGCCGAAAAGACGGTGTTACGGCTGATGGTTTTCTCTCCACTCCTTCCCCATCCAACATCTCGCTAGTCGCGCCTAAAAAAACCACGTCCCCGCCTACTTTATCTTAATTTTTAAATCGGCTAAATCGCCTGCCCCTCGGCCCCGATGACCGGGATTCGGAGACCGAACATTTAACGGAATAAACCGATTTTACGTGGAATACCCGTTCGAAAACTTTCTTGGCTCCCACGCTTTCGCGCGAGTTTGAGCCATTAAACATCCCATTAGGGGATAGGTGTAACTACGGCACTAAAAAGAAGGTAATTTGGATTTATAATTTAGAGACTTTGCTAAATGGCGGCTATAAAGCAGATCTCAGAAATCAGATTTTGTTCATTTCAAAAGCTAAAAAGTCTGCAAACTTGTGCCATGATTTTGTAAAAACTGATAGAGTACCTACCTACATATTCACAGCTTGGACCATCAACTCAAAAGGGACATTTTTTTAAATCTCTCTGTGGCCCTGTGGACCAATTTTTTAATGGTTCATTATTCAAAAAAGTTGAAATTAAGAAAACCAAATGCAAATTAAGAAAAATTCTAAGGAAGGCAGGAGTTCGAGGCCGGTAAAACCACTCATCCAATCGAGTTCGGATTAGGATCATTTTATAGGCTATAAACTACTAACGTTTATACAAAAAGTCAGAAATCTCCATCGTTTATGGTTTAAAAATGGTCATCATTACAAGAGATTTCGCAAAAATAAAATTTACTATAGTAGGCCGTACGGTGAAACTACTGGTCCGGCGGAGTTCGGTCAGAAAAGAGAAAATTTTTTTTGCCTTAAGTTCTCCATCATTTCAAAATCTTCAAGCCAAGTGGTTCAGATTATCCATCTGCGCATTCTTTGTTCTGATTGATCAGCCTGCACTGAGCTTGTAAAAAAAATGTATTTCCTTCCTTTACAAATTATTTTTTCAAGGTTTTCGTGTAAAACACCTAATAATTTATACGGTACAGGTATAATAAAAGAAGTATTGAAATCTAAACTTATTGTTCATGAAGGAAATAATTACTGTTTTATAAAGTGTGTATTTTTAAGTTATAAAACCGAAGGACGAGAAATCGTTTATTTTTTCGTAATCAAAAACGATACAAGGAGACGCAACGTTTCAACTTGTTTTACTCCATTCTGAGAAATTAGTTCCGACAGATGACATTTTTCACCCTTCGTTCAATTCAATCTTTATCAAAAGAACCTAATTTACCTCCGTCCTCGATCACAATCTTATTTCTCTTTCATTTTTCCCCCTCAACTATTCAATTTTCTACCATCTTCCTAAAAAAATATCTACTCTTTATTGCAAAAAAAGAGAATCTTTAAAATTAAAACTATGAATTCTAAGACGTTTACAACGAAAAATCGAAGATTTCATGTCAGCAGGGGCCGACTGGCCCAGTGTAGGTGGGGTAGGGGCCAACTCATCCTGCACCTTTTTGTGTGTAGTCTCAATTTTAAATTGGAAAACAAAACAATCAAACCAAACTAACCCAGATTTTGACATATTTGACAAGGAAAAACACTTTTTAGGCAGATTTATGACCCTTTTGACAAGTTTAGACCCTTTTCAAGCTGACTTTGAACTTTAACCATAAAAGACCTGTAACGATGCGACTTTTAGTGAGGGAACCCGAAGATCATTTTCGATCAATTTTAACATCATTCGGTTCCCAAAAGAGCTAAAAGTCAGTCGCACATGTCCTCCCGCATATGACAGTACCCAGACCAGTGGAGTCGGGCCCCTGCAGAGAAGTGTTCCATAAAAATTGGACACTTCAGCAGAATTTTCCATCAAAAAAGAAGGAGGGGCCGCTCTGTAGTGCTGGTCTGGAGGGAACTGCTAGGAATCGGGGCCAGTCGTCGAGAGCCTCTTCCTGGAGTACATACCCTAAAGGTAAATTTAAATTCTTCAACATTGGAAATTCCCCAAATGGTCCTAAGCCAATAAGTAAAATCTTATTTTAAGTTAGCTATTTGTATCAGAAGTAAATAAAAGCAATTTAATGTCATTCTCTTTTTAATTGTCCCAAAGTAAAGAAAGTAAAGAGAACAAAATCCTATTTTGTTAACTTTACAAGTGGTGTCGGGCGCCGGTTTGGATCAAATAATTTTTGGGTTTTCTCAATTTTATTTTGTCCAAACAAGCTCCCTCTCGCTTTTTGCTTTTTCTTTGTTACGCCCCACGTAATATTGAATTTATTAACTTTTATTTCTTTAAAATTTTAAAAATTTTTAAATTTAATTTTCGTTCCGTTTGATTACATAATTTAATTTTGACCTAGTTATTTTTCTATTTCTGTAATTGTTTATAGTTATTTTAGTTGTGTCATCAGTCTTTGGAAATAGAGTAAAGGTTCATAAATTTAGTTTGTTCAACAATTTTTTTTTGAAATTTGGGATGGCTAAGTTCCCACTTGTACGACCTCGCGATTCGCTGTGGCTGAGCCAACGAAGAATGCGGACGCGAAATCAACGGCCGAATTTATCTCTAAATTGTTAACTGATGAGACAATGCTCCTAAAAAGTATTATTCTAGACTTTAGGGCATCACCTGCCTGGCAGCGGGGGGTGGTTTCTGTGCCAGCGGAGACTACCCAGTTGCCCGAAAAGTCACTTCTAAATTTTCTTAATTCGGCAAGTCGCTGAATCTCCGCCCCGAGATGATTCAGTGGTGAACCTTATTTTTTTTTATCTAACGTTTGCCTTTAATCTTTTAATTTTTTTTTAACCTTGCAATTTTTTTTTCCTTTTTTTGCGATTTTTCAATATTCGGTCCTTGATCTCGTCCGCGTCTTCGGCCTTCAGGTAAAGCATAGTCCGTCAGCATGTTTGGCGAAGCGGACTGGTTCGAGCATGTTTAGCGACGAATCTCCCCAATGGCGTCAGTCGGTCTCGTTAGCATGTTGTCCTAGGGTCGGCGAAGCGAGCGGCGTCAGCTCGGGGGTGGCACGGGGGGTCGCTCTCGAGTCCAACGGGGACTGCAACTTAGTAGGGGGTTGTGGACCAGGTCTGAGTGTCCTTTTTCTCAGACGCACTGAATGCAGGTGCAAACCCTCCCAGATTTGGTCTACGGACGTTGATGGGTAGCATCAAGTCAAATTGAGAGGGGATGAGGTGGCTCAGTCTTATGCCTGACTAATTTTGGAACTTTTTATTGGAAATTAATCAGCGAATCGGCTTGGATGACCTGCGGTAAAGGGTCAAGCTTTGGCACGGTTCAAACGAGGCGTACAGGTGGATGTGGCCCACAATGTGATGATTTCTTCATGATGATCATGGATGATTTTTAGTTTTTTTTTATGGTATTCTTCTAATTTTTGGTAGATTTTTTTTGCATTCGTAACGTTTTTTTTTAGTAGTATTTCCTTTTGCATGTTATTATTAAAAAGGTAAAAACAAAAACTGGTGACACGGTAAAATAGCCTTCCGGGTATGGGTTGGGGATAGAGTTGTTTAATTTTCCTTGCAAAATTGGTAGGAAGGATTAGGGAAATTTTAAATCACTCACACCCAGTACTCTGCAGAGGAAGGACTTTCGACGGCTGGTCAACTCCGAAATCTCAGGTATTTTGTCTATTTTTTTTGTTTCCAAAATTACATTAAATTCTTTTGCTTTTTAGATCACGATCACACTTTTTTTATACATTTTTTATATATATTTTTTTTAATATATACATTTTTTTTACGTTTCTACCCAATTCCTTCTTAACTTCATTCCATTTTAATTATACGGTTAGGGACCTCACCTTCCTGAACTTCACCGCTTCTGACAATGAGGACATCACACCCGTTCTCCAGGACTTCCCAGCCTTGCCTTCATCAATAACATACGTAGAGAAGGATGGGATGGACGACATCTTGGACCTCTCGATGACTTTGGAGGAGGTCATGGGTCCCCCCCAACACCAGCGAGTGGAGCCTTGGTTCTCCATGGGGGATGTCGGACTGAATGCGGGTACGGCGGTCATGATTCTGATTGTGGTGGTTGTACTACATCTGAGAAGAAGGAACGTGGTCGTCGTGAGCAAACCCTAAATTCCAACCCTACACGATCGTCTTTCAGGAATGGTGAGGAAAAACATTTCTCCCCCCCCCTCTTTCAATTCATTTTTTAATTAAATTTTAAATTTTCATGTCAAATTTTTTTTCTTTAAAAAATTTTTTTTTGTACCTGAGTGTTTCGGAAGGAATTTTGTTTTATTTCTTTTAATTTAATATATAAGCGTTTAATTATGTAACAAAAGCCTCGAGGCAGCCTCGAGAAGCAGCGGATTTCCTCCGGAAAGGCCTTCCCTAAGCCTATCTTTGATGACCTGGTTATCCCCCCCCCGCCACAGTAAAATAATGAAATGGGTCTCTGAGCCCGGAGCCTCCATCGCACCGACCACAATAGCTTAAATTCCTCTAGAAATCAGCGAAAAATTTTCAAAGCCTATGGCTCAGTATATTTCAATTAAACCACGTGATTTTCACCGCCAAAAGTTCAAATTCTAAAATTAATTTCATCAATGCCCTAAGAAGTAGCTTCCTCTTCGTATGCGGGCTTGATCTGTTGTCAAATGTGATTTCTCAGTTCATGAGCAGCCCCCTGCTCTTATGATCAATTTTGACCATCTCCTGCTGTTATTTTCTGAGATCACGAAGTTTTATTTAATTCCCTCAGGAGAGTCTCAGAACCGCTTAGGCGATTCCAACTGTCTTCTACTATGGTCCTCGGGTCATAATATATTTTCCAACCATCTCAAACTTTCCGGTATCGAAGAAATCACGAAATTCCATTTAGGCCCCTTAACGTGGGTCCCAGAACATCTTCCGTGATTTGAACCGTTCTTAATACGGTCTGCGGATCATCAGACCTTCCCATCACGATTTTCAACCATCTCAAACCTTAAGGTTACAAGAAAATCACGAAATTCCATTTAGGCCCCTTAGACAAGTCCCAGAACCGATTTTGAGATTTGAACTGTTATTAACTATGATCCTCGGCCCCTAGGACCTTCCCGTCACGATTTTCAACCATCTCAAACCTTCAGGTTCCGAGAAAATCACGAAAATGCCCTTTATGCCCTAAGTGAAGTACCAGAACCGCTTGCTCGATTCAAGCCATTTTCAATAGGTTTCCTTCTCAATTTTTTTAGGCCCTAAATACAGAGTTTCATCAACCTCATGCAAAAATTGCTCCAGTTATGCGATGAACATGTACATATATATATATATATATATATATAAATAAATATATATATATATAAATAAACATGAAAGGAACATCTTATATTTTTGTGATCCCCAGAGCTTCCTGATCACGAATATATAAGCCTCTGGCCTGGGAGCCTCCGTGACGACCACCTCAATAGCCTACTTTCCTACGGAAATCCGCTATTACTTTATGGGTTAAAAATGTGGTTCAATTTTTTTTTGATCGGATGTGTTTTTGGTTAATGATTTTTAGACTATAAGTCTCTATACTTTGAATAATTTCTATACTAGTTTAGTTCATGCTATTTTTACTTTTAATAATTTTTATGTTATTGTATTTTATGCTATTTTAATTGTTAATAATTTGTATACTTCATGCTATTTTACTTTAAAAAATTTTTTTATATACTATTCTACCTTATAATAATCTTTATACTATTTTTCTTTTTCTTTTTACTTTTAATAGTTTTAATAATTTTTATATACTACATACTTGCAAGTTTTCAAGTCATGTTTTTTTTTACTTTTAATAATTTTTAATAATTTTTATATACTGTTTTATTCTATTTTAATGTGGTGTTCAGGATTATTTGGGAATGTAAAACAAAATTTAATTACATAGCACAATTTTTTTTTAAATCAATGGGTACGGCAGCCTTGACCCAGGGATTGGTTGTAGGTTTGACCTTCCCAAGTTTAGGGTTCGGGGTTGTCGGTCCGGAGCTTACAAGGTTACCTCCGAGGGCGTCGGTCCTTTTATCTGGGGGAGGAATGTAACGATGCGACTTTTAGTGAGGGAACCCGAAGATCATTTTCGATCAATTTTAACATCATTCGGTTCCCAAAAGAGCTAAAAGTCAGTCGCACATGTCCTCCCGCCATATGACAGTACCCAGACAGTGGAGTCGGGCCCCTGCAGAGAAGGTGTCCATAAAAATTGACACTTCAGCAGAATTTTCCATCAAAAAAGAAGGAGGGGCCGCTCTGTAGTGCTGGTCTGGAGGGAACTGCTAGGAATCGGGGCCAGTCGTCGAGAGCCTCTTCCTGGAGTAACATACCCTAAAGGTAAATTTAAATTCTTCAACATTAGAAATTCCCCAAATGGTCCTAAGCCATAAGTAAAATCTTATTTTAAGTTAGCTATTGTATCAGAAGTAATAAAGCAATTTAATGTCATTCTCTTTTTATTGTCCCAAGTAAAGAAAGTAAAGAGAACAAAATCCTATTTTCTTAACTTTACAGACCTTTTTCAGCCAGATAATAACCACCTTTCACAAGAAAAGACCCTTTTCAGCCAGATTCTAACCATCTTTTACAAGAAAAGACCCTTTTCAGCCAGATTCCAACCGTTCTTTCACAAGAAAAGACCCTTTTCAGACAGATTCTAACCATCTTTCACTAGAAAAGACCCTTTTCAGCCAGATTCCAACCGTTCTTTCACAAGAAAAGACCCTTTTCAGCCATATTCCAACCATCTTTCAAAAGAAAAGACCCTTTTCAGCCAGATTCTAACCATCTTTGAAAAGAAAAGACCCTTTTCAGTCAGATTCCAACCATCTTTCACAAGAAAAGACCCTTTGCAGCCAGATTCTAACCATCATTCACAAGAAAAGACCCTTTTCAGCCAGATTCTAACCACCTTTCACAAGAAAAGACCCTTTTCAGCCAGATTCTAACCATCTTTCACAAGAAAAGACCCTTTTCAGCCAGATTCCAACCATATTTCAAAAGAAAAGACCCTTTTCAGGCAGATTCTAACCATCATTGACAAGAATAGACCCTTTTCAGCCAGATTCTAACCATCTTTCACAAGAAAAGAACCTTTTCAGCCACATTCCAACCATCATTCACAAGAAAAGACCCTTTTCAGTCTGATTTTGAACCTTTTGTGATAGGAAAGACCCTATTTAGCCAGATTTTAACCCTTTTTCACAAATATTTTAACAGAGACGGGAGTTCTTGAAGTTTACCAGGAGGATTCATAAGTTCAAAAGTCACAATTGAAAGTCTGACCTTTCCTATTCGATTTCCTGAATTTCCAAAGCAAAACATCGAAAAACATCATTGTCGCGATTTTTTTTCGTTAATTAATTTAATTTTATTGAGGTACCGACCTGAGTTTCCATCCGTTCAAAATTGACGGCTGTGGTTGACGATGTTTCCGCCATGCTCGTCTTTTTTCCACTCCTTCACCGTGTTGTAACTTGCAAAAGGACTTTCACTCGACTGAATCCTG
This sequence comes from Orius laevigatus, assembly GCA_018703685.1. NCBI lineage: Eukaryota > Metazoa > Arthropoda > Insecta > Hemiptera > Anthocoridae > Orius > Orius laevigatus. The sequence goes on along the minus strand of JAGWEN010000058.1, from coordinate 284,424 downwards.
AGGCAGACTCGGATTTTAAACTTTTTCTTTCCTTTTCGACCAACGCTTGTTTTGCCGAGTTTGCTTTTCAAAATTTAAAATAAAAATATTATGTAACGTTTAAAAGTTCATTGGAATAAAATGTCAAAATAAAGAAGTCAGCGAAACAGGGAAAAAAATTTACCTATGTTTTGGTGAATACGCATTTCCGGGTAAAAATGCCAAGAAAACTGAAACTTGAAGTTGATCGAACAAACTTGAGATAGGACAAGTTTCCACCTTGTCTTAAGGTTGATTGACAAGGGCATCATTAAACCTAATGACGACACTGAGCTACAAACTCATTGCTTATTTCGGATCCAAAGTTTAGTCAGTAACCCCGCATGATTTTTTAAATATTTTATTAAAACACAAATCAAAGAATGGCACGTTGATGGCTCCTGGCGACTTCTTCAGGTAAAAATCTGGTCACTTTGATTAGAGTTTCGGGTGAACGATAAAGGAAAATGAGGCGAGCGAAAACGTCTTCTTCCAATTCATAATCTTTAAAGGCTCTTGCGATATAAACGAAGGTGACCATCTAAAAAAAATGAATTATCCTATCCATTTTTATGCGTTCTCTTACCTTGTCGACGTACCAAACTGTGGGAAAATCAAGAAATATAATTTTCTCGGATATTTTACCAATAATCAATCTGAGTAAACGATGCAGGGAGATGATAAGTCCTACTAATAAAGCTAAAAGGCTAAAAAATTAATGATAAGAATTTTGGAATGATTTTTGAATGGAAATTGGTCTCTCAAATGTCAATTTTGAGGTTTCTGACGGAAAATCGTTAATCTCTTAAATTGATTTTGAGGTTTTTGTAGGAAAGTTGATCTCTCAAATGTCGATTCTTGGGTTTTTGACGGCAAATTGTTAGTCTCTCAAATGTTGATAATGGGAAATTTGTCTCTCAAATGTTGATTTTTGAGGTTTTTCACTGAATTTCATTGGTCTCTCAAATTGATTTTGAAGGAAAGTTGGTCTCTCAAATGTCGATTTTTGGGGTTTTGACGGCAAATTGATGGACTCTCAAATGTTGATTATAGAAAATTTGTCCCTCAAATGTTGGTTTTGAGATGTTTAGAAAAAATTTGAGTTGAATTTGAAATTTTGGAAGGGAATTTGGTCTCTCAAATGTCAATTTTGAGGTTTTTGAAGGAAATCATGTTTCTGAAATGTCGATTTTTAGGTTTTTGACAGCAAATTTTTAGTCCCTCAAATGTCGATTATGGATGTGGACGGGAAATTATTGGTCTCTCAAATTGATTTTGAGGTTTTTGACGGAATTTGATCACTCAAAATATGTAATGTTGATTTTATGGTTTTTTAAGGATAGTTGGTTTGTCAAATTTTATTTTGATGTTTTTGACAAAAATTGGCTTTTTAGCGGATTTTTTGTAAATATTTTGGGTTTTGGAAGAAAAGTGCTTGATAATTTAATTTTCCAGTGTTTACACTAAAAATTGACTTTTCCAAAGATGAAAATTCTTTCAATATTTGAAAGAATTCGTTCACCTTCCCAGAGATGCCATACTTCAGCTGGGCCAGTCCGCCCCTGGAGCCTGAATTGTTTTTAAAAAAGACAACAGAATTCTACGAACCCTTTTTGTGAAAAAAGGTTCAAAGTCGCTGGAAAAGCTTTGTCGTTGAAAGTGTAGAGGACGAGCTTGTCACGGCTGTAAAAAGGAATTCTTTGAAAATAACTTGAAAGCAAAGGGTCAGTGAAATTTTCTTCGACTTTCCACCAGACCGAGCCGTTTTTCTCGCTCATCTCCGCTTCCAGCGGTCGAAGAGGATTCGCCTGATCAAATTTATGCCCATCATCCTCTAATAAATAATTTTAAAAAATTCAAAACCAAATACAAATATACCGAAATTGACGAGTTCTTTGACTTTATGGATAGAACCTCTAATGGTTACTTTAAGAAATTTAGGGAAAATGTTAGGAATGGCGGCTTTTTCTGTGTTTTTGTCGCGCCGAAGGTATTTCGCTATGGCCTTCCTTGCCGGATGATTTTTCACCAAAGAGGCCTCTTCTAAACCATAAAGATCTTTTGGATCAACAGAATTTAATGCGCTCGACCTCGATATTTCCCAGTCCAAACGAACAATTATATTTTTATCTTTAAAAAAATTAAAAAAATGTTAAAATTTAACCTCAATATTACCTGATTCTAAATCAAAAAGCATCATATCATTATCAGGGGGAGAAATCGACCAGGTGACAGTTGAGTGCGAGTTAAAAATAACAACTCCTACATCATCATAATCGTAATTTGACAAAAAAGTCTGTGCCGTTCTCGAAAGCTTGTAAAGCTCGACAAATTGATCGAATTGGCTTTGAGTGAACGTTGATATGGAATCGTTTTGAGAAACGATTTGATAGATTGGTGCAAACGAGCCAATACGGAGCGAAATTTTCATTTGTCTCGGCAGATTTGGCTGTCCGACTGTTTTTCCTAAAGCGAAAAGAACCAAAGGTGATAAGATGATGGCAATGATGGCTACGAGGCAACCCCCTCCGACGATATATTTTGTCCAGTTTGCCTTCTTCTCTCCTCTTGGTTGAGGATAATCAGCTTCAGCCCTCCTTTGACACTAAAAACAAATTAAAATCAAAATTATTAGAATTTACTTTTATAAGAAAAACATGAGAAAAAATATCTTCCATTTTTAACCAATCTGTCAAAGTCATGGATGTATCAGTCCAAATCCAATCCATTAACGTTCTCAATTCAAAAACAAAAGGAATCGCCATAAATCTTTAAAATTGTTGATTATTTTGTAAAAGGCAACTTTTTCTTACATTTTAAACAAAACGTAATTGATGTAGTTATGAGATTTGCAAAGGAAGTTTCCGAAAATACGTGTCGGGTAGCCACAGCGGATTTGATAAGCAGAAAGGAGAAGATAAAAGCATTTGAACATGTACCAGAGCATAGGTGGCGTCGATGAATTAAATGATCTAAATAGCAAGTCAGAAAGAGCTAAACAGAACAAACTTACGTTTGAGTCAAAAATGGAATGAGAAAAAACATCCAAATATGGATAGCGAATATCAAAATATACTGAAAAATGAGTTTTCCCAAAATATATTTCCTCAGGTACAGTATACGGTCCATAATGATAAGCCCGAACTGGACGATCAGCGTTATCAAAAAAGCGAACGGGACCTTATTCTCGCTGAAATATTCTTGGACTCCTCCATCACCTTGGGCTGACTAGAATGAAAATAGGAGATAAACAAGAAATTAAATTACCCCAAATGATGAAAAACCGAAAATTAGGATGAGGAAATTGACAAAATCGAAAAAGAACATGTAAGCATAAACGTCGACTGTGACTCTTCCTTTTGCAGCAAGAAGTCGTTTGAAAAATTTTACTAGAGGACCTTTGACGTTTTTCTTCCTAAATTTTTTGTAATGTAATTAGATAAATAAAAATTTAACTAACTTAGGCTTGGCTCGACTGGCTAGGCTTGTGTTGTCGACGGTAAATCTGCCTGGTTTCTTTTTACGTTTTGAGGTGCTAAAAAAGGTGATGGTTAGCTTTCTTATTTGTGAGAGAAAAACGGAAACTTACCTTCCTGAAGATGAAGAAGAAGTTGAGGACGATGATGATGTAGAAGACGAAGATGAAGAATCTCTCTTTTTATTTTTCATCCCTTTTCCATCTTTTTCATTTTTGGCAAGAGCGTTTTTCTCGCTATCAGTACCCTCAATATCTAAAGACGACCTTAAAGAATCGGTCGACCTCCACAATCCTAGTTGCTTCAGTATTGTCCTAAAAAAATTATTTGGGCCAGAAATCTTATTTTTGGTACCTGTGAAAAAACACCATGAGAAGCACAGCCAAATCAAAATAAGCATAATTTAAAGGCTTTTTTTCAATTCCGATTATACGGGCTGGCTCAAAAGGAGCATTGTCTGCTATCGCTTTTTTGTTCCAAAGGAAAAACTCGAATTGGAAGACACATTTAATGATGACGACAATCTATAAATATGAGCTGTTATGCCTCCTTTTTCGACTTACCTCAGTGTATGCGATTATGGTGACCCAGAATGTCTTCGAAGGCCTCGGGACTGTAAGCGTCCCCCAGCAGAAGACCATCAAAGGGAGCGGAAGCGAAAGAACAGTCGGCTGGAAGATCTGATGGAGAAATATAACGATGTAGCAACTAAGCTCAGAATGCGAAAGCAAAGCGAACCAGATGGCGAGTATCATGCGGATAAACGGCGACTGATCTTTCGCCTTCAGCTCGCCCTCCTCTTCAAACTGAGCAATCGTCACATTATGTTGGTTAACCCTGAAAAAATGTAAAATTTGGAAATTGAAGACCAAGGAAATTACACTTCAGGCAAATAAGGTCCAGGTCTCCATATATTTTCCGGACCTGCACGCATCCCAGTTCCAAAATTATGTGTCATCTACAAAATAGGAAGTCAAGAAATGATCAAAAATCAAAAGATTGAAAATTTACCAAAAGAACCTTCTTTTCTACAGAAAGGGTCTTCATAATGTATCTGTAGTCTCGAGATGTCCTGTTTAAAAGCCTCGTAATCGTCACCATAATAGAAGTCAACACCGTCAGAATGTATCGCATAATGTTGGAACATGTTTTATCACATTTTCTACAAGTCAAAGCACATTTCCCTAAAATTAAAATACATAAAAACACTCTATTCCATTTCCAATTTTAAGTTTTCCAGATAATACATGACTAGCTATAAGCACCTTCTTTGGTTGAGCCACTTCTGTAAGAAAATTAAAGAATTTTCAATTTATTATTTGGGACTTACGTTTTTTTATTTGTACCATCGCTATCAGTACTCTTGCTTTTCCTTAAAATTAGTTGACAATGAATCTCTTGCAAGGCCAAAACTACCATTTGGTTTTCTTCTTTTTCTGCGTGCCACTTGTTCCTGGCTTTGTCTCCTAAATTAAAAAAAAATCATATATATGTAATTGTTAAAAAATGGACTGTATTTAAAGAGGACAATTTGCGAAAATGCTGCAAAATCTTGCCCAATTTTTTTTTTAAACTTACGTCTACCAAAGGTGTGTCACTTTCTTCCTTCGGCTTCAAATTAGTGGCAGCAGCTTCGTTGAATGCAGTTTTCAAATCAGTTTTCATGGCTGTCGTGATTAACTAAACAAAAAACATCCAAAATAACTATTTTTCATGAAATAAAATTCAAATCCCTGTAAGTGAATTGCTTGTATTGACAATAACCTCAGTGACGCTAGTTCTTTTCAAATCGACATTTTCATCGCTCAATGTGGTCTTGAAAGATGCGACGCTCAATTCGGAAATAAGATCCATATCTTCATCGTAGTCATCAAACATGAAATAATCCCCCGAAAGCACAGCTAAAACATAAAACTCAATCTATGCTTCCAGCATAAATGATACAGACCTTTACTATGACTATCAGGCTCTTGATAGTTGGGCCCATGCAACTTTTTCTGAGACGCTTTAATTCTTTCCATTTTACTTTTGATCTTTTCAAGCAATTGACGTTCAGATTCCCTTTGAAACTCGACCTGTTTGTTGCTCAAATTTTCAATAAGTTCAGCTCCTCTAAATCAATTTAGTAAGAGTCGAATATTTGAAAAATACCGTGAAGCAAGAATGGCCATCGCTTTTGCTTCATCGATCATCCTCATGAAATAATGACTTGAGAAAAGTCTCCTTTGGAGAATAAGCATGGCAAAGCAAATACCATCCCATGCCAGGCCAACCTCCGAATGAGGGACCACACAACGAGAATTTTCTAAAATTTAAAATCACAAAATATCCTCAATGACTTGTACCTGTCGAAGGAGCTTCATTAGTTTTAAACTTTTCAATGCATGCGATCCCAAAAAGCTGAACCAACCAGCAAGCCTGGGATTCTATCGTCGCTATAAAAATACAACCAATAATTTGAAATATCGTTTTCACTAAAATAACTCCAATGTTGTATGCCAGCAAGAAATTCCACCTAAAATTAATTAAAAATTTAAATTTAAAAAAACGCAAAATTTACCAAATAAGAATGGTTTTGATAGGTCTCAAATATAAATCGTTTCCTTGCCAGAGAAAAATGAAAGCACCAATGAGATATCCGAGTGAAAAAAGGTTGATACGGTTTGTCCCAGCAAGGAAAACCATCGCCAAGCAAATCCAGTAGGAAGCAGCAAAAACCGAGCGTTTTATCACATCCAAAAACGATCTGGAAAAAAATAAAACAAAAATAAAGAAAAACCGATTACTTTGTAGAAGAGAAGAAATCTGGAACAGGATTTACAAAATCCTTTTGCTCAAAAGCATGAAGAACTGGCTTGTTGCTTCCACCAGCGTATTGTCCGGTCTTATATCGTTTTTCGATGTTGAACACCAAAGCTTGTCTACTTACAAACAGAAGAACGATAAAATCACCTAAAAAAATAATTTAAACAAAAAAATTAACGATTTAGACATACACATCAATTTGTACGCTTTGGGTGGATTATCATAATCGGGGAAAAACATCCAGTTTTGAAGCTTCTGCAACGTTTCGGTTTGATTCCATGGAAAAACTAGAAAAAAGATAATATCCCGTTTTTAATTCTTAAGTACCAATGCATAACATGGGCGGAGGTCCAACAGCAAAGGAATACTGCAAAGGAAGCGTTATGACAATAAACATTGTAAGAAAAGGCCAAAATTTTGAAAGTCGTCTTCTATTCGGAGTTGCCAAAAAGCATAAAATTAAGGCATAAAGTGTGGCATAGAAGTCCATCCTGAGTCCTATTAGTGCGACTATTGAAATCAAAGAAATCTAAAAAAAAATTTGTGGACTCAAAGAAATCCCTGAATACCTCAACTCCAAAGCGATAAAATCCATAATTGAGCAAATACATGAGACAGTGAGGGATGTCTTTGTCGACATCATAATGAGTGATATGCGGGAACATGACGAATGGTCGATGAAGCTCCTTTCCTTCCATGTGTCGCTTAAATTTCTGACGTCTTGACACCACAGCATGAAACGTCGTCACAATCAAAACTCCTAAATTGTATACTTAAAAAATTCAAAAAATTCAAAATACTAACCTATATAACCTCTCAAAAGATAAGGAAGACTTTCGTTTTCAGAAGTTTTGCGAAAACCAAGCCACTCGGCAGAATTTCGAGTCGAATTGTCCTTAAAAGTATAAAATTATATCAATTTATTTAATTGTTTACTTCTGAACAATAATTTTCCCACTGTTGATGGTTTATGTAATTGATCTGATAAACCATTTTGAGAATTATCAACACGGAAATAATTAGCGAGCAAATATGAGTGACCATGATTTGCAATAAGGAATTTAAAAGGACACCGATGACAATCAAACCGACAAGTGAGAAATGAATCGCAGAAACCTAAACCAAATTATTAATTTTAAAAAAATATTTAAAAATAAACTTCCAAATCCTTTATCCAAAGAAAGGAACTCAAGTATGAGCAAAATAAAAGAAAAACTAGTCCCTATAACCTCCAACAGACATTACATGTCCTGAACTTAACAGAAATCCCAACAGATGGCAGTTAAATTGCGTCAGTCTATAATTTCCACATTACTGAGTACTATGAAAACCAATTTTGGAAAAGGATTCAGAAGTATCCAGAAAATATTCTGACATCGTATGTCGCCAAAAGCATGATCGAAATCATGACCAGCTTTACAAGATGAAGTTCTAAAAAAAGCCAGATAAAATTCGCAACTATGCTGCACCTCTTCAAAAATCCTAGAGAAAAAAAGGTCAAATAATGTCAAAAAAAATTATACAGAATAATCACTTTCTCTAAAACTTGGCTTTTTTCTTTCACCACTTTCAGGAGGCACATCGACCGTAGTGGGAGGTTTCCCAGCAGCACTGGTTCCCCTAAAAATATATTTAAAAATTGAATTAATTAAATTAAAACTTGTTTTACCTGCTTTTAATATCAGAAATTGCTAGAAATTCATTGTGAAAATAATGTATTTGAAGGACGGTTATAATGACGAATACTGTCGGCGTTAGTAATTTCAAAAAAAGTTCTTTTGTATTGAATTTTTCGAGTCCGATATCTTTTTGCCTGAAACGAAATTTATTTTTTGGTTTTATATGGTGTGTACAGACAGCTGCAAAGGAATTTTGAGGTACTCTTCCCAGTATTTGTCAAAATTGTCGAATTGATATGTGTAGGTGACGACGAGGACTATCATCGAATAAATGATAAGGACAAGCCAAAAGCTGTACATCATGCTCCTCCACAAGGTCCAGTTGAACTTAAAAAAAAATTAATTTTTATGAAAAAGAAGGAATTTTACTTGAAATGTGAGGATGAATAAAAGAGCCATTGACATATAAACGATTCGCATGAGAGTGACTCTTTCTCCAGCTATGCCGATAGTGAAGAGAATGCAAGCGACAACCCAAATCCAAAATTTCACCAAAAACCCTCGGCATATCGATCCAAATTTTTCGACAAAAGCAGTGGTTATTGAAACAGGAGGTACTCCTGGAAAAAATTATAAATTCAAAAATTTAAGTTGAATACCTGTAGTAGAGGTGGGAGAAAAACGATTTTTGGCTTCCCATTTTTCTTTATAGTATTGCCTCAATGTGATCCAGAACATTAATGTAAACGAAATCTAGGAAAAAGTCAATTTTTCAGATCGATAAAATTTTTAGTACTTTTATGGCTAATGGCAATATAGGATAATGGATAATTTTTTCGAATCCGATTTGCTGGAGGTTGAGACCGCTGACTGACTGTGGGAGCTCTTCTTCTGTTAAATTCATCCCGTAAATGTACTGAGAGACGAGAAGGAAAAGAGCGTAGAAAACCAAAAATGGAGAGCAGCGAAGCATCGCTCGACGTTGGTTAGGGACAAGCCAGATGAGACTCGCCCACAAAAGAAGGACGAAGGTAAGCCAACTGTGATACGTAATGCTCCATGCCTTGACAAAAAATTTAAATTAAGAATAAAATAAATTATTTTTACCATCATGCTAATGTTTGCGGCTAGATAGGAAATCTTAGCTAGTAGCTGAAGAGCAGAGAGGCTCACATTCAAAACTGCCTCAATGAATCCTTAAGAAAATTTAGAATCAGTAAAATCACAATTTTGCAGCAACTAAACCTTTTTTCTTTTTCTTTTTCTTCTTAGGTTTAAGTTCCTGAGATTCGCCAGCTCCTTTTTGTTCTGGAATTATTTAAAAAATTAACGAGAAAAAATTTCCTTGATTTTCACCTTCGTCGTTTATTTGCTCTGAATTTTGTGGAGTCTCGTTTCCTTGAATGGCCACAATTGTCCTCCTACTGTATTTCCTTGCTGATGAATCTTTCCTTCGAATCGGCTGTACAATCTAATAAAAAGGAATAATTTAAATGGATAATCCATCTCTATTTCGTCATTTCCCATTTTATAAAGTAGAACGCGTTACTGTCGCTAAAGTACCTAACCTTCCCTGGTTGAAAGCATGAATGACTTACTGGAAGTGGAGTGTTGATAATAAGGCTTGATTGGTAATACAAAACATAATAGAGGACGATCAAGACGAAAGGGTTTACAAAAAAGTCCCAATCTTGAGCCACTACCTCCGAAATTCGTGGCTCTTCGCAGTCCGTCTTCACCAAAACAATTAATCCAAGATATCTGAAAGTTTTGAGTTTTTCATGAATCTGAATTTAAAAAACCTCGGTATGCCGCTGTCGCCAGGCATAAGTTCTTGAGCCCATTGCATCTGATAAAGGAACAGAGCAGACACGTGGCAAGCGATGCAGACAAGCAAGACCTTGCAGCAATAAGCGAAGCCTTTTCCCAAAGGTTGGTTGAAACCCCAAAGTGTCATTATGACGAGAAATGATAAAAAATAAATTCCATTGAGAACGCTCGGTCTTATTATTCCAGCCACACATAAATTCAACAAACATAAATATTTCCCTGAAAAAATTTCATAAGTTGACCAAAAATTGGATCAGTTACCAAGAGAAATGAGACGATGTATCGTTTTAACTTTAGTTTGACTTTCTGGTTCAGGAGGAGCCTCCGAAATCGTTACGAGAAGCTCTTCAAATAGCCAAGGGTTCAAAGATTTACATGCAGCATGCACGATCAAACCCGTCGATAATATTATTATCTCAGGAAGAAGCGTTCTGGATATAGTCCAGAAATCCAAACTGTCCAGACGTACCAATCCTGCATATCTTAAATAACGCTCGATTCCGCTACCTTTACAAAAAAATTAATATCATTTATTTAATTAGCTTTGCTTACAAGGAGGTTCAACGAAGTGACCATAAGGAGGGTAGCTTATTAAAACGACCTGAAAAGCTGACGAAGCGAGCATGTTGATTATTGTAACGCATAAGACTAATTTTTGGTAAAGTCCTGTCCAGCCTAGAATAAAAAGACTAATAAAGACCTCGAACCATATTTTATTATTGGATTTTTACCAAACATTGTTTTGACTGTAGGAATAGGAACGGTCGGATTGTAAAAAAGAAGAAATAAATAGACGAGTGAGAGGCCATTTTGGCGAAGAATTGCACCTTTAAAAGAAAAAAAGATAAGTAAATCAACTGGACCACTACGATTAGGTTTTTTTATTTAAAATGTGTTTCTGTCATCTCAGCTTATGTTCAAACGAAAGTGAACACGACGCGCCATCTTGAGCCAAGCAGTCCCCAGTCAAGAAAAAACCCATCATGGCCGCCAATGAGAGAGAAGAGCTAACGCAGGAGTTTACACTAATCAGTTATAACCTTAGCACTCAAGGGCTGATAGAAAAACAACAAATTCCATCCAAAAAATTGCCTCCCTGAACCGTTTGATTCAAAAATTTAAACAAAAAAGTTTTAAAAAGAATAAACTTTATATTGAAAATAAAATTTTTAGGTAAATAAATATAGAATAAACTATTTAAATTTGTTTTTCACTAGAATTAGGACTCTTCCGGATTATTCTGGTTGGCGTCTTCCGGAACATTGTCGTCTGCGTCTTCCAGATCATCTTCATCTTCGTCAATGCTGAAGTCACTATCAACTTCGTCTTCGCTCTCTTCTTCCTCTATATACTCCGTATCATCCTCCTCTTCCTTGAATCCGCCGTATATAGTGTTATAAAGTTTATTTTCTTCGATAAGTTCGCGGATATTAAAATTGTTTTTACGGTTTACGCCCGCGTTTTCCCTACGTTCTCTGTTGGCGGCCATGGATGTTGTCTGCTACGCAGTTGCTTTAGAACTGAGACATCAGCTGAGATTTTCAAAATATTATGTTAAAAGAATGTCAACATCTTAACACATGTGATTATTTTTGGGCGGATTTTAGGTATTTTAAATTGTGTGGCTATGCTGAGGACTGGAGTTATAGCGAAAAAATGCAACCTGCTAAGTCTGTCTCCCCCGGCTCCCTTAAAAGCCATAAGGGGTAAGTCGCCCGCAAACCTGCAGAATGCTTACACGTCCAGTATTTTGAAAAATCAATCACTCACCAGATAAGAAAGAAAGTGGAAGAAGAATTCCTTGCAGGAGAAAAGACAAAAACCATCGAGTCATTTTCAATTCTGCGAAATCAAATTTCACTCTGTATATTTAAACTTTTGCCTTTTGCAAGAGTTATGGCAAAAGTCAAGAAAATCGTTGTTGGTGTGAATTTTTTCAGTTTTTGCATTCAAGGAGTCCTATTACATATTTTAATGAAATTGATGCAAGACAAAGAACTTTAAAAAAATAAAAATCTTACAGATGACATCCTTTAACGAACTTCCATGAATGCAGCTATGACCATCTTATGACTCAAAGTTGAAGATTTTGGTTCCATTGAAAAATAAAACAAAAATAACATTTCAGATATTTATTTTAGTCACATATAAAAATTAAAATGCATCATTTGGGAATATGCGAAAATATTATCGCTTTTTGATAATGCCGATTTTGATCAAATATTTCGCTATGGGTGGAGTTATGGCGAATGTGATGGCGAAACGGACGGGACTCAAAACTTTGTTGATGGCATAGGCGACCACAAAAGTTCCGCCAGTTTTCAGCGATTCGCTCTTCTCGGCCAATCCGACCTGCTCGATCGCCCAGGTTGGGTCGACGCCGCTGAAAAACGAGGTTATAATTGGAAATAATATTGAAAAACAGGATTACCAATATAGTGCACTATAGAGCCCTCCTAGAAGGACAAGACTGTGCCCAATATGTACGATCATAGCAACAGGACCGTACTGCTTGACAAAATTTAAAAATTTCTTCCTTTTCGTCAGTTGCTCTTCCGGTTTCTCAGTCGATGTCGAATAAAACATTTTTCCTATTTGCCTCATCGGTTCTGAACTTCTAGCAAACATTCTAAAATTGACCCATTTTAAATTGAGGTAATGATCAACAAAAAGTAAAAATAAAAACGATTATATTTTAAAAAGAATATTTAGAACTACAGAAAAGTTGTCATGGAGGAAACAAAGCGAACTCACGGTGTGCAAGGATTAATAAGATCTTTCAACGCTTCTGGGACAGTCTCAGTGCAAGGACCACTAAAATGAAATCTAAAAAGAAAAAGTTTTTTTATCCTTTTTGGAGCAGAATGAGGGTCTTCTTACTGCAATTGATGTGTGGCTGGTGTGGGCTCGATGTTGAATTCAGCCACGGGGATATTCCTGGCTGCTAAAGAAGGAGCAAACATTGCTGCTGGATAAACCACAGATGAGCTCCCAATGAGAAGACATGCATCGCATTCTTCCAAAGCTAAATCTGAACAAAAACATCAATTTTGTGACAGTAAAATGAAAAGTACCGGTTGCTTCAAGAACTTCTTCCTCAAGGTTTTCACCAAACCAAACAATATGCGGCCTCAAGAGTCCACCGCAAGAGTCGACTTTACATCTTGGAAGTTGATTTTCAGGAATTGGGCTTGATGTTGCATTAGGGTCCGGTGCTCTGAAAATTTGGAATGGTGATAATTGTATTTGAAAATTGAATGGTTACCCTAAGCCTTTTAATGATGGACAAATGGGAGAGTCGAAGTTTGTGGTGACATCTTCGCATTTGAGGCATCGAGTTTTGAAAAGTGAGCCGTGAAGTTCGATGACTCGTTTGGAACCCGCTTTTTGATGAAGGCCGTCGATATTTTGCGTGACGACTGTAATCTTGCGACCGACTTTTTCCAAAATGGATTCCGCCTCAGCAAGAGCGTAGTGTGCCTTGTTGGGCTCTTTTGTGAAAACCAATTCACGCCTGTAGTGATAAAATTCCCAGACGAGGGACGGCGAACGGCGAAAAGCTCCCATCGTTGCGAGATCTTGAGACTGATAAGTTCGCCAAAAGCCGCCCGAACCACGAAAAGTCGGGATTCCAGATTCGGCTGAAACTCCAGCACCACTCAAAACTACGATGTTTTTAGATTTCGCCAAAATCGATCGTAGCTTTGAAAAATCAGACAGGCACGACGAAGCCATCGTTCAACCTAAAAATGGACATCAAAATAATTCTAACTCAGAGACACCCTCAAATATATGTCTATCATATTATGAGCTATAATGTGTATATCAATTAATCGCTATTTAAGCGGATTTTTAGAAGAAAAGGGGGGTAAATTTATAAAAATTTCATTCAAAAAATTCAAATTTCAAAAAATTTTATAAAAACAAAATTAAAGGGTATTAAATCTGCTACAAATTTGACCTAGTAAGATTTTTTGTAGGACCAAACATTTCTGAGCTACTAGACAACAAGGCCTTCTGGAGTAAACTTATTACTTATTTATTTACTTTTTTTATTTTTCGGTAGTCGATTTTTAATGGAAATTAAATTTTCTACAACGTTTACTTAGTACACTTTTTTGATTAGACGAAGCCTTCCCTTCTTTTTCCCGACTTTTCCAGAATCTGACTTTTCTCTGGGAAAAACTCGAAAATCCCGCTTTTTTGTAGCCTCGTACTTCGTAGCTCAGAAACATTTGATCCTACAAAATCTTAGTAAATCAAATTTGTAGCAAACTTTATAAGCTTTAATTTTGTTTTTATAAAATGTTTTTTAATTTTCATTTTTTTTAATATACCCCCACCCCTGCAAGTTGTTTTTGAAAGGCAATTAAATTCTCTACAACATTTATTAAGTACACTTTTTTGATTAGATGACGTCTTCCCTCTTTCAGGGGTCAAAATAGAAAACCCTAGTTTTTTTCCACCTCGTAGCTCAGATACATTTGGTCCTACAAAAAATCGCATAAGCTCAAAATTATAGAAAATTTAATAATCTTCAATTTTGTCCTTAATATAATTTCACCTACGACCCACGGTTTTCGAGATATTGGCGAAAAAACGAAAAAAATCACCTTAAAACCGCCCCTGAGGCCAAACGGCACGGGTTTCTGTAATGGACTTTTTATGTGGTTGATCAGTGGACCAATTTCTACACATTTAGAGAAACAAAAGTTTTTTTCCCCGCTTAGTCTGGAATACAAGGAAAAATTTTGGTGGCTGTCAAGTTTCATTTTAACATCCCCAAAAAGCACCAAGATTACTGACATCTCAAGAACTACTGAACCGATTTTTTAAGAATATAACTCAGCGGTTTCACAATGTAAATCTCCAGCCAAAAATGCATTCTCATCCTTACCTACCCAAATTAACTTAATAATTAAAAATGTAACTATTTAAGCAACCTTTTATTTCCTAACTAATTTTACGAGAATAATTTATAAAATACAAAAGAATTTCGGACCTGTCAAAAGTGTCAAACCTCAACAGCACAATTAGGAAATTCCCAAAATTGAAAAGTCAAAACTGACAATGAGATAACACGTTTTTCAACTAATCGATTCACCAAATTCCTTATTTTTTAAATTATATTAAAATTAAAATATTCATTTTTAACATATAAAAAATACAAATTTAATCCTTTTATTCATATTTAGGCGTTAAACGTTTTCAATTTTTCATTACAAATAATTTTTAGAGTGAAATCAGAGAAAAGATTTTCTGGAATCGATACTTTAAGTATCGATTTTTTATCTTTTATGTTTACATTTCTAAAAAGTGTTAAAAATGTCAAATAACGCGTATTTTATTGAATATCATTTTTTAAAAGTGAAGAAAAGGCTTTGAAGACGAATCAGGAGTCAGGTTTTTTATGTTTTGGATGAATTTTTGAAAAAAGTTTTTGGATTTTATAAATTTAAATGAAAGGTCAAGACCTTTACGATACGTTTCGTTTTGTGGTGGTCGTCTTGAGTCTGAAGGAGAAGACGAAATTGGTTCTCGCTTTGGCTTGGGTGAAGTCGATTTTGAAATTTTATTCGGAGAAGAAGATCTTCATGGTCGGATGCCCGGAGAATGCGCTGAGGTTTCCGGTCGGGAGCGAGACTTTGTTCGTCGGTTCTGCGGCCGATGCTAAGTGGACGACCGTCAAATTTTCCGCAGGCGACAAAGTCTACAAAAGGATACTCAAAGTCGTCCACTCGCCTCTCATCAAAAGTCGCTTCTGCCTTCTCAGCGATTTGACTTTATTCAACATCAAAAACTCGCTGAAAGCAGACCCACGTTTTGTCCGATTCGGGCAAACTTTCCGCTTCCGCTTTGAAGAAACGCACGACAACTTCTACCACAAAGAAGCGACCAAAGTTGTCGTCTCCTTTTTCAACGACTCCTACCAACTTTCGCAGAGCTACATCAACGAAACTTTGCAGAATTATGTCCACTCGCCTAAATTTCTGCGAAAAGATGACGTCGCTGCGATCGATTTGAGTGTCTACGGCGCATACCATAAGCAAGGAACCGTTTATTTTAAAGTCATCAAAATCGAATGCGATGGCGAAGAATGCGATGAAGTTTCCGCAGTTACCGAATCGACTTCAATTTTCAGCGAAGGGACATCCCAAGGATATATCCCATCTTCTGAATGGGAGTTGATAGAAAACGAAAAATTTTCATCCCTCAGCCCTATACTTCCATTAGGCCTCACGCAATACTACAACCAAATCCTAAAATGGTTCATGCCTTTCTTTTCGTCATTAAATGGTACCCAAATTATTTATTTTGTCCATTTTGTAATTCTTTTTCAGATTTGACTCCTGTTTTTATTATAAGCGGATCTAGAGGGTCGGGGAAAAGCGTGACTTTGCAGGCCGCTTGTAAAAAACTTGGAGTCGGTTTTAATAAATTGGACTGCAGCAATTTATTGGCTAGTACGCAGACGCAGATCAACGCCAATATTAAGACTGTTATGAGAAATTTGACTAATTACGCACCTTGTGTTCTGGAACTTTATAATAGTCAGGTAATGATTTTGGAGGGTCAATATTAGGGATTAGGCTGAAGATGGAGGAGGGGGTTCCTTTATATTGGAGGTCTGCAGTAATCTGGAAGCCATTGATGTCTTTACTTGATGCAGCAAATGCTGACAATTAATTTTTGGAGCTTTGCATTGCCTAGCAACCATTGTTTGTCTGGAACCTTATGCAGCAAATGCTTTCTATTGTTTCCTTCTTGATTTGGGTGGAGGGCGGCAATGGATGTCTGGATTGTGTAGCAAATGCTGACTGTTATTTCCAGTTTTTGGAGCGTGCAGTGGATTACCTTGCAGCCATTGGGGGTCTGGAACCTTAAGCAGCAAAGGCTGGGAATAATTTCCAGTTACAGTGGTCAGTGCGTTGCCTGGCAACCATTGATGTCTAGAATGTTTTGCAGCAAATGCTGGCCATTATTTCCCATTTTTGGAGGGTGCAGTGGATTGCCTAGCAGCCATTGGGGGTCTGGAACCTTATGCAGCAAATGCTGGGAATAATTGCCAGTTGCAGGGCGTTGCCTGGCAACCATTGATGTCTGGAATCTTTTGCAGCAAATACTGGCCATTATTTCCCATTTTTGGAGGGTGCAGTGGATTGCCTAGCAGCCATTGGGGTCTGGAACCTTATGCAGCAAATGCTGGGAATAATTGCTAGTTGCAGTGCTTTGCCTGGCAACCATAGATGTCTGGAATCTTTTGCAGCAAATACTGGCCATTATTTCCCATTTTTGGAGGGTGCAGTGGATTGCCAACAGCCATTGGGGTCTGGAACCTTATGCAGCAAATGCTGGGAATAATTGCCAGTTGCAGTGCGTTGCCTGGCAACCATAGATGTCTGGAATCTTTTGCAGCAAATACTGGCCATTATTTCCATCTTGATTTGGAGGAATGATGCATTGCAATTGCCTAGCAACCATTGATGACTGGAACCTTATGCAGCAAATGCACTGGGTCCAGTAGATTGATGTCTGGAACCTCCTGCAGCTCTCGAGGGAAAATTTTTCTTTATTTGGAAGGTGCCATTGATGTAATGGCATTGTGTTTTATGTTCCAGGTACTCTCCCAAGTTAAGTTTAATTCTTTTGTTTCAGCTCTTATCAGTTGACACCGATGGAATTGATAGCGAACAGATTTTCAAAAGCTTTTCGCAAATTATCAAGTCTTTAAAACGCGATTATCCTTTCGTCGTAGTAATGACCTGCGAAGACATCTCAGAACTGAAGCAAAACTTCGTAAACCTTTCCCTTCATCAAATGGCCATCTCTCCTCTGGCGGAAAACGAACGTCGGCTCACTCTGACATGGCTCATGCATAGACACAACATTAATTTAAGCGAGGAAATCCAAAATTACCTTACACTCCAAACTTCTTCGTTTTCGACTTCCGATCTACAAAAGCTTTTATGCCTCTCGGAAAAAGAAAGGATCAAATCAAACAGCCAAACGATCAAAGTCGACCACCTCAAGAAAATTTTAGGTAATTTTGTGTTTGTTTGTGAAGTATCATTTATTGATGTATTTCTAGATGAAATGAGCGTGGTTGGTAAAGGTGATGTGAGAAGCGTAGATTGGCAAGATATAGGTGGTATAGAAGCGATCAAAAAAGAAGTCCTTGGATCGTTGTTGTCTAGTCAATTGATGTCTGTGAAGAGGACAGGTCTTCTTCTGCACGGCCCTCCCGGTACAGGGAAAACCCTTCTCGCCCGTGCAGTAGCTTCACAATGCGGCCGTGCCTTCATTTCTGTCAAAGGGCCCGAACTTCTTAACATGTATGTCGGGCAAAGTGAAGCGAATATTCGACAAGGTAAACTTAAGGAGGTTTCAACAAGATTCAAGCTCCTTTTTAGTTTTCAGCAAAGCCAAAGAAGCTTCCCCATGTATCATCTTTTTCGATGAACTTGATTCTTTAGCACCGAATAGAGGGAACAAATCGGACTCTGGAGGTGTGATGGATAGAGTCGTTTCTCAATTGTTGACAGAAATGGATGAATTAGACAACGAAGGTGATATCTTCATACTTGGAGCGACCAATCGTCCTGACCTTATCGATCCTGCTCTTCTCCGACCTGGAAGGTATTCATTCAGTATTATTTCAACTTTCTCCAATGGGGGAAGGTGGGAGGAAGGTCTAGGAGGGTTGGGGATGTGATGGAAATGTGGGGGATGATAGGGGGTGGTGGGAGGAAGGTGTGAGGTTCTAGGAGGGTAGTGAAAGTTATGGGAGGTTATGGGGGCAAAGGATGGGAGTCTATGGTGGGCTTGAGGAGGGTTTTTGCCCCAAATTTTGGATGTAGTTCAAGTAATTGACCTTATCACATTTTTTTTAAACAAAATTATTTTCATTTTCAGATTCGACAAGATGATTTATGTCGGCCCTTGTGAAGATCACGAATCAAAAATCAAAGTCATGACAGCATTGATTAGAAAGTATTTATTTATTAATTATTTTATAAAATACGTATTTTGATACCTTATGTAGTTTAAATTGGGAAGAAAAAGAGGAGGTTGTTGTCTTCAAAAAAATAGCATCTTGATCCCGCATCTTCGAATTGTCTGGTATCGATTAGCTTGAGGGTGATACTCATGGAAGGATTTTTTCTTCCCAATTGCTTTTGTGTTTATTTGAACGTTTTGAGCAGTTTTTTTGTCTTTCTAACTTTTATTGGTGTGTAAGAGCTTTCTAAAAATTGAGTAAGTTTGCATTGAGGATATATTTTAACTTTTATTTATTTGATGTCTACTAAAAACTGACAATCTCCTCTTCTATGTTTAAACGGAAATGTTTTTGATGGATGATTAACACTTTAATTTTTGTTTCAAGCTTTAATTTAGAAGAAATCAAACTAGAAAGTATCGTAAGTCAATTTCCGGACCAAGTAACCGGTGCGAACCTTTATGCCATTTGTTCGTCTGCTTGGATGAACGCCGCCAAAGAAATGATCCGTAAGTTTGATTCTCTTAGTTTTATGAATTATCAGGGTTGTCTAAAATGATGCCCTGACACTTGAAACTAATGTCGTTAATGTTTTCATTTTGTTTTTAGACAACGGTGATACTGGTCCTGAAACGAAAGTCATTGTCAAACAGGAACACTTTGAAAAAGCGATTTCCGAAGTGAAAATGACATTTTAATCTTGTGATTTTTATTTCCTTTTTTCAAAATATTTGAAAAATTCGTCGGATTATTATATTTTTTTAATGAATTTTGTGAGTTTTTCATTTTCCTTTGGTTTTATCTTTGTTTAGTAATAGAGCCTTGGAACTAACAGCTCTTTCAAAAATCCTGGCATTCACTGAACAAAAAAACAAACAAACAAAAAACATCCAATTTCCCCCTGTATTCCCTACCCATGGCAACTATGGTCAGAGCTGTGGTTGGCTAAGAGATGACGTTTGTCGTTTGTATAGCAGTGACATACACTGCACAGAATACCTATATCAGTCTGGACATTAGCCTTCTGTTTACCGGGGCTTTCTAGAGTGAGGGAGATCCTCAAAAAGCGCTAAACCTTCCAAGCCCGGTCCCAACTCCGGAGGAGGGCGTTTGGTGTCCCCCTGGGAAAAATTGTACAATTTTCCTAAAAGGGACCTTTTTATTCATTATTAAATACCTAAAAACATAGGTGCTTATGTCAATTTTATTAGAAATGGCAAAAGAAGGGAAGAATCCATCAATACTGGCAACACTGGTCTCAACCACGTTGGCAACATTGTTTAACCTTCGTTACTGTTACGTATTAAAAATTGTAAACAAACAACTTCACCGGTTTCAACTGAAACTTTTTACTTTTTGATTACCAACTTATTTGATTGGCTAATTTTAAGTTTTCTAAAATGGAAGGACCTTTAGACTTGAAAGAAGTGAAACGGAGTGTTCAGAAGGCCCTTCATGAGTGCACAGCTCGCGGTTTGCACCACAGCGCCAAATGGTAACTTTCAACTCAGTTTTACAAGTGACACACAGGGAATGTATTCGAAATCCAACCAAAATCTGAGCGAAAATGGTGACGAGATTTCCCAGGAACTGAGATCCCAATGACCATCCATTCCAAATGATCCCAAGGACCATTCATCCCAAATGCAAATGATCCCGATGATGACCATCCATCCCAAACGCAAATGATCCCGACGATGACCATCCATCCCAAACGCAAATGATCCCGATGATGACCATCCATCCCAAATGCAAATGATCCCAATGACCATCCATCCCAAATGCAAATGATCCCAATGACCATCCATCCCAAACGCAAATGATCCCAATGATGACCATCCATCCCAAACGCAAATGATCCCGATGATGACCATCCATCCCAAACGCAAATGATCCCGATGATGACCATCCATCCCAAACGCAAATGATCCCGATGATGACCATCCAACCCAAATGCAAATGATCCCAATGACCATCCATCCCAAATGCAAATGATCCCGATGATGACCATCCATCCCAAACGCAAATGATCCCAATGACCATCGATCCCAATGACCATCCATCCCAAATGCAAATGATCCCAATGGTGACCATCCATACCAAACGCAAATGATCCCAATGACCATCCATCCCAAACGCAAATGATCCCAATGATGACCATCCATCCCAAACGGAAATGATCCCAATGACCATCCATCCCAAATGCAAATGATCCCAATGATGACCATCCATCCCAAACGCAAATGATCCCAATGGTGACCATCCATCCCAAACGCAAATGATCCCAATGGTGACCATCCATCCCAAACGCAAATGATCCCGATGATGACCATCCAACCCAAATGCAAATGATCCCAATGACCATCCATCCCAAATGCAAATGATCCCGATGATGACCATCCATCCCAAACGCAAATGATCCCAATGACCATCCATCCCAAATGCAAATGATCCCAATGATGACCATCCATGCCAAACGCAAATGATCCCAATGATGACCATCCATCCCAAATGCAAATGATCCCGATGATGACCATCCATCCCAAACGCAAATGATCCCGACGATGACCATCCATCCCAAACGCAAATGATCCCGATGATGACCATCCAACCCAAATGCAAATGATCCCAATGACCATCCATCCCAAATGCAAATGATCCCGATGATGACCATCCATCCCAAACGCAAATGATCCCAATGACCATCGATCCCAATGACCATCCATCCCAAATGCAAATGATCCCGATGATGACCATCCATCCCAAACGCAAATGATCCCGATGATGACCATCCATCCCAAACGCAAATGATCCCAATGATGACCATCCATCCCAAACGCAAATGATCCCAATGACCATCCATCCCAAATGCAAATGATCCCAATGACCATCCAACCCAAATGCAAATGATCCCAATGACCATCCATCCCAAACGGAAATGATCCCAATGACCATCCATCCCAAATGCAAATGATCCCAATGATGACCATCCATCCCAAACGCAAATGATCCCAATGGTGACCATCCATCCCAAACGCAAATGATCCCAATGGTGACCATCCATCCCAAACGCAAATGATCCCAATGGTGACCATCCATACCAAACGCAAATGATCCCAATGACCATCCATCCCAAATGCAAATGATCCCAATGGTGACCATCCATACCAAACGCAAATGATCCCAATGACCATCCATCCCAAATGCAAATGATCCCAATGATGACCATCCATCCCAAACGCAAATGATCCCAATGACCATCCATCCCAAACGCAAATGATCCCAATGATGACCATCCATCCCAAACGCAAATGATCCCAATGATGACCATCCATCCCAAACGCAAATGATCCCGATGATGACCATCCATCCCAAACGCAAATGATCCCGATGATGACCATCCATACCAAACGCAAATGATGCCGATGATGACCATCCATCCCAACCGCAAATGTTGCCGATGATGACCATCCATCCCAAACGCAAATGATCCCGATGATGACCATCCATCCCAAACGCAAATGATCCCGATGATGACCATCCATCCCAAACGCAAATGATCCTGATGATGACCATCCATCCCAAATGCAATTGATCCCGATGAAGACCATCCAATGATCCCAAGGACCAGTGCCTATTTGAAATGAGCCCCCCCACCATTATTATGCTCCTATACCTAATTTGCTCAAGTTTGCCAGTGTTTTTCAACCTTTTGCGTGTTTTTAAACTTTTTGGTTAATTTTAGGCTTGCAGAAATATGTTTCTCGCTCAAATCAGTGAAAACAGACGTTTACATACCAAGCGAACCAATCGTTGAGGCTGAGGAGTACGAAAATTATTTACTTGCACGAAGCTATTTCGATCTTAAGGAATACGACAGGTAGACAAGTAATAAGTTGTATTATGACACTATTTTATGTTCCAGATGTGCTTTTTATTCGTCAAATTGCGATTCTCCGTGTATCAAATTTTTACATATTTATTCAAAATATTTGTCCCTGGAGAGAAAAAAGGTGGATAATTTGACTGAACTTTTTTGTGGTCCGGAGCCGAAATGGTCGTCGGAACTTCAGCGACTTTGCTCCGAGTTAAGGGTACTTTATGCGAAACAAAAACTGGACAGCTACTGCCTCTATTTGTACGGGGTAGTCCTTAAGCGGCTCGATCTTGTTGATGAAGCAAGAACAATTTTGGCGGAAGCGGTCGTTGAGGAGCCTCTTCATTGGGGTGCCTGGATGGAACTCGCCACCCTAACTACTGACAGAGCCAAAGTAATTGAAATTTTATTTTTAATTTTATTACATCTTTTCTAGCTTCGCTCTTTGATGCTCCCATCCCATTGGATCAAACAATTCTTCCTCGCTCACACCTACCTCGAACAACAAATGAATGACGAAGCTTTAGAAATCTACTACGAAATGCAAAAATGTGGCTTTGCAGACAGCACATACCTTCTAGCCCAGATCGCCATTGCTTATCATAACAAAAGAGGTTCATCATCTTTTCTTCCATTCTTAATCAACCATTTTTTCAGAGGTCATTGAAGCAATCGATACATTCAGGAAGCTTAGAAAGTTAGATCCGTATCGCCTTGACAACATGGATGTCCTCTCAAATCTTTTGTACGTCCGAGAGTTAAAAGTCGAGCTTGCATATTTGGCTCAAGAAGCTTCAGAAATTGACAAATATCGTGTTGAAACATGCTGTGTTATAGGTTAGTTAAAATATTAATAATCTGTTTTTAAGGTAACTATTATTCGTTGAGAACGGAGCATCAAAAGGCTGTGATATATTTTCAAAGGGCTTTAAAATTGAATCCTCAATATTTGTCAGCATGGACGCTTATGGGTCATGAATATATGGAGATGAAAAATACGAATGCTGCAATTCAGAGTTATAGGCAGGCGATTGGTATAAATTTTATGGTTTAAAACTTAAATTAGCTAAAAACTTTTCAGAGGTTAATAGAAAAGATTATAGAGCTTGGTATGGTCTTGGGCAAACCTATGAAATATTAAAAATGCCGTTCTATAGTCTTTATTATTATAAGCAAGCTCAGCTTTTGAGGCCGAATGATGCACGGATGTTGATAGCATTAGGGGAAGGGTATGAGCGACTTGAAAAGATCCAAGAGGCGCTCAAATGTTTCTATAAAGCTCGAAGCGTCGGCGATATTGAAGGATCAGCGATTCTCAAATTGGCGAAACTTTACGAGAAACTAGGCGACAGCGATCAGGCTTCTTCTGCCTACACGGAATTCGTGAATGAAAACGATCTAGTCTTGACTCCCGACAACAAAACAGAACTGAGCCAAGCCTACAAATATTTGGCGAATTACCACTTAAACAAAAACAATCTAGACCTCGCTTATAGCTTCGCTCAAAAATGCCTCAACTATGAAGAGGTAAGAAATAATTTATATTTTTCTTTTATTCTCTAAATTCATTTTTTGTAGACCAAAGAAGAAGGAAGAAATCTCATGAAAACGATTTCTCTCAAAACTGGGCAAGAAGAAGGCAAAGAAATGCAAGTTTCTTAAGAATTCTTGTTCTATAAAATGTAAATTTGTTTATAATTTTTTAATTTATATGAAAATAAATATGAAAGAGATTGTGACTACTTTTAAAAGGAGGAGTACTTTCCTGTGGCGGCACCATTTCATGATTGAATGCCTATAACTTTCATAATACTTGACCAATTTTATCGATTTTTATACCGTTATAAAGCTCTTTAAATATAGCTTTCCAACGATATAAATATTTATAAAATCGGTAAAAAATTGTGGAAGTTATGGGGTGTACAGGTTCAGTCATGAAATCATGACCATGTGCTACCTAATTCTTTCTATCTTTCCCACAAGGAATTTTATATAAATACAGTTGAATTCAGATAAAGCAGAAAAAATTGGACGTCAAATATCTCGAAAATGGACCTGATAAAAGCCTGTCAGAATTTTTCATAACCTAAATGAACGCCTCCTGAGAAACCACCATTGTTGAGAATAAAGAGGAAGGTTTCTTCTTTATCACTGTTTATCGTTTCGCAGGCTGTTATAAAAACCATCCCAACTAGTTATTTTGCAAACATTGTGGGAAGATGAAGCTATTAAACAGTTTAGAGGCTTATATTCTACTTAACCACCTTACTGTAAAAGGATTTTATCATTTTTCGTTCCAAGACAACCAGTGAGTTGCCATAAAGATACGCAATTCAATGTAGGGTAGTTCACTTTTATCACATTACTTACATCAGTTATACTGATCACCATTGGGCATTTTCTTATTTATAGCTCAGGATAATAAAACAAAACTTTTTTTAATATTTTATTTTTATAGAAATATATCCTAAGATTAGTTCTTTCACAGAACTATTTTTCTTTTTTCTTTATTTTTTTTTCTTTTTTGTTTTTTGTTCATGATATTGCACTCAGGCAGTGTTCGCAAATCAT
This sequence comes from Orius laevigatus, assembly GCA_018703685.1. Taxonomy (NCBI): domain Eukaryota; kingdom Metazoa; phylum Arthropoda; class Insecta; order Hemiptera; family Anthocoridae; genus Orius; species Orius laevigatus. The sequence continues at coordinate 259,230 of JAGWEN010000058.1, read as the reverse complement.
AATAAAAAGCTAGGAAATTCCAGGCAACAAATAAAGGTGAAAAATGATGAAAAATAACTTTAAAAAAACATACATAACAACATAAAGGAATTTTTGGAAATTTTTAAAAGGTTACACTGGGCGAGATCAAAAAAATTATACTTTTTTTTTATAAAAAATTTTTTATAGCTCTTTCTCTCTATTAAAATAAAAAAAATCACAACAATAACTACCTAGTACATTTACAGTATATACAAAATAATTTAGAAAAAAAAAAGTTGTCGAAAACGAGGGCCGTTGACAATAAGACCTAAAAAAGGTATGCTAACTGCTAAAACTGTTTGAAAATGGGAAAATGATAAGTTCTGTGAAAAAAACGCATTTTTGTTCCCATTATTGTACTATTGTCCTTATTTAGAGGTGAAATTGTAAAAACGGCCCTAGATGTCAGGTAACGATGGTGATTTCTTACATGTGGTGTTTATAAAAAAAAATTTCTTCCATGTTGGATTATAATAATAACATCAAATGGATAGACATACAATGTCACACATATAAAATACTACTTTTCATTTTTTCCCAATTAAAAACAAACGCTATAATAATAGGCAGGCGTAATATGTGCGACTTACAATTTCTTTGTCACTACATGTAATAATAAACATAATTTTTTCAGATCATATATAATATCCCTATATACTAATAATACCATATACATCTTTGATCTACAAAAGACTTTTAATTTTACTACATCATAGGATATCACTAAAAATCATAAAATTGTCTTATTGTACAGAAAAATTTACAAAATTTACAATAAATTAAGGGCTAACAAAAAAAAAGTCGTTTTTTTTTGTGGACGACAAAGAAATTCTGGAGTGTTAAAACAATTTGTCGCCATTATCACAGGTGAGGAGGTTAACCTCAAAACATAACCAAATAATAAATAACAATACTGTAATAAACGCAATGCCCCGAAGAAGAAGACAATAAATGACATTTATAATTTATACATTATTTAAATATTTTATAATATATTTCAGTCCAGTTCCTTGCCTCAGACTAGTTTCAAAATAGGAACATAGCAGCCGCGCACAAAACCCAAGAACGGAAAAAAAGAGTAATCACAAAGTTTGGACAAGATATGTTTCCGAGGGGGGGATGATATGTTGGTGGGTTTAAGGTTTGTAGGGTAGGTATCATGCTGCGAGTCCTTCACCACGAGGCGGAGGCATGTTGGGAGGCGGGGAAGGCTCGTCTGTGTGGTGGCTCTCTTGCTTGAGGTGGAGGTCCCAGATCGAGGGAGGAGTCGAGGCCGGGTGTTGAGGCTTTTCCGGAGATCTCGGCTCCCCTTTCAGTTCACCGGGGAACCCGCAGTAGCTCATCATTCCGTTGTGTCCTCCTCCGCTTCCGCTCATCGGCATCTCCGTCAACTGCAATAACACTCTTTAGAATAGCTTTCCAACGTTATAAGTGTCAATAAAATACATCAACGTTAGGGGCATTCAAATGTAGTCAACATAAATAGGGAACGATCTTTACCTTTTGATGGATACCATTAAGGAACGGCGCCGGGAGGTATGGGTAGAAGAAATCTGGCCTTCTCTGGAGGAACTCCGAGTCCTTTGGAAGAGGAGGGATTTCTAAGGACATTCTCCTCCCTCTTCGAGATGCTCCGTTGCTCCACATATGAGTGCCCATGTGAACCTAAAGTGAGAAAATGTTTTAAAATGAGTCGGTAATGAAGAGGTCTTGTCACCCAAAAAATGATTCTCACCTTGAGGTTTCCTTTGGTGGTGAAAGCTTTGAGGCAGATGGAACATCGGAACGGCTTGTCTCCAGTATGGGTCCGCATATGGATCTGGAGAGCAGACGATGAAGAGAAGTTCTTATTGCAAACATGGCACAAGTGCTTGGGCAAGCCTGGAAACCACACAACCCCAAAGTCGTGCTTGTTAGAAAAAGGCGAGCATTCACTCCAAAAACGGCGTAAAAGGCTTTCAGACGCCTCCAACATGAAAATGCATTTCTTTACATTTCCATGCCATCCCCGTTTGTCCCTTTATTTCAAAAAAATTCTATGCGAGTAAGTAAGCCAAGCGGGGATTAGCATCAAAGAAAGCAGTCCTTTTACGTTTATATAAATTGTAAAATGTATATTTGGTCAGTCACTTGAATGATATGCTCAGGATGGGTGACAAGACCGTTATACTGTTACAAAATATATGACATTTTTAGTGGTATAAAATGAGAACTCACTGGGCTGACGTTTGGCGAGAGGCATGGATGGAGGGTCGCCTTGAGGAGGCGATCGTTTGACGCCGATTTCGGGTTTGTGATGATGAGGCGGCGGGATAGGGCTGAGTTCCCCGCTGGGTCTATCGTCTGACATGAGGTGTTGCGGGGGTTGAGGCGGCATCTGCTGAGTCTGTTGAGATTGCTGTTGATGCGTAGGGGTAGGAGGTAGAACGGGATTCGTCGGCGGGAGCGACTGTTGTTGAGGAGGCGTCGGCTGCTGCGGGGGTCTGATCGGAAGCTGCGGAGGCGTCTGAGTCGGGGGTTGCGGCAACGTCTGGGACTGCTGTGATTGGATCTGTTCCCTCGGCGGCTGATGAGGTCCGCCCGCGGTACAAGTTCCAGCAGACATCCCTGAGCTGCTACTCCCGTTTTTCTGTTCAAACAGGTGCGCTGGCATGTCTCGTATTTTGTGGGTCAGCATATGCTGTTTCATGTTCCCCTGATTCAAATTACCGTTTAAAATTAGCGATTTTATTCAAAACTTAAAATAAGTTTTCAAAATATAAGGAAAAAGAGGTAACGTGCAACTGAATAACCCACAAAATAAAAGCGTCGTTTTATATAGAAAAAAAAAAGTTGATTAAAAACATAATTCCAATGGAGGATCTTCCAAATTAATCGCATTTGAAAATTCAAGTTGGAAAACCACGGACCATTTCCTTAGTTTTTAATCGGAGATGAGTTCTGACAATTAAGACGAGATGGAAGACAAAAGGGGCCCGGATCAAAAATAACACAAGAGACAGCCGTGAAAAATAATTGTAGGCCGTTGTACTGACTCGGTCATAGTTTGGGACTCTTCCAAAACGCCACGCACGGCTAATTCCGGACAAAGATCACCAGAAAAATGTTGACTCACCTTTGTCGAAAATCCTCTGTCGCATATGGTGCATTTGAAGGGCCGCTCTTTCGTGTGACTTCTGTAGTGGATTTCGAGGGCGGAATGGCACGCGAACGTTTTGAAGCAAAGGTTGCACGTCGTGTTCCCCCGACCTGAAAATAAGACGAAAATCTAAAATATTCCGTTGGCATATTGATTTTGTAGTTTTCGAAATTGGGCCTTGTCGCGGATTTGGCAAATGCGAATTGCTATGATCTGACGTTAACGAATATGTGCGTTTAGAGGATTATACAAAGATAGAATGTGTCTAGAAAAAACGACAGGGTAAAAATAAGAGACATTTATATAGACGTGAATTGAATGCAAGCGGATTTTAATCTTCACTAATTTTAGCCAGACTAGCACTGGCAGGAGAACAAAAAAATTTAAATAAAATTAATTTCAAATGGAGTCGAGTTTTGTCATTTGCCATTTTCGAAACTTGAGACAGAATAAACGCTAGAATTCAGCATTCTTCTCAGACTTACTGTAGAGAGTAAGAAGAGAGCAGAACAAGGGCGTTTATTACCTGGTTGTTTACCTGGTGGGCCGACTGCGAGTCCGAGAGGGTTGAAGGCTGTCGTCGTGAGAACGGAGGATGTTAGCGAAGAAAGGGCTGAGGTGATGAGAGGCGACGAGGAGGACATCGAGCCTGGGGGCATTATGCCGAAGCTGGAGAAGAGGCCGGGTGGTGGTCCGCCTGATCGTGGTGTCAGGTCTAACGCGCCCAACGATGATGACTCGGAGGCGCCAGACGGGCTTGTCGGATGGCGATGCATATGCAATGCCGAATTGCTTAGGTGGTGGAGCGGTGAAGGCGTTAAAGGTCCTTCGGATCCACTAGGGCTGTCCAATCCTCGAGATCCGGGCGACTTTTCTCCGTTCACTGTAATATGGTCTTTGTTACTAGATAAATCTTCAACAGAATCTTCGGCAAATTTGGATTGGGTATGGTGGGAGGCAGTGGTAGTGATAGTTCGAACTTGGTTCTCGAGGGCGGTTATGGAAGTGGAGAAGGCCGCGTCTGAAATAGGACTGACGCTACTCGCACGGCTCTCCTCAAGGTAGTCGGATTTGTCCTCCTCCTGTGGGTTATACATTGGTGATGGCGATCTCGGCGGGAGATCTAGGCCTGGAAGAGAGGGCGGGTCCCTTGGGAGGTTTAGGTTTTGAGGAAACTGAAAAGGTCGAAAATGGGGTTCGGATGAAGGAGGGACTTGAGGGATGAAATCTCTGATTTCTGCAGCCTGGATTTGCTCGGGTGTTAGATCAGTGGGTTCTCCCGTGTGAAGCCTAATGTGCTGTTGAAGTACAAGGCTGTTAGTAAACTTCTTGTGACAGACGGGACATTGGTGGAGCATTCTCATCGGAGGTTTCACCCTATGCACCCCCATGTGAGTCTTGAGATTCCCTTTGGTCGTAAACGATCGTCCGCATATTCTGCATTTGAAAGGTCTCTCACCCGTATGTGTTCGGTAGTGCATCTGAAGGGCGCTCTTGCACGAGAGCACCCTGTGGCATATTATGCATTGATTCGGATCAGTCATTTTATTTTCTATGTTGTCGACTAGTTGTTGCAGTTTGTGAGTTTCAGAAGTCTTTGTTATTTCGATGAGGCTCTCCCATGAGTTGTCCGTACTACCAGGCCTGGGCAGAAGACTGGAATAGATTGCCGGGTCTTTAATAGGATCGGGTTCTTGAGAGGAGGATAGAAAACCTCTGTGAACGCTACCGGAAGAAGTGCTACTTGTAGGGGAGACGATTTCTGGAAAGTGGACAGGAGGAGGCAACCGAGTATCGGATGTAAAAGAAAAGTGACCTAGTTCAGACGTACTTTTATTGGAAAGGTTTTCCGGTTGGTCCTGCTGACTATCTTCATTTTTATCCAGTCCTGGGCTGTCCCGTTCTCCGGGGATTTCTTCTGAAGTGTATTTGCTATCGAGACTGCAGTCGTCGTATGGCGAAGGAGACGGGTACCTTTCATTCTCCATCATCTCTTGTTTGGGTTCTTGCTTCGGGCTTAATCGTTCCTCTTCGGTATCGGCGTTGGATCTCAACTCTTCTTTGTAGCGATCGGGGGACGATTTGCTCAAGTTTTCCGGCATCTCCTGGGGGCCGAAGACCGGAAGAGGGAGGATGGGTTTGTTCAAGGAATCGAGAGGTGGTCTCGGGTGAGGGGGTAGGGCGAGGTCGTGAGGTGGAGGTGGTCGGTAAAGAGGAAGTCCTGAAGGGGGAAACTGAGGCCCCCCGGAATAGGGAGGATGAGGTGGCCCCGGTGGTAAGCTCTGGTGAGCTCCCATCTGGGCGAGTAAAGGAGGATGGTACTTGTCTAAATGCTCAGGAATGGGATTAGGATTCATTTTAATATGAGGGAATTTGGCCGAATGGCGTTGAAAGTGCACTTTAAGGTTGCCCTTGGTAGTGAATCGGCTGCCACAAACATTGCATTTGAACGGTCGCTCACCTGTGTGAGACCTGATGTGAATCTGCAAGGCTGAATCGCTACCGAACACCTTTCCACAGTAGCGACATCTATGTTTGAAGAAAGGCTCGTTTCTGCCCCCCGTCTTCGAGTCGTAGGGCGAAAGGCTTCCTTTCCCACCGTTTTTCCTGAATGCTAGCTCGTCAGCAAGATTACTGGCTAACAGGCCTTGGCTAGCGTTGTCAAGTACTTCTTGAGCCCGTTTTTGCAGCATTTCCAGAGTGTTCGGCTCGCTAGGAGAAGGTGGAGGGTCTAAATTCGTGATTATGGATGAGGCGAAAGAGGAGGAGATGGAACAAGGAGGTAAGGAAACGGGAGGAGGAATCGGAGGCGACGATTCCGTTTTGGGAGGAGCCGGCGTCGACAGACTCGGCGGAAGAGATTGGGACGTCGGCGGAGTTGGAGGGATGTCCTGCCTTACAGGAGTAGGAGTTCTACTTGGACCACTTATAGGAGGAGGGGAGGAAGGACTGCCCTCTTTCGGCCGTGTGATCTGCAATTGCTGTTGAAGTTGCTGGATCAGATTCAGCTGCATCATCTGCTGGTGTTGAAGCGTATATAGGGTCGACTGGAGAACGGCAAGTTCTTGAAGGGCAGCGGGATTGTCGGCGTTGTTCGCCATCGCCGTCGCCGCGAACTGAGCAACAGCCACTTTCGTATTTTGAAGAGCCTCCAGCGTAACATGGCCCAGAGGAAATCCGACATCGCCGTCGTCTTCTTCCACGCTATTATTGTTCTCAGCGTCTTGCCGCTGCCGTCGGACTTCTTCTTGCCGCTTCTCGCCCTCATACTCATCATCCGAGACTATCGAGCCAGGCGAAGGGCACGACTTTCCAGCGCAATCTTTCACGTGTTCCGCTAACTCGGCATAGCTCTGAAAATCTGTCTGGCATTGCGGGCATATCACTTGCCCGCTTCCACCTTCGTCTTCCGAGCCGGAGCAACTCTCCCCTGAAACAAAAACAAAACCTCTTAAAACGTGACAAATGACAATTTTACCCCTTTAATTACACACAGCAGACGTTGAAATAGCCTTGAAAATCTACTTTTTCCCTCGTTACAATCGTTAGTCCGTGACGCTTTTGGACAAAGGTCGATTTATCAGGATATTTAACGATGGTGGAAAGCGATGGTCCGTGGTGCCGCGTTTATTTCTATGCTTGATTTAATCTCAAGTCGGACAGGTAAGAATTGATATTTCTCAAGGGTTGATTTTCTTCCTAGCTTGGAAATCCTGAAATATTGAAAAGCAACCCCTTGTTTTTGTTTACAGTCTATTACATCTGCGGTAACTATTTATAATACGAATAGGGGATATTATGGAAAAAAGAAGACAGGAATAGAATGAAATGTGTCGCATTAGTTAATGGTCGCCGACAGGGGGCACGACTTCTGGGTAGAACAAGAGGCAAAAAAATTCTCCCCCTAGCCACGTAAACCTGACATATTTATAAGGGTGAGGTAGACAAATGGGCCTTAATAAAACATCCAGGTTTTGGGAGAAAATCCCCATCCACCCTCCTTATTACGCTTCCGAGGGTTCGAACGCGTGGCGAAACACACCTACTCTTTTGTGTGCACTATGTCCATTTTTTATGTGGCTAATTACCTACCCCCTAAGAATATATGTATATATTATGTATATGACATGTTTAGTCTATCTATAAACGATAGGAACCTATTCTTGGTGACTTCTGTTCCATCGTGGAAGTTATAATCCTAAAAATATAGAAGAAACTGGAGAAAAAAATGTGGTAAAAATAAGGAAGGTGATGTTAAAAAAAGAGAAATATGAATCTGCTCGGAGTCGGCAATAAATTCAACGTTTCCGACAAGGGGTTGTTTTTATAAGGGGGGTCCTAATAGAAAAAGGGTGCCCTGCTTCATGGTTTCCCCAAATGCGGAAGCCTATAGGAAGTAGCTTGACGTATTGGGGAGGCCAAAAAAAATTGGATTTAGTACAGGCGTGTGCCGGGTTACAGCTGTTTTCGGGGATGTAGATTTCTCATCTTACCTAGGGGAAAGTAAATTAATAAAACTTATTAGAAAAAGCCGTAGTTAAAACATGATTCAAATCGATCTAACGTTGAAGCCTTTCATTGTTTGTAGAACGAACAAAAAGGGGTTGAGGGCTTCCGAGTGATTGTCAGAAGCCCCAGAAATGAACAAACTACAAATTAATGAAAGAAAACATCGTTTAAAGTTTAGAATATGGACAAAATTTTTTGTATCTGCAGCAAGGTTTTTTAAAAAGTATCCAATAATGTGGATAAGCAGTCCAAGATCAAAAAATTTGTTTTTCGACAAATAATGGGATTTTATACTAAAAGTGGATATTTCGACCAAAAATGAGATTTTCGATTAAAAATGGGTTTTTCGACAAATAATGGTATTTTCGACTATAAGTTGGATATTTCGACCAAAAATGAGATTTTCGACTAAAAATGGATATTTCGAACAAAAATGAGATTTTCGACTAAAAATGGATATTTCGAACAAAAATGAGATTTTCGATTAGAAAATGGGATTTTCCTTTACAGTGGACCCTGAAGGTTCCTCCGATGCTTCATAAATCAAAGTGATGGGATTTGACACCCGAAATTCTTTTAATTGTAGACAGTGGATGAGCTATAAAATTTGAATTTAGGCCAACAGTATCCGTTGACGTCTCGAGCCAAGTTTTATCACGATGGGAGCAATATTTTACTCTAGATTAAACCCACCCTCGCTTTTTGCGGTGTCGGGGGCGGGGTTTTAATGGTTTTTGATGTACCCCGCTGCTTCGGCGTTCACACGCCAACTTCATATAACTGATAAACCTCTGATAAACGTCTCTCGCCTCTTTTTTGACCGGTAGATGTTAAGATAGAAGAGGGGGGCGCCTTTTGTGTTTCAACCCGTGTGTTTCCATAGAGACGGAGAGGGCGAACAATTAATACACACCGACAATTAACCGAGACAATTAATTGTATTTGCCCCTCGCTTATAATTCAGAGAACTCGCCCACCGCGGGGGGCTTCCCCCTTCGCTCCACCCGATAATATCTACAACCAACCAGAACCCAACGTCCACGTATTATTAAACCACTCGTAACCGTGATAAAGTCAAGAATGGTGGATTTCATTTACATTTTTTAAAACAGTTTTAAATAGTATCAATCAAAAGAGCTTCGAAGAATAAAAAACGACAAAGAAGAGCATCACGACAGAGCCTCAGAGATCGTGGATGCAAAAAGCGTTCGACGTTGAATTAATTACGGTGGAAGAAACCGATCATGTGATATGAGAGGGCACGCTATGCTAACTAGAGTTTACAAGTCCAATAACTAACTCAACCGAGATAAAAAACACTTGAATTAATAACCTCCAACATGAAGATTTATCGCTTTCTATTTATATATTTATACCTCGAATATTCAAGCCCATTAGAAATGACCTGTGAGTGAAATTGACAAAACCTTTTAGGAGGATGATACATTATGAATCGATAAATGGAATTGAACACGCGACTATTACATATCTCCAAATAATGATCGATACCCTAGATGTGAGTCCTTTTTATAAATAAAAAAAAGTTCTTAAAAAAAAGAAGAGAAAAATGCCCCAGATGTGACAGGGGAAAAAATAGGTAGGAACTATTTGTCGAGGGGATTCGTAGTCCCATCTGCCATGTCCGATGGAGCGTAAGGTACACATGCACTATCCCCCCCCCCACCCCCCGGGGCATCGGATACAATGGAAAGACACAATTGTCAACCGTTGAGTATTTTAACCCCTTCGTCACCGATCCCTCGGGCCAGTAGCGTCACTAGCGCACTGTGGGCCATGGTTCCAAAATCTTGGGACCCCCTTTTCCTACTAGACTACAAGGATGGAGAGGGGGGATGCATATTTTAATCATCCAAACCAATCCTAATTACATACCTTTTCATCAGTCTTCATTACTTCCTCCATGATCCTCCCAACTAGCCATCATACCCTCCAAACACCATTTTAACGTTTCTCAATTTTCAAACCAAATACATACCTCTAAATAACCCTATTACTCGAACCCAACTAGTCCCTCCCAAACTTTCTCCATGATTCCCTCAATTGTTCTCCTAACTATTCCTCCCCAAACCTTAATGATTCCTTTTTGTCCTTCCAACTTACCCTATTACCTCCAACTATAGCCACCATGCTAACTCCAACCATATAAATTACAACCCCCCCCCCTACTCCCCCGATCACCCCTTTCCATTATCCCAACAACCCCAAATGTTGGGTCCTGGTTTCAGATGGAATGGAACTCCCAGACTCATTATTCCAAAAAAATTATTAATTATCAAAAACCGGTATCACACTTTAATGGGATTTGAACAGGAAATATATTTTATTGAGGAATTTTTATCTTTTGTTTGGATCAGAAAAAAACCCGAAAGATTTCCTTTTTTTCGAATGACAAAGGGATTTGGAACAAAACGCTAATTGGACGATATTTATAGTCTTAAACGTGGATGTACATAAATCGAGGGTGGGACATCCCCTAATGATGTATATTGGACCGGTTTCGGGCCAAGTATTCAAATCTTGAGGAATAAAAAAAAATTAAAAATAAAAAGGAACTGATGGAATTTCGTCTCGAATCAATTAAATTTTATTGACTTTCGACTACTTGTTCGAACTGGAATTTGAAAATTATTTTTTATTATGGCTCTAATCCGTGGGCTTTTAAGTCGTAAAAAAATAAGCGGCTTTTATAATTTTTTTGGGCCAATTAAAACCTTTTCTTAAATAAATGGTTTTTTATTAATTCACGACTCAAGTTTATCCTGCATAAACGAGTCTCGTCCTTGAAGGTAACGAGACTGGCATAACCCTAGTTTATTTGCCCAAGGAGGCCCCTCGATAAATCTGCAGTCATCTCGATTCTTAATTAAGCACGTTGTAGTGGGACAAAAGAATAAAAAAAACCCATTATCGATGGGTCAAGAAAAAAAAAGTTCTTCGAAATTTTTTCTTTATAATAGGCCATGTTCTATGGGCAGTAAATCACAGTTTTGGGAGGTCGAGGTTGCTACAGTTTCACCTGAAAGGGGTCCGAAAAAGGGAACGAATGCACATAAATCCACGTCACCGGTTTGACATCATCAGAGCCGTCACTAATGCTGTCCACCCTTTTTCTTCTTCTAAGGGGACGATTTTTCCAAGACCACCAGAAAAACCCCTTTTGTCTGAAGAGTCCGCCCTTGAGGGCAATAACGGTCTCCTAATGCCTCCGCTTTCCCTTCATATTGTTTCGTTTGTATTTCTAATGTGGGAAAACGGGAAATCTCTTTTTTTAAACTTCGAAGGGTGAAAGGAATAAGAAACGTTTTGTGTGAACCATTCATTTATCAATCTCTTTAAATTTAGGTCATTGAAAGCAGAACGTCAAAAAATGATCCCAAAAAAGCTAAAAACCGAGTCATATCTTCAATCAATACCATTATCTTCTAGAAAAAGGCCATTATCATGCAATATCCCGAAGGTTCATAATGAAGCTAAAAGTGATGTCCAAAATAGCAGCCCAGCTAATTAATATGCCATTATCATGTGGGAGGAAAGGACCGACCGGTTCGCTAAATGCAGATTTTGGATGTTTTGCTGAAGAATATCGTTTTCCCTGGGCTTGCTTTGGGTTTCAAAGCGAGGAAAGCAAATAATTAAAACAAAGAAAGATTGAATAGATAGATTGGACGAGTTTGTGTCTTTGGAACGTAATTTATTCAAAAGGTGTTGACGCATTTTATTTTTCGTCCGGCGAGACAATCGGGCGTCTGAGGGCGTCTCGTCACATAAACAACTCAAAGGCCTCCATTGAAAAACTGTTATTACAAACAATATTAATTAGTTTAATTGAGTAAAAAAGAGGTCGCGCGGGAGTGGGGCAGAGGAGTCTAAAACGGGGGAATAAATTTTACAAAAGACAATTACAAGGGTGGGAGAGTCTATTAATTGCAAACTTGCAGCCTCCCCTCCCGTCCGCATCCACCGGTCTGGAGAGGAGGGGGGCAGGCGGAAAAAAAGCGAGAGAGACATACTTTTATTTGCATTCTGCATTCCAGCCAAACCCCAAGTCGGTGCCCGATTTACTGCATCCACCTTCACATATAATTAGTATTTACTCCTCTCTCACACCAGTGGGGGATTCCGAGAGAAACCCCCCTCCTCCACCACCCCATCCCGTCCACGACTCTTTCGATCCGACGCCTCCCCATCCACCCCTCCGCCCTGACACTCTGTGGGAACACGAAATATACTCGCACAGCCTACGGAATATAATCGTGAATTCCAAACCTTCTTTTCTCTCCTCCATAACAACCTACATAATATTTCAAACTGCTCTACATAGATATAAATCATGATGAAACGCTACCGCGTCCCTAGATGATTTTGAAGTTCCAAGTGTCTAAGATGGGATTCTGCACACAAACTGCAGTGCCGCATACTAATGTTTAAATACAAACGAAATGAAAAACTTAATAAAACCCTTTAGTGAGAAAAATAAAGTGTATTGTGTCAAAGGGAGGGGATAGAAGGGAAGAGATATCGAATAAGAAAAACAAAGGTATGGAAGGGTCGGAAAATCTGAAGAAGGGAAAAAGACTATAAACAAGGGAGAGAAACCCCCCTTGATATTGGGAGCCAACTTTTAATATGTTCACATCTCACAATAACATAGATTTACTTTTCAACCAACCTTTCTCTGACCGTAAACACCAATTTAGCCGACTTTTCTTTTTTAACGAATTAATGAGGTTTTTTTTTGTTATATTTTAAAAGGGAGGTGAAAAATAACGTTTTATCAATGGGAATAATGTTACAGGAGTCGAAACATCTGTGACGATATCGTCGAGCAGGTATTAGCTTAATGGACTTGGACAGATGCTTCTTTCCGATACACCCCCTCCCAAGCACCTCTTTTCTATTTTCAACTCTGGACACTGGAATTTTTAGTGCTTTTAAAAAATCTTCGATTTCTTGCTTCCAATTTTCAGATTGGCCTCATATAAAGGCTTCAAATCGTGTGATTTTCAGAGGTGATCAATTTTTTGAAAGTTTTAGGTCAATTAGTGGGCTAATTTAAAATAATTGAAGGCGATGGGGGTCTGTGGTGTGCGGGCAGGCGCGTTGGAATTATGAAAGATGCGAGGAGTTGAGGGACCGCCCAGACGGGTTATGAATATGAAAAGGGAAGGGATGGGCGAAGAGGTTGCCGCGTTATGCTTTATGATGAAGGCGTGACTTGGACCGGATCGGATTGGAGGGCGTAAAGCCACGCCTTCTTCATCATCTTTCATAACGCCGTTTCCCGACTGGCTCATAATCCATAACTCGCCTCCCCACCCCGGTCAACCCTCCCTCCAACACGAACCCTCCCCACTTTCCGAACCGTTCTCCCCTTTTCTCAAGATGAAAATGTATCCGATACATCATTTTCGCTCGTTTTTCACTACTTATCTTCAATCAAACCATCATTTTTTATAAACAATCTTTTTCTCTAATTATACATTTTCAAAGACTCAGGAGTTTTACCGGAGTTGGAAGCGTGACTGAAAAGTGTTTCCGTAACTAATTGCCACCTGTCTAGGCCACTTATAAACTCTTTCTGACAGAGATGTCGTCCCTTTATATTATAGGGAAAGAAAAAAACTGATTCCTTTCAATTTAAACTGTGTAGAGCCACGATATTTACTCATTTTTTGACCTCAATGAAGGAAAAACCAGTCAATGTTTGGTGGATTTTGAAGTTTCAAAGGGTCCATGCTCAATTTGGGGTTTTTTGAGTATGAAATGGTAAATTTGAAGGAGTTTATGAACAGTAACATTTAGATTTTTGAAGTTTCAAAGGCTCCATTTAAGAATTTGTTTAACGATAAAAAAACAGAGGCGAAGAATTAATTTTAGAATTGTTGTTTTTAATTTATTTTCACAAGAGTTTCAAGATAAATTTTCGAGGCGATAAATCTTTCAAGCTGAGGGGAGGGAGGACAAATTTTAAAATTATTCCCCCTTCCAAACTTTTCATGAATCTTTTTTTCTCTTGAATTTTATTTTTTTATTTTTAGAGAGTTCATTAAAAGAAATCCGGAGGTCCGATGTCAGATTTATTCTTTTGTGGTCGGCAAGAAGTTTAGGGGGTGTCGGGAGAGGGTCAGGTAAGTCCCACAGCTTCAGATATTTATGGACCCTTGGGACTAATAAAAATCAAGTTTTTTCCTTTTGTTTGTTTTACACCGGGGGCTCTTTCAAAATGGCCGTTTTAAATGGAAGAGTTTTGATTTTGAAGTTATAACCGGGAATTATGTCAGGATGAGTAGTATAGCCTCTCTATTAGGGCGAGAATGGTCGGGTCACGTGGTCAGCAACACAAAAGGCAGATGTACGCCCACGCATTGTGTCTTCGGACTGTCCGAAAACCTGCAGCATCTGCTTTCCGGATCATTGTCTTACTCTTCAAATCGGTTTCGCACCTGGGTGTCCTCAAATGTCACAATCGGGGTCGATTACAGCCAATAACTCCCCCACTGGCCATCTGCGGAGTCGGAAAATCTTAAAACTGAAAGTCCTACAAGACAATGGGAGTTGAGTTATTTATGCTCTTATTGTTTTCAAAAGGAGCTCACTAATTATACCCTGCTCGGAGTTAATTGAAATTAAACTTTTAATCCGGATGGGAAAGCGAAGGAATCAAGATGTATATTGATAGAGCAGCTAAATATACGAAGTTGTAACACAAGTTTATTTTCAAGTCTTCGACATCTACGCTGAACAGGAGCGAGGTTAATGAAATAAATCATAAAGACGTTAAACACATTCGATATTTTTCTAAGTTCAAAGGGGTTTTTGACGTTGATTTTTATTTAAACTTCACCAGAGGGTTTTTTGAAAATTTTTTTAAATGGAGTGACCGATCTATTATGCAATCGAATGCATTTGGTGGGGGTGGAGGAGCAAGTAATAATGCAGCAGAGGGGATTTCAATGGGATTATCAAAAGTTAAACAGTCTGGTTTTTTAGGTAGATTTTTTCATTCATAAACGAGGTACATATGATGAAAAAGCTTCGAGATTGTTCTAGTTACCCCAACTCCTCTTTTTTGTATATTTAATAACATTTTTTATTGTTGGTTTTGGAAAAAGTTAGAACGACAAAATATACCGACCTCAATAGCCTCCTTTCCTCCGGAAATCCGCTAAAAGAGGTTTGAGGAAGTTTATCGTTACAAAATGATAGTAAATGTATAACCCAAACGAAAGTAACCCAAATAGCCCAATGAGAGTAACTGTATAACCCCAATATCCCCATGAGAGTAACTGTACAACCCCAACTAGAGTTACCCCAATAAAACAATGAAAATAAACTGTATAACCCAACGAGAGTTACCCCAGTAACCAAAAAAGCTTAACAAAATAATTGAGAGTAACTTGAGACCCTAAGTGGTTCCGTTTAAATCAAAGCAAAGGGTCTTTGCTATGCTCTGATGTAGAAAAAAGGGCCAAGGAACCTAAGTGAAATGGATAATTTCATTCGGAATAAAATTAGGTAGATGAAATGTTTGTGAGAAGATAAAACATGAAAGATCGATTATTCAAAAGTGTTTTCCCCTATCTTTGGATTTTTCGGAAAGGAGGTTTCGAGTAGGAGACAAATGAGGGCAATGGGTTTTCAATCGAATCGATATTGAAGGGGGATCAAGAAACGCCCGAGAGGGAAAACTCGGACTCTTTTATCCTCCGGAATGTTGGGAATTCGTAACAGAAATAAATGAATCGATTAAAAATGTCATCAAAAATTTTGGAAGGGTGCCCTAATATTTTAATTATGTTATGAGGGAGGGGTGTAAATCTGAGAGTTATGAGGGCGTAAAATAAGGATTTGAGGATGTGTGAAAGGAGGGGTTGAAAATAAACAAAAGGTGATCGTTGCCACTTGGAACCATTTCTAATAAAGCGTGGGTCTATTTATATTTAATAATAAAAAGTGAGCCAACTTTTAAACGAGCGCTACATTTCAGGAACTCTGGACAACCCGAAAAAATTGAAGAAAGAAAAAAAAACATTAAAGAAAGTTTGTCGATTAGGAGGGGGTGTGATAGATCTGAGACCAGGTGGCTCTCCAGATCGCAGATAGACAACGCGGACAATTTGTCAAAGAGACAAGACCGACGTCTTTGTCACTTTTTAACCACAAAGACACCTTCTTTCGAGACGCCTCCGTTTAAAAAAATCCAAAACCGTCATATTAACCCTTTGATGTAGATAAAAAGTCTATGATATTCTTTGAGCTACAAGGGTTTCTTCATTTCCATGACATTCTGAAGATGATCTTTGTCCGATGGAAGCCGATTTTGGGCCAAAATTCACTTTAGTAAAGTGGAGGCTCTCGCCATATTGCCTTAGGCAGCGGAAAAACGAGTAGCAATGACAATCCAGGAGGGACATGAGGAACAAAATTCCTTCCCAGAATGAGAATCGAACTCATGATTGTTAATATAAACAATAATTTGTCCAACACCTTATCCACTACACCACGGAGGTCCCCTGCTTCGATTCGATCAGGAATGCTATATAAGGATCCATTCTTCTGATCAGATTTTCGTAAATTCCATTCAGAATTGGAAACGTATTTCGAAGTTGAGATAAGTTTCGTTGTGGAGTGATGTTGGATGGGTCGAGCGGGTCTTTTTCTAATTGGCGAGAGTCTGAGCACCGGTTGTGGAGGAGGAGCAGCGAAGAAGGAGGCAAGGTCAACCGCTCGAGGTCCAGACACGTCTATAGATAATTTTACATAAACATCGCCATCATTTTACCCCTTCCTCTTCGGCTCGAAAAAACGTAGGCGGATTGAATTCCCGGACCCCATATTTTCGGTATTGACAAAAGTAATGGGGGTTATAAAGAATAGAACTAGATTTATAATAGTACGTTATTAAACCGTCTTCTTTTCAACCCTTCGCCATTGGCCCTATCGAGGGTCCGATGACAAAGGAGACCCATTGTTGGCACAGGTGAGGCACGCCCTTTCATCCTTTTTAACATCCCTCTATAATGAGAGGAATATTTAAAAAATTAGACTTTTCGAGTATCGAAATTCGTTTTCTGTAAACGTTGGGGAGTTTATTAATAAAACAGCGGTAGATGCTTTCAAAGTAATGACAAGGGGGGTGAGGGCGAAGGGAAGCTCTGTGTGAATGGGCCGAGCCCTCATAATTCTCTAATAAACTGCCGACTCCACTCCACTCAGAAGTAGACTCCTATCTTGAGGTACTCAGCCCTAATCAGCTCCTCTCTATTATGAATTTATGAAATGATAAGGGATTCCCTTCTGATCTCCTCTTATCCGCTCTAAACACGAAAAAGTTTCTTCTCGATTAATTCGATGCCTTTTAAAATAAACGTGGAGAAAAAAGGGGGAAGAACCAGTTTTGAAGAATTATTGGGAAGTCTGGGCTCTGTCATAACGGGTGATGGCTCTGTAAACGATAAACAGAGATGTTGTTATGGGGGAAGACATGTTTAAACCCTTCTCGTCCTGTTTAGCTTACAAAATTAAACTCCAGAATGGCATCAGAATCTCAAAATTGACGCCTAGAGCATAAGATCTGGTTCCAAATTCTTATCGCGGGTCCATTTCGTAATGGGGATACAGAAACAATATTTTTTTATTTACCCCACCCCTACCCGTTGATAGTTAATTACTTCTTAATCGTTAATTTTAAATGGGAATTTAATTCCCTACAACTTTTACTTAGCACACTTTTTTGATTAGATGAAGCCTTCCCTCCTTTTTCCCTCCTTTTCTAAAATACAACTTTTTTCATAGGAAAAACTCGAAAATAACGCTTTTTTGTGGCCTCGTAGCTCAGAAACGTTTGGTTCTACAAAAAATCTTGGTAAATCAAATTTGTAGGAAATTTAATAAGCTTCAGGTATTTGAATTTATTTGAATTCTCTACATTTTTAACTAAGTACACTTTTTTGATTAGACGACGTCTTCCCGCCTTTAGAGGTCAAAATAGAAAACTTCGGTTTTTTGTCACCTCGTAGCTCAGATACGTTTGTTCCTACAAAAAATCGTATTAGCTCAAAATTGTACAAAATTTAATAATATTTAATTTTGTTCTTAGAACTTTTTCGCCTACGACCTACGCTTTTCGAGATATCGGCGAAAAAACGAAAAAAATCACCTTAAAACCGCTCTTGAGGCCAAACGGCAGGGGTTTCGGGGACTTTTTTGGTTAATCAGGGGACCAACATTCCCGCGGAGAGACAAAATACCCATATAAGGGAAAATATTTGCGAGATATAAAGGAACAATGGTTTCTCCCTTTTTTTTAATTGGCCTCACCTCTCTCCGTTTAGTTTAATTGGGTTTTATATAGGAGAGACGTGTGAAAACGTTGGATTTATATTGGTGTTGGAACGATGGGAATGAGGTTGTGCTGCGGCGGGGAGGAGTAGAGCGTGTACCACGGGTGGCAATTTGTTCCTTGTCCCATACGGTAACAATGGTACATGCTGATTCCGTGACTCGAGCTCCTACACGACCCCTGGGCCCTTAACTTCCGAATGCATTCGAACTTCCAAGAGTATTTTGTCGCATTTTAAAAGTGAAGACCCGTTTAGCGAAATGTAACACTGAAGCCTTAAACGAGAAATTTGGCTTCGGAATATCAGAAGGGTTCTTAACGAAGGGGAATAATTGTAATTGTATATCCTTCACACTGAGGGATATTATGAAATTTATTAGCTATTTACACACCAATTAACCTCTTTGAGGTTGGAAGCGAAATTTAGGGTTCTCTCTTTTGAATGAACATGTTTCCTTTTGGGGAAAAAATAACATTTTTTACGTCTTAATTACAAAGCGGAAGTCAGATAAAAATCCGTGAAAATAAAATAAGAATGGAAATAAACCCTTTTGAATAATGAATTTATATAATTAGCTCATATAAATTACTCGGTTCCCCTTTTAAGGTTTTCTTTAAAATTATTAATGTACTTTTTGGGTGTGAATAACAACGTGTAATTAAAGAGCAATTATAAAATCATTTGTCAACACGTTTTATCTGAAAATCTCCCCATAACATTTTTCTCATAATTCCCTTTCAACACGTTTATTAATGACTGTAATTTTAAACTTGAGATTTTTTGGCCAAATATCATGATTCGTCTTATTTTGCTCAATATGAAAATCCAAAAGCAACACTTGAACTTGGGGGATGAGCAGAACTTCAAGTCTATTTTTGAGGGCTAAGGAGTATTCTAAGACGTTTTTTGCATATTATAAATTTTGTAGGTTTTTAAAAGAGCTTTCTAACGGTATAAATAACAATAAAATTGGACAAAAATTGTGGAAGTTACAGACGTTTAAAGGTTTGGTAATAAAATCTTGCGTTGTATCGACAGTATCTAACTTCAAGTCCATTTTTTAGACCTAAGAAGTGGTTTGAGCGGTTTTTGCATGAAATAACTTTTGTAGGTCCTTAAAATAGCTTTCAAACGATATAAATAACGATAAAATTGGGCAAAAATTGTGGAAGTTACAGACGTTTAAAAGTTTGGTAATAAAATCGTGCTTTGCATCGACAGCATTGAACTGTAAGTCCATTTTTTAGGGATAAGGAGTGGTTTGACCGGTTTTTTACATTAGTTCACTTTCGTAGATATTTAAAAGAGCTTTCTAACGGTGTAAATATTGTTAAAATCGGTCAAACATTATGGAAGTTATAGACGTTGAAATATTTAGCAATGAAATCGTGCAGTACTGAATTGAGATTATTAGAGCTCTAAAAATTTACAAGTTTGGATGTTTTTGAAGAGTGGTCTCATGGATTAAAGTAGACCGCCATGAACATTTTAAGTGTCGGGAGTCATGGAAGGGGGCCCGCATAACGCGACTTGATTTATCAATATGACGACACCCTTCCCAAAAACTCACTCCATGTTTCCCAAAAAATATTTAAAAAACCGTTTTTCCGTTCGGTTTAGGTCGAAAATGTCACCTGTCCTCTTAAATTGGGCGAGATAAGGAATTTTTTTTCTTCCTCCTGACCCAAACCATGAATCAGTTTTTGAGAAGATCGTAACTCGTGGGGGACTCTGAAACTGTCGAGTTTGAGGCTACCTGAGTGACGTTGGCGCCTCAATAAATAACCGAGGAAGACGAGGAGGACCCTTAATTGGACCTCTTTCAAGACAATTGTCTTTTTAATCACTCAAACCGTTTCAGCCCCCCTTCTCATTTCAATCACTGGCTCGATTCTTGTCAAAATCAAGATTTCCTGATAAAAAAAGTCAAAATCCGCCTCCTTAGGTAGAGAATCGCAAAAAACCCTAAACTATCAATACCCGATAACCATCTTATAACCTCATAATAGGTAACATGTATACGAGTGTAAAAGAGTGAACCTTTTTTTGTCTAAAAAATGGAAATTTACCTGTTTTTGGAGCACGTGGTTCTCTTTATTCGCTAAGTTTTGTTGTTATTCCAAAGAAAGCGTGTCCGACCTTTTGGAATGATTTGTGAGCCAGGTGGGGCCCCAGGGGTACGGGAACCTCAGTGACAGGTGTTTACAATAATCAATTCGATATTTTGACACGTTTTTCCAATAATTTACAACCCTCGTTAGCCACCCAGAGGAATATTCTACGGAAGGAATCGCGATGAAAAGATAATTTGAAAGATCGGGACGTTTAGCGGGCTAACAAGGGCGTTTTGTCTAAAAGGCGTGAACGGTCTCGAGGGTTTTTGTGCCCGTCGGCCGTCACGGGAGCACGGTTTCCTTTATAGAGCCGCACAGCCCACACGCACTATTCTGTAAACACCGTAAAAAAAGGGAGAGGAAAAAATTGAAAATATGTAAACAAGCTCATCCCTAGAGACTTGATCTTCCTGTCAATATTTTGTCCCTTACAAAATCTAGAGCTTTTAAAATACTAAACCAGTATTACTGGTTGAAATGTCAATATTTTGTCCCTAAAATACTAAACCAGTATCACTAGTTAAAATGTCAACATTTTCTCCCTAACAATGAATGAAAAAATGAAAATGAAAAATGAAAAATGAAAAATGAAAAATGAAAAATGAAAAATGAATCAATACCTATTTATATCCATAGAAAGCTCTTTAAAATAGCTTTCTAATGGTACAAATATCAATAAGATTGATTGAAAATTGTGAACGTTACTGGTAGGGAAATCTTAGGATTTGGACAAAAAGTGAATTTTTTTTCATTCACCTATATTTTGATCCTACGCGGCCACAAAAATCCGCCACCATAAACTTTTCCCATCCCTCGAAAAAGCCCTCCAACAACCTCATCAAATATTTACTCTCAGGGTAGGATCCCCCGGAAATCAGACGATTCTGATGGAAAAAAAAAGTTTTCCCCGTAGAAAAGAGGGAAAGGAAAAAAATTATTATTTGGTCGAAAAGCCTTTCAATTAAGGAGAATTTTTAAATTTTAATCATTTTTTTTTCAAAGTTTTATTGGAATAATAAAAACGGGGCTTAAAAACCAGATTTAAAAAAATGTCTCCAGTCCCCCTTCGGGATTTTAACGGGTTAGGGTTAATGGATCCCTTGATTTACTGGTCGTTCTCGTCCTTTTTTTATCCCTTTTCCACATTCAACACTCTATTTTTCAAGGGTCCGGATACACAAAACTATAAAAACACACCTTTTGCTATATTAAAAAAAAACTTTTTTATGTAAAAAATGTCCAATTTGTTTCCATTGACTTGCAGATGTGGTTTAATTAGGGAAAAAAGCCATAAAATGTATTCTCGCATGTGAAAATGGACGGGGGTATGTTAATTTTATACTTGAGGGTTAGGCTTTTTAAGCCCACGGGGATTTATCAAAGATAAGCAACAAAGGAAGTCATGCGTTCAAAAACTGACCGGATGATGGTGAGGGGGTTCCCTTTTAATTTATGGACTGTTTGTATTAATTTTAATCGTTCAACGCCTGGGAACATATGTATCGCGTGACGAGGATTCATCGCGTGGTCCCTCCTTTTCAGAAGAAATCCGATTCCTATCTCGATGATGTTTCTATTACGACTTTTCATAATTCAAAATGTCCGTAGTCCGTTTAAAACATTGTAGGCCTTTTAAAAAAGTTACGATATCGTTGATTTAATGCTTCCTTATCCATAGTTATTGTAATGAGTTTAAAAAAAAAACCTCTTAAAACTAAGGCTATAGATTTCGAGGTGGAAATTAAGGTTGTTGACAATTTTTGGACAGTTTTAGACCTTTTGAGGCCGTTTTAAACATTTGATGTACGTTTTAAATCATTTTAAACGAACATAGGCAGTCTTCAGGCTATTTTAGACCTATTAAGACCGTTTTATACGAATATAGACAGTCTTCAGGCCATTCTAGACCTTTTTAGACGAATATAGATAGTCTTCAGGCCATTCTAGACCTTTTTAAACGAATATAGATAGTCTTCAGGCCATTTTAGACCTTTTTAGGACCGTCTTGAACGAATATAGACAGTCTTCAGGCCATTTTTGACCTTTTTAAGACAGTTTTAAACGAATATAGACAGTCTTCAGGCCATTTTTGATCTTTTTAAGACCTTTTTAAACGAATATAGACAGTCTTCAGGCCATTTTTGACCTTTTTAAGACAGTTTTAAACTAATATAGACAGTCTTCAGGCCATTTTTGACCTTTTAAGACCGTTTTAAACCATTGTAACGGTATTCGGACAGTTTTAGACCTATGAAAGCTAGGATGGGAGGAAGTTGGGTGGAGAAGACGACTAAGGAATGGGGAGATGGAGATAATTGGGGTATTTTGTGGTTGTGGAGAGGTCAATAGAGCCCCTAATTTCCAGAAAGTTCGTTTTTTTGTCTCCTCGTCTATACCATTCATTTTTAAAGCTCTTTTTTTGTTATTACGTTGGAGAATAGAGAATGGAGAGGGATCCGATGTCGCTTATATGATCAAAAACCCTTTTTCACCCCAACCCAATCAGGTCATCCTCTAATCAACACATCGTGTTTTTTTATTCTCCCGTCCAGTGGGTGAACATGTCATGGGCGTTCCCTACATAAATCTAACTTCGACACTCCGAAGGGTGCCTAAATTTTACATTTTTCATCCACCCCGAAAAAAATTTCCCGAGCTTTTACAATCTGTTTTGACCGTTTTAGGACAAAAAGGGGATTTGCGTTTCTAAAGACCTTTTATGCCGAGGCACCGGTGTTGAAAATTCCCTTCCGCGTCCATTATGCACTTACCTGTAACAGAAAAAGAAAAAAAAATCTTTAAGAGGATTAAGGAGGGGTGAAATTAGTCAAAACATAAACGTTGACGCATTAACTCCCGGGCAACCTTCCAAAAGTCGTACATCAAAGAAAATATGATTTGTAATGTTTCCCCATTCAAAACTTCTGGGGAGCTGAGCCAAACGACATTTATCATA
This sequence comes from Orius laevigatus, assembly GCA_018703685.1. Lineage (NCBI taxonomy): Eukaryota > Metazoa > Arthropoda > Insecta > Hemiptera > Anthocoridae > Orius > Orius laevigatus. The sequence goes on along the minus strand of JAGWEN010000058.1, from coordinate 236,127 downwards.
CGCTAACTTATTAGTTTTGAAATATGAATCCAGAATGAGCCAGGTTGATCCTTTAATAAGGACCATGAAGAAGTGACATTTATGAACAAGTTCTCTTACAAGGGAACCCGAGCCAGAAACAATATTTCATAATAGACTCAACACTGTTATGAAATCTGTCCTTTTAAAATTAAATAAACACTTTTTTTAAAAAGACTTCTAATAACGTTTCACTTGGAAATGTATCTTAAGGAAAAAAGATGAAAGTCACTTTTTCGTCGATTTTGAGATATTAGCGCTATCTGGGGGCTGAAGAAGTATCATATGGTAGAACAACAAGGGGATGTTTACTTTGTTTTTAATTTTTCTATAAATCACTTTTTGGTCACTTTCATCTTTTTTCCCCCTGGCCCTTCATCTAGGTAATTTAGTTTTACAATTTCCCCTGACAAAAGTTGAGAGATGGGGTTGCTTTCCGAACGATTTGACCCTCTCAAATGTTGCATGAATATTCAAGGCAATCTTACAGATTAATCCTTACCGATAACAGAATTTATTTCATTCAACATTTTTTTTATTCGTATTTATTATTCCTCTCTTCTTTATTCATCTCAGGGAGCGTGCGAAACTCCATTTTTATCGAAGACCGGTTATCCTTCTTTTTTAATCCCTCCGGTTATTGGTTGATGAGAATCTGGAGGGTTTTAAGAAGATAAAAGAAGCATGGATGGCCGGGGTGGGGGAGGGGCCGGTCAAGACAAGAAAATCGAAGCACCCAAAAGGTCAGTCAGGTTCACACGGTGCATTCTTGACCTTTCGAAGGTTAAGTGCTCCCGATACGCGCCTCTTATCACTCCCCCTTCATTTTTTCGCACAAAAAACCAATTTTCGTCATTTTCAAATGCCGTTAGCTAATTTACGTAATCATTATTATTCTTTCATAATATTTAAAAGTACGTTTTTAAAGCTAATTATATAAATTAATACGCGCAAAATTAATGAGCAACTTTCCCCTCGGTTAATTTTCAAAATAAACAATCAATAAACTTTCTCTTCAAAAACACCCTGTCCGGTTATGTTTATTTTAATCAAAATATCGAGGGAGGCAATTGAAGAACAAGTTTCGATGATCGAAACCTCCCAAGCAAAAATTTTCTAGGATTTGAGGGAAAAAAATTTAAATTCTATTATTTAGGTTCTCTTTCATAAATTATCGTGGTGGAAAGAGCCAATATTAAATTAGGTAGCCAACTATAAATTTTACACAAAAAGACTATAATTTGTTTTTGCGATATAGGAATTCACTTGAATTGGCAACAAATCAATTGGACGTAACGAGCGGGTTGCTCACTCGCGTTATTGCGTACGAAAATGAATATTCACGTGTCTCCCCTCCATGTTTAAAATAAAATAAAAAAAAGTGTCCGTTTTATAAGAGAAAGGCAAAGATTTCGATGTTCATGAGTGCGAACTCCCGTGGGAAACTAGACCGTTTATCGTCCGCGTAAAACACATTCGGAAAACCAAAAAGGAGACTTCATGCGAAGAGAAAGTCGCCAATTGGTCTCCTTCAATAGGTTCTAAATCCAGAATCTTAACAAGGAAGTTAAATAGTAGCAGTGTCGTCGCTATAGCAACCAGCCTGGTTCCCAATTCTCGTATAGATTGACCAAATAAAAGGATGAATATTTAACAATATGTTCCGTTATTATGCAGCTCCCCCAAAACCATTCGCCCCAATGACGCCCATTTATCTCTTTTTTCCACCCCCACCCCCGAATGACCCGGTTACCCTCTCCTCCAAACTAGACCCCCAAATCTTCAATTATTTCCTCCACGAATCCCCTTATTTGTCCTTCCAAATCTCCCTCCCCTGTTAGAACCACTAACCCAAACTCAGCGATTCCCCCATTTACCCCTTCTCATTACCACCAATTGAGCCCAATCCCCCAACTCTCAACCCCAAATTACCTCCTCAATACCCGATCACCTACTCATTCCATTACCCCTTTACACCCTATACACTTGTACCCCCAAAATCTCACTTGGTTCCTTCATAATTACCCCATTTGTCCAACCAAAGCTACCTCATCTATTACAGCCACCTATCCCTCCATCCATGGTCCCAACTAGCCCGCATACAACCCCCCCCCCATTTCGCCAATAACGTAGGAAAGCTATTGGTGACGGTGGAAGCTTTTTGATGCATATGGAAGGGCTCACATTAAACCCGAAATTGAACGAATCATTGTCGATACGGAGAAGCGATTTTATGCTTGTATTTCATGCATTGATGATTTAAAAGCAAGGGGTGATGGAGGTATTAATAAGAAGGGGGGTGGAGCCCCTTTTTAGGGGTGAGAAGTCACCCTTGTTGATGCTCATAATTTGCCAGGCCATTAGCTCCTAACCCCTTTCTTCTTATTAGGATATCGATGTTATGCATTCCCCCCCTTTTTTATTTCCATCTCCCCTTAAAGAAGCAACTTCAACGTCGTGATTGAAAGACAATGTTCCCATGCTCGCGAACCTTTTTTTATAAAAGGCACGATAACGGGAAGAGCGATTATCTTGTGTGTAAAGGGGTGCTTTACCCACGTCACAAAACCCGACTAATCGCCCACAAAGGTATAAACCCTGTAATTTGACTATACAACGACCATTAGATCCTTTTATAATATATACTTTACAGATAAAAAATAAACGGGTATATAGTCAAGCTATAATTGCTCTAATGGAATTTAATAATTTAAGCTTGTCAAAAAGTGAAGCAATTAAAAGCAATTAAAAGAATTAAAGGGGGGGGGATATTTAATAATAAAAATATGAAATTTCGTGAGGCAGATGTTGAACTCGGAAGGGACCCTGATTTACGCGTCCATTAGTTTAAAAATAAACAAACTACAAATCCTTCAAGAAGACCGTTTCAGACAAAATTTCGGAGGAAAATATGTTATTGAAAACACATGCTTTTAATATAAAAAACAAAAAACACACACGCAAGCACACAAGATTCAAGGGGAAGGTAAAAGAATTCAAAAGCAATGGGGAAGAAACGACTCAATCCAGAATGCTTCGGAGAAGTGTCCCATTTCAGCGGCGTCCTCCCGACTTGCCATAACGAAGTCGGATGTCACAACATAAGCCAGCAAAGGCGGAGGATCCTCAGCGAAATGAAAAACATAGTCAGAGACCTCGACTCTATGTAAGGTCTTATCAGTTTATTATGCTTGAACCTTTTTTTAGACCAAAATGCAACGAATGGGATTCGTCGCTGACATCCAATGACACCGATGGACCATTTGAATTTGGCAAATTTCAAGTAAATTTATAGAGTTAGGTCCAGCTCTGATTACTCTTTACAGCAAAGGAACGGAAAACCGTGGGATTTGCACCGCGTGAAAAGTAGTGAGCTGGTCGGGAGCCAGTTTACGCCTGCATGCATTTGCTTGAAGAGGAACGGCCTTCAGGATGACTGCAGGATGCAAGAATGCCGTGGCCGAGAATGGTGCCTTACTGAACCATGGCCCTTCATGCCCTCCCTTCACCAAAGAACCTAAAAGATGGATCGAACCAAACCCTTTAGAGTAATCACCTATTTGAGACTTGATAATTGTTTTTTTAGAATCTGCCCGAACGTTCCCGACGGAAAATTCCTGCCGAACATGCAAAACCAATACCAAAACGGAGGTTCAGGACCGAACTACTACTCGCCGCAGCCATTCACGGGCGGAAACGACGGCTGCTGCTACCCGTATTGCTCGACGAACTGCTACATGCCTTGTTGAGAACGAAAATCGATCGGGTCAGTCCTATCGTATTTATATTATCTCGAGGGGTACGAAACGACCCCCTCGAGACTGGTTATGACTGACACCGAATTATCTTCCTGTTTAGATCCGTCAGTAAATCTTTTCCCCTTGATCCGTTGACCCCTCCTCGGGGATTCGGGAAAAGTGATTCTCTTAATAACAGGTCAGGAAGGGAGTCCGAAACCACCCCCTACACCAAATCATAAAATCATCTTTTCTGACACATCTTTAAATAAAACAGTTTTATATCTTTTATGTTCTTTTTTTCTTTGAAAAACACTAGGATTAAAGCCATGGGGAGAATATTTTATAAGTTATTCATGATGTGGAGTGGTTCCAAATGGCACTGTCCTCCAGGGGATTTAAAATTGAAAACAAACCTTTTGGAAATATCAAAGGAAAACTTTCTGACAATGATTTCAGTCTTTAGTTAAAACAAATTACTACATCTCGACATAATGAACTAATAAAGGGATCTTTTAAAAAAGATCTTTTAAAAAATGCACGTTTTTGGTCATTTCCGCGTTATATAAAAAAAACTCGAGAGGTTTATAATTTCAAATATTAAAAATAACAAACGTCTGCATTCCGTCTGGCGCTTCGACTCATTAGGAAGTTGGCGTTTTTGGGAGGCGAGACGTTCGGAGTGAGAGGGTCGCTACGCTCTTGTTTATTTTTATTCGATTTGGGGTGGTCGGGGACGAGTTAGTGCGTACGGGATCGTAGCCAGAAATATGATGGATGCTCAAGACAACTAATTGGTCCTCATCAACGTAACGATACAGACCCGAACCGCCCTCAATTTATTTCAATGGGATTATTTAGTACGCCAGTTTTAAAACGCTTTATTTAACGCGTTTAACAAGAATCTGAAGTCTGTATTGTAAAAAAAATTTTTTCGACATCACCAAAGGGGGGACCCTTCTTCACTTTTTTCAACAAAAAATTTTGATTTTTTGATTTCATCCAAAACCTGGTTTTTGACTATTTTAAGGGTGAGAAACACGAATCTGAAGTTGGTTTTGCTATATAAAAACATTTTTTTTCGACCTCTCCAAAGGGGGGACCTTCACTTTTTTCACCAAAAAATTTTATTTTTTGATTTCTTCCAAAACCTGGTTTTTGACTATTTTTAGGGTGAGAAACACGAATCTGAAGTTGGTTTTGCTATATAAAAACTTTTTTTTTCGACCTCTCCAAAGGGGGACCCTTCACTTTTTTCACCAAAAAATTTTGATTTCAGCCAAAACCTGGTTTTTGACTATTTTAAGGGTGAGAAACACAAATCTGAAGTCGGTTTTGCTATATAAAAACGTCGACAGCACAAAAGGTCTCAGCCATATTTTCGATTTCGGTGTAGACATCTGGCGACTTTTGAGTGAACTTGAAGTTATCTTAAGAATCAAGACATTTTGAGGATCCAAATGTTTGTTGTCCTCAGTCCCGAAATAACAACGGATATGAATGGACGTGGTTGATTTACAGCGTTTTATACACAAGAAAGCCCTTCAGTTTTTATTTGGATTTTTCCATTCATCAATTCCACATCCCCAACATTGTTTTTAGGTCCGAAGTATAAATTGACAAATTTGTTTAGGCATTTAAAAAAAAGGAAATTTTTTTTGTTTACGGTTTATTTCTGTCTTCCATTATTTAAAGGGAGCCTTCTTGATCTCAATTAGTTGAATTAATAATTAACTTTTTAATAATTCTCCCCTTTCAGAAAAGTTTTCTTGACGTTTGTTAAAATCATGTCAGAAAAACGTCGAGGATTTTTGTGAAAAAGAAGGTTTTTTCCGTATTCAAATCCTCAGAGGAGCTTTTTAGAATAAAGCCTTTTTCACGCCCTTCCCATATCGTAAAAGAGTGATTTGACGATGGATGTAAATCTGGCGTGGGTCATTTTGACCCCCTTTCCCTTTTACCCTGACCGTCCCCTGGGATATCCGCGATCGGGCCATCAGGGCAAATTGAGATCCTCGGACCTTTTCCGACATTTTTCATAGCCGGGACCTTCTCAATCCGATAGCGTTCGATATCGCCCCCCTTTTTTCCAAAGCAACGCCAAAACCCTATCTGACCCTCATCCACATAAAAACGACATATGCTGAGACACGGAGTCAACAAACCAGATGCTCTTCGCCCCTTTGGCACATGTCTCATTTACTATTTATTTTCTCCTTTTTTTTTCCGAGGGACGAAAAAAATTACTGTTTACCCATTAACATCCAAAAAAGGACAACCGAAATCGACCCCTCCTTTATAAAATTGATAACCTCCAATCAATAACTTCAAAAACCAAGCATTCGCTTGTTTTATGACGTTTAAAAAACACTTTAAGGAGCAAAAAACAAGTTTTTATATTCTGTTAGTAAAATGTGTAATTAAAGTAAAGTAAATAAGGGGGGATTTAAACTGGGAACAGGTGGAAAACAAACGAGTTGGAAGAAGGCCTGCCTTCCTGTCAATCTTACCTATTCCAGTCTTTTCCAAACACGTTCCCTTTAAAAACAACCGAACATTTGGCAATTAACGAAAAATCGTAAAACGATGGGAAGTGGAGATACCCCTTTTGGTGAGATTGAAAAAAAAAATTATATAAAAAACCGAGCTCTAAAAATTTCAAGTCGAAGCAAAACAAGGCCCCTCATGGGGTCTCTCAGCCATGTGGGGACCATGGGATGCCATGACCTACCAAACTACCATGAAAATTAGAATTTTAGTGTTATATTCCAAATAGTCTCCACATCTGTTATTTCTGGCCTACTGAATCACCCTTCGAATATTTTCTGAAGGAGCTTGACTTACAAATACTGATCATTGCCTCAATCCTCTAGGTAAGTTAGAAAACTGTGAGAAAGAAAAAAATGTTTTCCCTTCATAGTGGTAATTTTGAAAGTTCTTAAAAATTTGACATGTTTTCAGCCTACTTTGAAAAGATTTCGAGAAAAAAATGGTTTGTGAGACATTCTAGAGTTTCAATTATGTTGAGAATATGTCCTCAAGGTTTTCTCGTGAAGTAGGTATAGCCCGGGGTATAGATTACGTGAAAAGAGGGGCATTGTCGAGGCTTTGGAAAAACTATTGCGGTCTCATTGTCTGACACGAAGGATGGACGAGGAGGGGGCGGTTTTCTTCAAAAGCTGTTTACTTATTCCTCAGCCCTACAGAAACAGGACCGAGAGAAAAAAAAAAACGTCCCATTGTCAACTGAAGCAGGGACCAACTTAAGTAATAGGACTTATACAAGAGGGGGAAAAGGAGATTTTTTTTTTACTTGGAGATTTTTTCGGACGGAAATGGAATCCTTTAATCCGTTTGAAACCGAAATTGCTTGCATGATGAGGAAATTGTCGATTCATTCTGGTTATGACAAGATAATGACGCGTTATAGACCTGACCTTCGCCGCATATAATATATTTTTTTTACTGAAAAACGTCCTTCGAATTTTTTTTCTAAATTGTTACATTATTATGAAAAAATATTGAAAGTAATCATTCTTTTTATAGTCAATAGATGTCAGAATTATTAGAAAAATTATTTTAAATATAGAAATGCTATTTTGGGAGAATTCGATTGATTCCCTATTGAGATTCAGGACTATGAGACACTTTTTGGCTCGACATCAACATTTCTATTGTTATAAACATCCACTTTTTATGATTTTTTCTTTCTGTTTTTTATATTTCCTTTCTCTTGAGTTTCTTAATGCTCTATGTAATTAAAGGCTATCGTGAAGCTTTGTGGAGTCCCCTCGGGGCCACGTCATCACAGGGTAATGCTCAACCCTAAACAGACTGATGTCCTTAAATTTATCACTTTGTCTTTAATGTTTGTTCTTTTTCAGTGTTCAAGCCCTCAGGGAAAGCCCATTATGAATAAAGAAATCAAGACCATATTTCGCTCGGGTCGCTTACCCAACGGTTTTTTGACCTCCTCTTTTCAAAAATGCCTTACCTGAAAAAGAAAAAAAACGATAATTAGTCATATATTTGTCAAAATATACAGGTAAAAAAATTTTGTTTTCAAAATAAACCAAAGCGTGAAGTCATAAATTCGAAGGGAAAATAGGGCTTTCGTGGAATATGTGAATTTCAGGGGGGTCCCGTACAAAGGTAAAAGTGCGAAAAATAATAAACCGTTGACATCCATTCAGAAACGACTGTAAATCGCCAAATTAGTCAATATGAAGGTAAAAGTCCCTATTCCGCGCCCTGGACCTCATAAAGCTAAGTTTTTGGTTTTTGGACTGTATGAGAACGTTTTTAGACCATTTTAGACGACTTAAAGATCGTTTTAGTCCTTTGAAGAACATTGCTGAATGTTTTAAGACCGATTTTAGCTTTAAAGACAATTTTAGAGCTTTTCAGATGAAAAACGTTTTTAGACCTTTTAGGGCCATTTTTAAACATTTTAAGCATGATGGAGCCTTGAAAATTTCAAGTCCAGGTAATTCAATTTCAATGGCCCAGGATCCACAGATGGTTTGGATTCTTCCAAGTCACACTACCTAAGTGAACATAAAGTTCAATGATAAAAAAAAACCGTTTAGCCTTTTTGGAACATTTTCGCACTAGAAGGAATTTTTAATTACAGTCCATATTTTGAGGTTTGACTCATGAAAGTTCGTTTTTATGCAATCCAGGTTTAGCTCCAAAGATGGGCCAACGATGGGACATGTTTACAACATCGAACTTGATATGGGGAGCGTTCTCGACGTTTTCTTCTCGACGTTTTTTGTGTCCGCTTCGCCGTGTGAGGCAGCCTGAGCAATTAAGAATACGGACTGATCCATAGCTAAACCGGCCGAGTGTCTTCCACGCTTGGACAACCTAATGGGACCTTTTATTACGTCTCTTTTTTCTTCTTTTTTTTAATCTCTATTTCATCTCCTTATAAGCCACAGATAAAAATCTCTCCGGGGAAAGCTGTGCTCTACCGTTCATCATCTTCAATTTCGTTAATTAAAACGTTGAAAACGCTGGCAGCGAATTTCGAAAGCATTTCAACTCCACGTTATTTTATAATTAGTCTATTCTAAGCGACTTAAGAATAATAATAAATCCTTCTTTCGGCCCCTTTTAAAAAAACACAAAAATAAATAGTGAGCCCGTTTTCTGGGACTTTTAAAATAAATTTTCAACGTAAATATTGCTCTGATTTAAACCAAACGTCGTGTCATTCATCCACATTTTTTTCCTCTCCACACATTTTTTTTTTTACCCCAAACCTTCCATTTATTTAAAAATTTAATAAATTCAGACAGAATAAAATGATATTTCAATTAATTCCACTCAACGAAAATAAATTTTAGACAGAATTATTAAAAAATCCGATTTTTCCATTTAAAAAACCATAAAAAGTGAATATTGAAAAAAATAATTTGAAAGAAATTATAAGCAAGACTGAAGAAAGATCAGGAAGACTTATCTACTGTGTCGAAAGAACTTCACGATTGGAGACCAAAATAAAAAATTAAGTTTTAAAAAGGTCTTTTGAAATAAAAGGTCAGGGAATAAACGGCAACTGGTTATGGATAAAAAGTGAATATTGAGTCTTACAATGTATCGATTGGGTATTTATTCAAATGGAGTGGAACTCAATAGTCGATGTATCTGATAAACGTCATCCCCCCCTTCGCTTTAGTCCAGTTTTTGCTCTTTTAAAGATCGCTTTTCTGTCGTCGAGTCGTCCACATTAGATATCGACCTGTTTACTCCAAGGTTGATTTAAATACGCGGAACCTCATCATCGAGTCGTTTTGTAGGGAGAAAGTCGAATTTGAGTCCGTAATGAAGGGACATATGTCAGCTACGATTTTTTCCTTTTTTTTCTATTAAGGATATGATAACGTCAACGGTTTTAACCACTATTATCGTGTCTGTCTGAGGTGATGATAGAAGAACTTTATTGCCTTAATACACAAAATGACGTTTATTCCGATTCCTTCAAGGTATCTAGGCTATTTACCCCAGAAAAATTAGAAAACTTAAACATGTCGCCATTTTTATCCAGTAAAACAAAATTGTTACAATTGAACACAATTTTTTTTAAAAGATTAGTCACAGATTTAAAAAAAAGGCGTCATAAATCTCGATTGTTTAAAGAAAGGAAATCGGAATCATTTAATATTCCGGGTTTCCGTTTCCGTTTTGGATATGAAAAACTGAAGCTTCCTGCCCTTTATGCGAGTTTGACAATTAAAACAGGAAAGTGACGCGAATTGGGCGTGAAGATTTTTTGAAGGGCAGTCGGAAAAATAGTGTTTCGAGGTGGAAAAATTATAAAAATTATAGGCGAACCTACATATACAGGGCGTGCTTGCCGATTATCTGCCAGACTTTTGACCTGACGAAGAAAAGCATCGAAGTAAACCCCCCTTAGATTTTACCAAGAAATCGATTAGGATCGATAACTTTTGGATTCGACATACAGGGTGCACCAGAACGACTGTAACTTCGTTGTTTTTAATACGAACCCTATGTTTTGACGATTGAAATTCATTCTATGCTTGATTTCCAGTAACTTTTACTCAAAACACTTTTTTGATAGGACCAAGCGTTCTGGAGTTACGAATACTGTGCCGACTTAACATAAACGAGCCGATTATCTGCCAGACTTTTAACCTGACGAATAAAAGTATCGAAGTAAATCCCCCTTAGATTTTAGCAAGGAATCGATTAGTATCGATTAATTTTGGATTTAAAGCACAGGGTGCTCCCGAACGGCTCTAACTTCATTAATTGAAATACGAACCCTATGTTTTGACGATGAAAATTGATTCTATGCTTGATTTTGAGTAGATTTTACTAAGAACACTTTTTTGATAGGACCAAACTCTCCTTACGAATGCTGTGCCTCTCATCATGGGGTAACCGATTATCGGGAAGAAATTGGGAAAATTAAGAGTGAAAAGAGGGGAATATGTGCAAAACACCTACTCCATATGCCCTTTTAGGTTGACCCCCTAATAGTAACCTTATAAAGCAACAATTTTATTAAAGGGCACCTACAATGTAGCTGGTTTATATCGTAAATAAAAATTGATAGGCCACTTTGATCTGTCGGTGAGATGTTTTGTCGGTTTGAGTTATAGAATTTTTTTTTTTCTCCCGGATCACTTTTGTTGGGTATGACATTGTAACTTGTTCCGATACGAGAAAAAAAGGCCGGGTCTCCTAAAAAAAGGGGCTTCTCGTCTTGAATGAAAGTTCAGTTAAGCATAAATCAAAGGGTTTCGCTCTATTGAGGGCGTCCCTTGAGAAAAAGGGCTCATCCCTCCCCTCCCCTCCGCTGGCCGACCCGTCGGTTTTTGTCCGTGGCAAAGGGTGGGTGGTTAAGTCGGCGGTTCACCCGTGAAACGCCGAGGGTGGCGAAAGGAATTATAAATCTATTTAGGGCATAACTTCCATGCTCACACCTCCGTGAACTCCCCTTTTTTACCTCGTTTACTGTGCCGACTCTTTGAAAGACCGATGAAGGAGAAAAATAATCGCTTTTTATTTTTCATTTATATATATAAAAAAAGGCTTCCTTGATGTTAGGTGTCTGTGAAGGTCCATGTCCTTGAGTAGAACCATTTCTGGTTCAACAAAACCGGCTCTTGCCTCTAGAACCTCCCAACCTCCGATTCGCTCATTTTACATTACTTTTCTCGCCCTTAATTATTTATTGTGTCGGGGATTCTCGGATTTCTCACTTGTAATTTCAAATAAGGGAAAGTCGAGTTCAAACGTTTCACTTTTCAACACATTCAATTTTACGTTAAATTTTGACAGTTGTTAACACTTACAATGTGGAACGATTGTATGTACCTTATAACGTTAGAAAGCTCTTCGAAATAGCTCAAAATCGGTCAAAAATTGTTAAAATTAGGGATTTCAAATTTCGACAGCATTGAACTATAATCCGTTTTTGAGGGCTAAGGAGTAGTTTGAGCGGTTTTTTGCATAAAGTCATTCTTGTAGAGCATTAAAAGAGCTTTCTAACGGTATAAATATCGATGAAATTGATCACAAATTGTAGAAATTACAGGCATTTAAAAGTTAAGTTGTGAAATCATGCATTGCATCGACAGCATTGAACTTGAGTCGATTTTTTAGGGCTAAGGAGTGGTTTGAGCGGTTTTTTGCATTTAATAACTTTTGTAGCGCATTAAAAGAGCATTCTAAGGGTATAAATATCGATGAAATTGGTTAAAAATTGTGGAAGTTACGGGCATTTATACGATTAGTTGTGAAATCTCGGAAACGATAAGACCGAATTTTTAAGTTATCCTATTTTTAGAACCTTTACACACATCGAAGCCTTGATATGATTTTATAGAATTAAGGTCTAAAAATCTTAAATGGTGTTGGAAATGCAATCTAAATAATTGGTGGGGGTTAAACTAATCCTTTAGGGATAAGACTAACCGGGATTTCTAAATGTTATTTAGTAAGGGCGCCTCTGTATATAAAGGAGGGAGGTTCGGGATTGTATAAACGCAATAGGGTTTAGTAATTATCAAATATTCAATGGGAAAAGGGTCTGGAGGTGGCAGGGAGGGGGAAGTGGGGGGAAGCTATAATGAATATTGTAAAGCCCTAGAGGACCGAAAAGCCTCCGGCAATTAATTCAGTGCCATTTTAGTAGAAACGCGGGGACATTCATAATAAATGATTCCGCCATTTTGAATCCCCCCCTATTGAGGGTACCTGAATTTCCCCCCACGTTTATTATAATCCGCAAAAGGGTTAGAAGCGGTTATGACGCTTCTGGTATGGCGTTAGGATTTTAATTTGAAAAAATCAAGAAAACTGAGACTTTTTTTGTTTTAAAATACGTTTTCGTGTTTTGTGACTAATTATCCTTCAGGGAGGCTAACAAAAGTGTATAAATTTTTAAATTTTATTTTAACTTTGCAGACAATTTTCCCCTTTTTACGTCAAAAAATCCGCTTAGGTATTCAAGGTATGCGGAGTGGTGAGGGAGCGGAAGCAGATTGTTCGGTTATGACAGCCCCATGTGGCGGCCACTTACGACTTGAAGGGGAGAAAATCATTTGGGGCCACGTGCCTCATAATTCACTCGGATGAGCTTTTGTTTCCTTCCCTACCCCCAACGTGTTTTCCCAAAGCATTCAACAGCTATTTTGATCAGCCGAAAAATTAGTCCAGAGCAGGTGGACATTCAGCTTAATTAGGACCCTCCATCACATTCTTACGCAATACATCAAAACTGGGGCCAAATCAATAAAAAGGATATGAAAAAATCATTGAAATCCAGAAAGTCTAGTTTTTGATCAAATTAGCATTTTTGAATAATTTAAAAAAATATATAAAAAGCGAAAAATCAATTATTCATAACGGAAGTCCCTTTTTTGTCTCGTTATTAAACAAAAAATCTGGGTTGTAAATCTTAAAGCCGGCCCAATTTAAAAAACTTGGACAGGTCCGAGTGTTCGGGGGGAAAAAAAGCTTTTAGAATCATTTCCAAGGTGGGAACTTTGTTTAAAAAAACGTCCTAAACACTTCCAATATGACATGTTTGCAAATATGTCAATCCCTTTATAAAAACCTGACCTCCTTATATAAAAGGGGCTTTTTTTTGTTGCTAAAATAGTTTTTGGACAAAATGATCCCTTAAGTTTAGGAAGAAAATAATTCTACGAAATGATTAATTCAACGCTAATCCCCCCTCTAACGTTATTTCTCCTCTGTTGGATTAGAGAATTTATGTTTATCGTCGTAGTTATGGTTTCCTGCCAGCAGACACTTTCTTCAAGCGAGTCTCAAACGAGACGTGAGCCGAATCGTCGATATCGAACCGTTAACTTTCATATAAAAAAAAATTGTTATTTTTTCAATTTTTTTTCTTCAAATTTGACAAAAAGCCTTGGATTTCTCAATAAAAGCACTTAGACAGAAAATGACCTTTTTTTCCTCCCCACCTTTAAATATCACTAAAAGCTGATAACACATTTTTCAACGTTTTACTCGAAAAGAAAAAAAAAACATCTTTTAAGACCCTTTTCGGTTTATTTTCGGTCTCCTCACCCCAATCAATCACTCAAGTTAGTCGGCAACGGGTTTTATGAGAAACACTTTTAGACCCCTAAAACATTTTAATTTTTAAAGAAAAATTTTCATTTCTAAGGAAGCGTGCAAATCCTTTTGAATCTGAAGAAGCTTTTCGTTCTGGTCTCGACCACCCTGTATAAGACCACTCATCCAAATAATCGCTCAAAATGGTCACACCTCGATTATTTCCATAAAACCATAACAAATTATTACCGAAAATGCATTATTATATCGCTATCTAAAAATCAAGCAGTAAAAAGCTCAAAACAATCGAGGAAAAAAAACAACTTCAAATTCTATTTTTATCCCATGAATAAGCCAAAATTGACTCAAAAATTCAGAGACATGTTTTAACGGAAAACTGGTAGGTTTGATAGTAGGTATCTACTCTTTGATAGCAGGTAGGTACTTCTTTGACGTTAGGTAGGTAGATTAATTAATAGTGCCTAATTTTTAATAGTGCCTAGGTAGGTACTTTTGATAGTAGGTACCTACTTTTTGATAGCAGGTATATACTTCTTTGACAGTATGTGGATAGGTAGGTAGATTTTTTTTATACTAGGTAGATACCTACTTTTGATAGTCAGTAGATAGGTGCTTTGATGGTATAGATATTTCGATGGTAGAGGATCTACCATTGACTGTCAAAGAAGTACCTACCCGGTAGGTACTTTGACAGTTGATATTAGGTAGGTACTTTTGATTAGTAGGTACCTACTTTTTGATGGCAGGTACTTTTGGAGAGTAGGTAGGAAGATTATTTGTTATACTATGTATATACCTACTTTTGATAGTAGATAGGTATTTGAAAATTATAGCCAGTATGTACGTATTGATTGATGGTATAGCCGTATAGGTAGTTTTGATGGTAGGAGGGTAACTACTTTTATAGTAGGTAGGTACTTTTGACGGAAGAGCAGGTAGGAAGATTCTTTTTTATACTAGGATGATACCTATTTAGGTATCACTACTTTGATGGTGTAGATCCATTTTTTGGTGGTAGGTGGGTAGGTACTTCTATTAAATAGGTACTTTTTAAGTAAATTTAATAGGTAACAGTTCCTAGGTTACTTTGTCATAGTAGGTAAAGGTAGGTAATTCTTTGACCGTAGGTAGGAAAAACCCATATTTTGATATTGTATAAACAAAACTTTAATTTATAATAAAAATAAAACTTACCTTAATATTTTTAACATTGGTATCTAATTAAAATTAGCAATAAAATTGAAGTTTACATAAAAAAGTCCGCAAATTTCCTTCTGAGGGTTAAAAAAACAACAAAGAAAAGTGAGAAGTTATAAGAAGACAAAAGGAACAGAAATCGTTCAATTATCTTCGGTCTGAGGTCGATCCGGATCGGATGCTTTTTGAACCGAAGCGGAGTTATTTAGTTTATTTAGTTCGTTTTTTTATTTAATCGACCCCCTCGAAACAAAGAAAATCGCACTGGAAACCCTTTTCAAATAGAATTTCCTAGTGAATTCGTTGATTAAAATTTTTTTTATCCTTTAAAATAATGGTCGCGCATAATTTTATGCGCTATTGCCCATCGTCGAAACGCTTGATGGAGTCGATATTTATTCTTAAATTTATCACCCGATGTGAAGGTTATTTAACTATAACTAATTCACCAAGGTTTTAAGTAAAAATTGATGGGCAAAATGAGTGGACCCGGAACTCATTTTTTTCTTTGCTCTTTTGAACATTTTTGAAATTTGGTTTTACTTTTTTGAAATATGCAAATTTAAAAAAAGATAATTATATTTATAATTCCTACACGTTTTGTTACAATAAATAAAGGCAAACTGTCAAAAGTATGAACGAAATGAATATTCCATTGTTTTAATTTGTGGACATTATCGATAGTACAGTCAGTCAAGTAAAAAAAAATTAATAAAAACCTAAACAAATTCTCTCAGTACCTACCTACCCCAAAAAAGTACCTAACTAGAAGGTAGTCAAATTTCCCTTTTTTTCCTAAAAAGGGAAATTTCCCTTCAAACGCTAATGGCAACTGAATAAGGTACAGACATGAATTTTCCTGATCCCCAAAATGTCCTGATCACGAATTTAAATGCATTTGACGACCTTTCCTCCTTAACTTCACTTAAATTACTCTCATTAAAATGGCATTTACCGTCTAATATTTTGTTATAAACAAACGAATTATGCTAATTCGATTCATAATCGTGGCGATCCTTTCGCAAGGCGTCCTTCGTTCCCCACCCCTCCCCCATCGATTATGTACATGTTCATTACGGTTTTCTTTTCTCATTTCTTCGCCACTGGAATTGATTAGTGTTCGAAAGGCGAATAATTTATTGTGGCGGTACTCCCTTTTATGTTTCTCCCGTCATAATAACTAATGTTACCTAACATGTCATATCGAAGATAAAAATAATGTAAATAAAAAAAACATGGAAGGGAGGGGTAATAAAAATCGATCTGCGCTATCCAATTAGAATGGATTTATGTGAAACCGTATTCTTATAAAATAGAATCAAATAAAAAAAATTTCTATTTTTTTTTCATTAAATAAAAATGTCAAAAAATTCCCAGTTTATTGGAGCATTCCCATACTTGAAACATTGAGAATTTAAATTTGATATTTTATCAATGTATTGATGAAAATCCTTCCTAGTATGTAAATAAAAGTCTTTAGGAGTCTACAGACCGCAGACTGTGGTGTCTGCAGACCCTAAAGCAGTTAAAAAATTACAATAATTCATGAAAAAATATTTCATTAATTTTGTATCATCGAATTCTATGGAGGACCGGTAGATGGAGGAAATAAATGTTGAGCCTCGGAAATTTTTATTTTCGCGTTGGGATTTGTAGGGAAGTCATGAGGGCTACAAGTGTTCCGAGAAGCGCGGTATAAAAGGAGCGAGAGGGAAAGATAAAGCGTTTATTAATTAGTCGGTTTAATTACCCCTCTTTGAGGAATGACAAAAGGCTCCCCGATCTTTTTCCCCTTAATAACGTTTTTTTCTTTTTTCCTTTTTTTTACTCCGAAGACATCTGAATATGCGAAGGACAAGCCCAGGAACAATATCGTCCTTTGGAATCCGAACCGGCCACTTTTTTTTTGCCCTCGACGAAAGCGTGCGTTCTAAGAGGGAAAAAGAAATTTCGGAATTTTTTAATTCGAAATGACCATTTTTTAGTTCGAACAATTCGCTGAAAATCGGTAAAATTTTAAGAAATGCCGTTTTCTTGTTTATCGGCAAGGAAATAATTTAAGGGAGTGCGTTTTTCTTATATATCTGGCTTCTTTTAAAAGTTTTTTTTTCTGTTATCTGACCTTTAAATTAGGGAGAAAACGTCACAAATTTTTAAATAAATTTGTTAAAACTATAAAGCTGTCACTTATCACAATGTAGGCGCAAAAATATTTATGAAATTTCGAGTCAGCTAAGCGGAAAAAATTTCATCTAGTTCTGTCCAGATAAAAATTAAAATGTAGATATTTTTATTTATTTTATTTTTTCAAATAGAAATATGCGACCTCTCTGAATGTTGCCAACCTCGTCCACCTACATAAAATATTTTTATTTTATTCCAATTGGATGGACTATTTTATCGATAATGGTAAAGATTAATTTTCTATCGATCAAACTTTTATTATTAACGATAAAATTTTCGGTAAAAAACACTTTTTATCCATTTTAGGGCCATCCTAAAGCTAAAAACGGGCAAACCTACAGGGAAAAAATGGACGATCTAAGATTATCGACAAAAAAGTTGATAAGAGAAAATAAAATAATGGAGTCAAGAGATAAACATTTACAAAAATATTGAACCTTTTTGATAGACCACCGATTATCCAAAATACTGAAAAAAAGGTTCTTGGGTAGCTATTGGGCTTGAACGGATTCATTCTTATCTATCAAGAAAATAAAAATCCGTGATATCTCAAAGAACAAAATATCTAAATTGATCATTTACTGTTTCAAAAAGCAGGATACTGGATTTATCACAGTTTATATCATTCTTATATCATTTTTATATCATCAGATATGATGCTTTTTAGAGATATTGATGGTAAAAATTCTTCGATTATAAAAACGGACACGAAATTGCATTCAAGCCGAAGAATGTGTTTTCGTTTTTACGATTAATGAAGATCATAATCTTTAAAAACTTAAAATTATTCGAGGAAGGAGCATTTATATTTTTAATTGCAACACCGGACATTCTAAATTTGTCAGTGGGGCTTATCCGTAATCTATAACAAGGAAAAATCTTCGAGATTTTGACGGCTTTTTGCGATAGAAATTTTTTTCGATTTTTATCAAGGATGTTCTGCTATCAATTATAATGTTTCTGGGAGTTATGAAATCCCTAATTTTGAGATCAACGAAAAAGGAAGTTATCGGCTGCCGCATTTCTTAAAAACAATCCTGGTAGGCAAAAACCTAAACAGTTGTCTTATCTTGAAAACCTACTGTGGTGTTACAAAATGGGGCAAAAAATCTAAAACAGGAGATGAGGTTTTCGCGCTTTTTTTGCTGAAGATGAAAATTTTTTTGGTGACTTACCATTTGGAAGTGCTGGAGTAGGAAGGTCTCCTTCTTCCAAAACTTTGATGGGACGAGCTTGCTTCCTCCGCGACATAATTTACTTCTTCAGCTATTCAGAGTCAACATTGAGCACATCTGTGGTTGTATTTTTTTTAAAATTAATTATTAAAATGATTTTCGTTCGTATTGTTCTGAACTAAAAAAATGCACACGCGGTTCACCAGAAGTGATGTTCCGACCCCCCACAACAAAAACAACAAAATAAAATTGGTGGCGGTCCTGACGTCGGCCCAAGCACACGAGACTGAGTCCCAAGAACGAGTGATGACTCGCCTCCCGGTCCGACTGAGGGGGGCTGGCCCGGAGTTTCGTTTGTCTTCGGTCGGACTCGGCTCGAAGGGGCGGGCGTTAAAACGGAGAGCGCTTGCCCCGCCGTGCCATCCCCCCCTTAAGGATTTCTCACGTTCTCCTCCCGACCCTCCCCATTCCGATAACTCAGATCTGTCTTCTCCTCGAGAAACAAACTCGAGTCGAAGACCGGGCCATCAACATGGACCAAATACTCCTCAATTCACCCCAACTTATCACGAAAACCAACAAAAATGTGGCCATCACACTATTAAATCGGCGTACTCAATCAAGAACCATAACCCTAGTAATTTGCACTGCTAATCCTCCAGTCATGGTTTTTGCATAATTTTCAACTTTTTTTTCTGCATAAAATTCGGATGAGCTTATAACTAGACCAATTTATTATGTAGATCATTATTAACCATGCGTGGAATAAATCAATAGATGATTTCCCAAATGTAATTTCGGCTCTGTAGGATGGAAGTTGCCGGGATGGCTCCAACTCATTTGAATAACAAAATACGGGCTTAATAGATATTTTCTCCCTCCTCTCGATATAGTTCAATAATTAATCCTTGGAGTCTTGTTAATCCTTGGAATGGGGAATAAAAGAAGAAAATTACTATCTTTTAAAAACTATTATATTGATTAGCACTTTGTTATATTTGATTTAATGATGTCATTACTCGCCCACAAAGCTTTCTAGGATTAATTGTAAATGAGTTCACAAATCAACGGTGAAATACAACTAGGAATTGTTCTGGGAATGTTAATTTATAACCCTTGGGAATATTGTGTTGAAGAATTTTGTTTTTTTAAACAACAAGACGTTTATTACTCGACGAGGGAAAATGTTAATTTTTATTCATTTTCAATGTGGCGGTAGGCAAATAAAAGTTGATAACGTTAACGCTTTGAATTGAACTTGAAATAACGCCCTATAGCTCTTGAAATCTAAAATCAGATAGATATATTTTGGACCCATCCATTTGGTCTTTTAAATCTGAACCCTACTATGTAATATAAGAATCTTCAAATCATCAAAGGTTTTCAAATCACCCATCATGTACCTGTACCTATTGCGATATTGCTCATCCTGTGCATAATGGGATGTATTACTCATCATGTAGGTAGCCATAATTCCTATATTGCCGAACATGCATGTAGGTACCTTTGGCGGTATTACCCATCATGTTTTTATCGCGATATTGCTTATCGTGTATGTATTGGGATATGCCCCATCATGTCGATAGGTACCTGTTGCGGTATTACCCATCATGGTCCTACCAGATGAGATATTGCCCATCATGTATCAATCGCGATTTTGTCTATTCTGTATTCCTCATCAATCATCATATACCTATTTAGATATTCCCATCATGTACCTTTCGTGATAATGTCCATCACCTACCTATCGAGATATCGCCCATCATAATAACCTTCCCTCACCAATTTTTTGGATAAGATCTCCCGACAGAACTCGCCAGAACGCTCACTTTTCCCATATCAGCGTTCCCTAAAACGCAGAACCCTTCAAAAAATTTCCCCCCTACTAAATCCTCAAAAATACAAACATTGTACAAACCTTATTATCGTTTTGAATATAAAAATCACCCATCTAAATCATTGGTTTTATCATTGGACGTATTTCAGTGTAGAATCAGTCTTTTTTTCTTTTTTCCAAAAGAGATTATTTAAGTTTTAAGACATTAATAAACGTCAAGAATTGAATTGAAAGTGATAACGACGAGATGGGATTGCTCAACTGGCAGTCGTTTTCACACAAGGTGGAATTCAAGATGGGTAGCCCAAGATTGCGCATAACGTCATTCCAGATGCCTATCAAAATCCCGTCTCCGAGCTTCACGACTTTTCCATTTTTAAGTCCCATTATAAGTACGTCTAAAAAAAAGGAATAAAAGGGTTCGAATCGATTTATCATGTAGCTAACAAGAAGCGCTCCCGGGTGGGGGGAAAAAAGATGAGTGGAAACCTTTGTTCTTGAGAAGGATCAATTTAGCATGTGACCGGCCTAGGAAGAGAGTTGAGGTGCTCGTTATATTTTCCATCTCGGCGGCGGCGCGGGCGGCTAATTGAAGACACCTGCGGACAGGAGGGGAATGAGGGAAAAAACGCCCTCCCCGTTCTTGAATACTGAGAGAAACATCGTTACGAACGCTGCTTACTTCAAGTCCACGAGTGTTACATTTGTTATAATTAGATACCTTGTAAGGCGACTATCTCCGCCTAATGACGCTTCCGAGTTTACACATCTGGAGATTATAAGGCGAGGAAAACGACTCTAACAGCAAATTCATCCATATTTCAAATCTCGTTTACACTGATTGTCGACACCCCCTGGGAGTTCACTTTTTCCCAAGGAAAAAACATCAAGCTTTCATTTCAAAATGGAAAAATCAGATTGTTTCCGTTTTATTTTGATATAATATCCTCTTTTTCCGTTCCGGGTCTTTTTGATCGCTTTGTGGGCCGAAAGGTTTTGCCGAAATGCCAGCGGAGTTTGGATGACTTGCATTCCGGCAGCGTCGCCCCGTCCTTTTCGTCTTCTTCCCCCTTCGTGCGGCTTAAACGAATTTAGACTCCTTTCGCATACCTCGTCTCCTATTCCAAAAGTTATTTTCAAGGAGGTCCCATCGCAATTCCCTCAGACGCAATTGATAACTTCCAACGACCTTCTCAAACCGGACATTGAAATTTCCCATAATTTATTGGTCTGCACAAAAAAGAAATTCATGACACACCTAAAATTATTGCGTTTTTTTATTCTGGCCCTGTCGACGTATATAAATTGACATTCATTTAAATTTGATGCCTCTTTATCCGCTCGAAAATCGGAGTTATCGATAAAGCAATAAAAGTTGACTGCACGTTGCATTTCGTTGGACATCTGCCCTGTCTAAAAAGGCGATTTTATATGCACCGAAAACCCCTCATCGCGCCTGAAATCCTCTTCTTATCGCTTGCATATCGAATAACCATCCTCAAAATTCAACTCCGCTTCACTTCCTTTATGATCTTATTCGTGATCGAAATGCGACTTTAGCCACGTTTATTGGAAAGACCTCAAGCCATAACCATTCCGCAAACCTGATATCGTAAACATGACATGTAAATTAAAAAATTTAATTCGACACCTTAGAAATTACTCTTTTCTGACTTAATAGGTCTGTCAGCTTAAAAATGGATGACACGATCCAGGGAATTGACGCCCCTAGTGCAGGAAGACAACAAAATTAGTTTGTAGTTCGACTGTATTTCTCTTTCAGTCTTATTTGCTGATGTTATTTTATGAATCCAAATAATTGATAGTACAACGTGAACGAATTTCCAAAATAGTCGAAACATTCGATGGGGCATCTGTCGCCCCTCAGAAGGTCACCTGCTACACCAAACATAAATATCCACGCGTCACCCGCACACCATTTCCTGTCCCTATTATATCCAGGAATCGGATTAACCGACTAAACATATTGATATTTCCACTCATAAAATTCCGTCTTAAGGTATCCGATTATGGAGAAATAATAGGATCCGTTCTTTTTCAGGATGTTTAAAACATATTTTACGACAATAGAACATTATCGAGAATCTGTTTATGCGAGAGAGCTCTTGGGTGGCTAAATTTGTTTGTTTATCCTTGAAAAAACGTAATCAAACGGTCTTAAAACAGTTTTTAAAACTAATTGTTATGCTGGATAGTAAAAAATTTTAACGTTTCTTTTATTAGCTGTAGCGGTCACGTGTTCCTGTGATTCTGCAGGACTAATTAGTAGCAGTTCCGTTCCACATCTCTGTTCTGAGGGTACCCATTTGGAGATCCATCTTCATGATTCCCCTTATTTTGTCTATAAACCTCTCTCCCTTATTGCAACAACTAATACTCCCAAATCTCCCTACAAGCCCCTATACATTGAAATCCCCAAAAACTTCATCAATGATACCCCCAAGTATTAATTAAATACATATCTTGAATGATATAAATGAATCTTGGCTGGCTATACCACTTAATCTTGTATCTTCAAATGATAAATATATATCCTCCTTATACAAATATCCTCAATTATTCCCCAACCATCCCTAATCTTCCCCAAGATATAGCCAAATTATCCTACCAACTATTCCCAAAATTACCTCAACATAGCCCCAAATCATCCCAAACTACCATCCCCAATAATTATTTTTAAACTCCTCCTAGGTACAGCCAAACCGAATAATCACCTAAGTTACCTCAAACTAGCCCCAAATCATCCCCGAGTCTATCTCAAAATATACCCAAAACTACTCTCAACCGTCCCCAATAATTCCTTTCTTTAACTAGCACCAAGTAATGGACACCCCATGTTTTTGAGGACCATGTGGAACCCGGTAGTGACGTCACTGGTTATAACTTTTAGATCACTTAACCAAAGAGTGAGATATGTTACTTAGGAAGGAAGATATCAGGAATAAAGCTAAACTAACCGTCGTGAGAGAACAGGAGGCGGAAGTCAAACTTCCACCTTGTAACCAATACCCGTGGATCTCCACCTATCCCTTTAATAACAGAGACACCTGAGACAAACTTATAAACGATCTATTAAAAAACAACCTAATCACCATTCCCACGCAAAAAAAGTTCATTTCCCCCAACCAAAATTTTACCAAAATTGTTCCAGAACGGAAGTAAACGCCATTAGCAAACGTCGTGTTTTTTAACGATGCTGGTAGCCACCTGATAATCTACTCCTATTAATAATACAAGAAATGATGACCTATTAAAAAAACACCTTTAACCTTGTAATATACCATAATACGGGTAATATTTTTCAAGCCGATTATGCAGCAAGAATTTTTTCAACGTCATGCCTCCCATGATATTATGAGTGGACCAAGGGCCCTAACCTGAAGAAGTCCTGAAAATGAAATTTTTTGGAATCTACAGAATATGATTGTCCAAAAAGGGTCTGATCTATAAACGGTTTAGAACGGTTTTTTCGATCTACAGACTGTTAAAAATGGTTTTAGGCAGAAGGCCTAATAAAACTCTTGTGGTATGGAGGAGGAACCCCTCGAACGTTGTCAAATTTTGTGGCTCTAGAGACCTCTCCACAGACACCAAATACTCCCACACATCACCCACCTCCCAATACCTTCCCCACCATCACCCACTTTCCCCATCTTCCCTTAGCTTACCCCAAACTCTCCTACTCTCCTCCACCCTCCCCCGAATCTTCCAATACATACTGACAATGCCATGATCGTTGGTATTTGGTATACCTTAAAATGAAGAAATGGTCTAGAGACCACTCCACAGACACCAAATACTCCCACACATCACCCACCTCCCAATCCTTCCCCACCATCATCCACTTTCCCCATCTTCCCTTAGCTTACCCCAACCTCTCCTACTCTCCTCCACCCTCCCCCGAATCTTCCAATACATACTGACAATGCCATGATCGTTGGTATTTGGTATACCTTAAAAAGAAGAAATCTATCAGTGGGTAAGTAAGGAGTGCTAAAGTAGGATAATGATGTCTTTTTTGCTGAGAAAATCTTTTCCTAGGGATGTTCAGTAGCTGACGCTGATGAAGTCACTTTTTTTAAATCATCCTGACAGATTATCTTTAAAAACTTAAAAAACGATTGGATAGTTTCTCTTTTTTAAAGCGATTGGGCTCGTGCGACAAACGAGAGGCAATAAAAGGTTCGGGTCATTTAGATTCGTATTGGACGGGGAGATTAGCCGCGGGTGTAACTGCTAATTTAGACCGGACTCGATGGATTTAACACAGCGAAAGGAGAAAGAGAGAGGGTAAAAAAGGGTAAAAAATCAGATAGTCTTTCCAGAAGGTTGAAATTCTTTTTTCCCGAGTATCTTCCCACGCTCGGAAAGACGAGCGACGTTTCCCGACTCTCGCTCGTGCTCGTTTGACGCCATAATGGCCGAGTTGCCACCTGTAATTGGTCGAATACGATTCCAAACCCCAGAGGCTTAATTATATAAAACAACCTTCATGAGTTATAATGAGCCATGGGAATGGGGCACGGCCTGCGGGGAGGTGAGGGGCAGGGGACCAGAGATCTCGGGTCACGACTCACAATGCTCACCAGGGGTTAATTAGCCATATTGTCCACCTACAATTAATTTAATTGCTTTCCTTGTATTTTATATTCGTCCAAATAAATCATTCCCTCCAAACTACTCCTTTATTTATTTCTGAATGTTCAACTGAGCACTACTTATCGCTTATTTAATTGCTCCTATTTAATATTGAAGCCAAAAACGGATGTCGCCCTCCCAGGGGGGAGAGGCAAGGGGATCTTCCTTAAATGTTTTTTTTCTCTGTTCGGAAGTTATGGGTCTGTTTTATGAAGTGTATAGAAGTGTGGAGGTGGAAAAAAAAATCAAATTGATAAAAGTGCACAAAGTGCATTTAAAATCGCCTCCGCGAAACTCGTAACACAGGTTAATAGCAATAAATCGGCAAAAACGACTCGAACCTTTATTTTTTTCTCCTTTGCAGATTACATGGGGTTAAGTATTCCGAACAGGATGAAACTGGCCACCTAGGAGACAATAGTGTGAAATAGAAAACGGGGGATAAAGAAGAAAAAGACAGAAAAAAAGTCAAGTGGGTAAAAAAAAGAAGGAACTATTAGGAATGTATGTGGTAGTTGGAAGGTGGCTGTACAAATGTGTGGGGACATGCTCGTGAGAATGAAACGTGCGTGGGAAGAGCTTATTTATTGTCCGCCAATCGGCCCTAGTCGAACAAGTAAATACTGGAATAAAAGGCCGTCCTGTGAAATGGGGGATGGGGTGGGGGGGTCGAAGATGGGCGGCGGGGTGGGGGGAATCGCGTTCAAGACAAAGGACCGGACCAACAAATAAGAAAAACCAAATGTGCGATTTAAACCAAGAGAAATTAGCTCGGCTACCTTCTCCCCTTTACCAACCTTAACTGCGTTAATTAATTTTCCAACGGGGACACTTCGTGACTCCTCGCTACTCTCCCACCCACCTATAATAAGCAAAAATACTCCATTCTATTGCTTATAAAACCATACAACAATAAACGAAGAAAACGCTAAAATGACAGTATAAAGATGACAGAATTTTTTTCCTCAAGGATCTAAGTTGGGGGGAATTTTCGGAAATTGGGCTAACTAACCAAAAAATTGGGTTTAAGACAGTGTTGCCCATTTAGGCAACAGGCTACTTTAAAATTTAAATTGCTTTAGCAAATTCAACAAACATCTCTATCTTACAACCCTTCCCCTCAAAACTACCCAATAAAAAAAAATTGTGTCATAAATTTTTGTTTAGGGAGTTTTATTTTTGAGAATAAGTTCTCCAGATTAGGACTACATGTAATTATTGACCAAAACATGAATTGTTCTCTATTTGTTATTCACTCCCAGCTACTGAATAAAATGTAAATGAAATCGGTTTATTTGTCATAGACAGGACAAGAATATAAAATAATATTTTAATTGATATTCTAATAACGAAGAATAGTGGTGGTGGGCGGGGGATAAAGCTTGAACGAACTACAAATATTTAACGGTCAACGACAACGTTTATTCCATTAAGTCTTCTCAGTGGGAAAAAATTATTATAAATTATTATTGACCAACAATAATCAATTTGAAGTAAAACGTTATCTGAGGATAATCCCGCATTACTGGGCTTAACCCATCATAAAAATCATAATCGTTTGGAAATTATTCTGAAATTTTAATGCATTCTCGCTTGGTTCGGACACACTGAAGGTGTAAAGTAGCCCAATTTCCAATAAATCGCCAAATCTGGCAATATTGAACAGCAAAAAGTAGCCCAATTTACAAAAACTTTATCAATTTGGATACGTTGGAGGTGTAAAGCAGCCCGATTTCCAATTCATCGCCAAATCTGGCAACATTGATCAGTTAAAAGTAGCCCAATTCACAAAAACTCTCTTGATTTGGACACATTGGAGGTGAAAAGTAGCCCAATTTCCAATAAACCGCAAAGTCTGGCAACACTGAACAGTAAAAAGTAGCCTAATTTACAAAAAACTCCCTTGAGTTTGACACATTAGAGGTGTAAAGTAGCCCAATTTCCATTAATCGGCTAATCTGGCAACATTGAACTGTTAAAAGTAGCCCAATTCACAAAAAATCTCTTGATTTTGACACATTGGAGGTGTGAAGTAGCCCCATTTCCAATAAATTGCCAAATATGGCAACACTGAACAGTAAAAAGTAGCCCAATTTACAAAAACTCCCGTGAGTTTGACACATTAGAGGCGTAAAGTAGCCCAATTCCCACTAAATCGCCAAATCTGGCAATATTGAACTGTTTAAAGTAGCCCAATTCACAAAAACTCTTTTGATTTTGACACATTGGAGGTGTAAGGTAGCCCAATTCCCACTAAATCGCCAAATCTGGCAACATTGAACAGTAAAAAGTAGCCTAATTTACAAAAACTCTCTTGATTTGGACACACTGGAAGGTTTAAAGTTTCCTAACAAGGTTTAAATTGTCCATTCCAGCATTAATAACGGTGTGAAGCAGCCTGATTTTCGAGAAATAGCCCTGGAAAGCCTGACAGTGTAAAGTAGCCCAAGTTGAGATAAATCGCCGGACATGAACATGGTTAGGGACACTATTAAACTGTGGACTTTATATTATTCTGAGGACTTGGTTATTTTCTCAGAAAAATGGTTGCTTTTTACGACCGAACGTTATTTTTTTCGAATTTTCGTTTCGGCCGGAGGCGATGAAGCGTCTCGATGTAGTAAAACCTATAAAAATATGTCTTTGATTGGTAAAGAATCGTAAAAGATTTTATTGGAATCGTGAACAGTGTTGAGGTCCGAATGGTGACATGGAGGGGAGTGGGATCTTCGAGATATTGGATACCTTCGGAATATATCGACCTTTATTCTTTTTTATCTCTCGTTTACAAACAAGTTTTTTTGTCTAGGCTTTCTATTTTTAGTACCAACCCAAAAAAATCGATGTTTTATAAATTTTTAAATTGATTGCTAAGCGTTATGGAAAAGTAAATGTGAAAGCTAACTGTATAGGGTTAATATAATAAATCACCACCCTGTATATTAAGTGCGGTTTCTTTTTTTATTTCCCACTCAACGTGTCTCCCTCTCACTTATATTGTTCATCATCAAACATTGAATTGAGGCTAAATTAGAGGGTTTATTAATGGGCCGGGACGGAGGTATGTTTTGTCATTGGACTATTTAATATATGAGCTGGGTCTACAAGTCATGTCGGTTGACAACTTGCTATTAATTAACCCCCCACCCCATTGGGCTCAACAGAGGTGACGTAACAGAAGAAAAGGGACCCAGAGGTCCGTAATCTTGTTGGTGTCAATCGGTTTCTATTGAGATGGAGAAATAATGATATTCAAATGACCAACCACGAAAAAAGATGCCAAATAAGTGGCTATGGCTGCCCTAGTTCGCTATAGTGATATAGTACACTGAAAATAGGGAACCCAACCTAGGTGAGCCCGAATCAGGCGTAATTGGGGTATGTTCGGGATAAGGTTGGAGTAGGTATATTGGAGTATATTTGGGGAAAACCAGTGAGGGTGTGCCATTGGGGGCTAGTATGGTGTTAATAAGGATAGGAGAGTTGGAAGGACAAATGGGGAAATTTCAGAGGGAGTAATTGGCGTTTTTGTGAAGAATGGTTGAGAAAGGAGTAGGATTGGGATCAATAATTGGGGTTAGATGGGTATATTGGTAAGGAGCAATGGATTAAGTAGGGGAATATTTTGGGGTAATTATTGATTGAGTAATTGCAAGGTTCGAGGGGAATAGGTGGCATAGGTGGTAAATTTGTTAGGACAGGGAGACTTGGAAAGATGTAAGGAGGGCTTTATGGACGGTGTGATTGGCTTGTTTGGGGGACTGGTGCAGAAGGGGGGATCAGAGACCGTAATTGGGATTGGGGTATTAGGAAGGGCTAATATAGCGAGTTGGAATGGGGGAATTACTAAGGGAGCAATTGTTGGTTAGAGGGGGTTGGGGGTCAGTAGAGGCAATAGAGGAGTAATTTGGGGGTTTGGGGGTACTATTTGAAGGTGAAGGGCAACTTTGAATCTTGATGGGGTCCATATACTCGATAGCTTTTAAATAATTTTATTTGTTGAATGAATCTTTTAAACTTGATCAGTCCCAATAGAATGGGGGATTTATTTCGCACGCGATTTTAAAATAAAACGAACGATTTTAATCTCTTTATTTTACCCTTAGGAGAAACTAATGAACTGCGACTGTATGACAAGTAGGATCTTGATAGAAAATAAGCAATAAATGCTAGGCGGGGAAATGCAAAACCGTAAACCTCACCCGGTGCACTGAGATAAGAAGTCCGCGAGGCCGACACACCTGTTCTCCCGCGTCCAGGTGTCTCTTGAAGACGCAATGCGATCCCGGGAACAAATTAAAAATCCCTTTTTCCCTTTTTAAATCCGCCTTCCGGACAGAAAAGGTGTTCGCGCCTACGAACTCGGAACGTAATGTTTAAAGATTTGATTGCCCTCGAATATCAAACTCACCACGTGCGCATTTGACTTGTCAATAGATTCCGAGAGGCATATTTCATATTTGACGACCGCCCTGAATATCCATCAGACCTCTCCAGTCACCTTTTTAATTCAAACCTATAACTTACGACATTCGAGTAAACAGGAAAAGGGGGAAAAAAATCCGCCCTGGTTTACATAGCCAATGAATCAATCGAATTTCGCTGTAAAAAAAATTCAAGTTCAAAACTCTTACCAGTTTTCATACTTTCTTGGATCTCTAGCCTTTAGTTTTGCTTTATTTTAAGAAAATTCTGTTTTTAAAAATATAATCTCATTAATTTGTACTTAAGTTTTAGGAAATTTGGTAATCGATATTTTTTCTTCGTTTAATAAAAGAATTAACGTTGTAGAGAAAGTATTTTCTTGTGCAATATAGGTTGAGTTCAAATAATGCAACTTTAATTGCCCACTCCTTCACAACCGCTAATGCTTTTACGCATTATAATTAAATTTAATTAACAAACATAAATAATTTCGCCCCTTTTTCCTTTCTCCGAACATTTTAATTTGTTTATTAATTTTCCAGAGGTTCACATTGTGGAAGTTGAAAGCATTTTAAGGCTGAAAAAAATCTCGAATTGGTGTTTACCAACAAAGTATAACCTGTTCCTGAGCCATTGATGACTTTGAACCTCCCTTAACGTCTGCCCAATAGCAGAAAAAACTCGATATACTCGCCTAATAAAATAGAAACTTTAATTTTCAATAAAAAATATTTATACCGAGATAACCGTCAATCCTTATAAATATAAATAAAAACTCAAATTTTATTCAAATCAGATAAAAGTCGACCGGTTATTCGAATGTGGGATTCCGAATCGAAAATTAAAATACGATAATGGGACAAGGCTCGACTCAAAAATGATCAAGTTATGTTTTAAAATGTCGACGTTAATTTGACAAAAAATTACCAAGGGCGACCACTTTTGCGAAAAAAAAAATTGAAATTCTTATATAGAGATTTTCTGGTCGTTTTAGACGAAAGAGACTTTTAAAAGGTGTTTTTTGATGGGGTGGTTGTTCTGGGAAGGGGGATGTTATTTATTCGAATTTGGTGAGCGGTAGCGGGGGTTTAAGGGCTTATAAAAAGAGTCGACCGAGATGTTGGAATGCGCGAGAGGGTCACGATATATCCTCGAGTCGAGTGACGTGTGAATAGAAGGCGGCCGCGGTCTCCCTATCCGATGGAATCTATATCGCATCAAATGCCACTGTTGAAACTCCTTTGTCCCGCTTATAATATGCAGATTCTTACTTTTTGCTTTAATTCCTCCGAAATTCCAACCAGTCTATACCCATTTGAGTTTTAGTGCTAATAGAGGAATGAACTGGACATTTGCACACTTTAAGTACACCAGACTATAGGTATTCAGAAAGAAGAAAAAAGCTCCCTATGAACCGATTCCCATCTTCTTTAGATTTATAAGGAAAAGCCTTTAAAATTTTAAGATGACCAATCCACAGAAAGCTCGGAAAACGCAATTCCATGAATATGCTATCTCGTTAGTCTCCTAAAAAGAAACATTTCTTCATTCCCATGGATCGCGGTGGATCTGAAAATTAAAAAATTGACCCCAATGGCAATGTCGAGATTGAAAGCAGGTGTTTTAATGGTCTCATTCTGAATCGCTTTTAATGGGAAGTATTGTTACACGAGTTTTATGATAATAACAAAAGGTCAACTTCCTCTCCACCTGCTATTTACGCCGAGATATGCTTCCTGTTATAATAGAGCCCATCACGCGCATTTATCATAAACGGAAGGAATCACGGACAAAAGAACTTGGGACACGATTTTCACATTATTAATTCATTCGATTTATTAAACAAACGGAATACTTTTAAACGTTCCACCCCTACATCAATAACAATCAGGATTAATTGAAGGACCTGACAGAGTTGTCACTGTTATGATAACAAATACTCCAAACGGAATCTTCTCTCAAAAATATTAAATAGTTTTAATGGCCCTTTGATTAATTTATTTACTTAACATTAATTTTCTGTTTCCTCATTTTTGTTCGAGTTTTCACCTCAGATTGAAATTTATATGGTTTTTAAATGACGCTTCTTGTACCTTTTTTTCACGTTGATGGTGTCATGACAAGTTGCCATAATGGACGACAGCGGCTTTTTTTCTTCAATCTCAATAAAACCTATTTGTTCGTATAAAGGACGTTCAACTCCTTCATATCCGATCCGAATAAAAAACCCCTCTTTTTTAGCCGAGAGATGGACTAATTAGTCATTTTCCCTCGGGAGGGGACGAATTTCATTAAAAGCACTCCTCCGAGCCCGGATAATGTCGTTATCCATGACTGAGCCGCTTTGCCCTGGACACGACTCACGTTTCAACCGCGTCCGGAAGGACCGAGGTTTAATTAGACGGTCGGGGACTTTCCAACAACAAAAAATTTGCTTATTGAAACCTAAAATCTCGAGTTTTATAAATCAAAAAGATAAGAGTTAATAAGGTTCCCCATTTTTAAATTCCTCGAGAGGGTTGCTGATTACGCTTTGATTTATTTCCAAGGAACCTCAACCTTCCCCCTAATGAGAAGGGCCAGGAGAGCTACCGATCTACCCAAACCTCACAAATCACTTCACCAATTAACTCAATGAAACCTTATGAATGAAAGGGAGAAAAGAATGAAAAAGGTTACCTGAGAAAAATTACAACTGTCTCCTAAATACTTTTTTTGTTTCAAACCTCCCTTTTTACCTAAGAAAACCCAGAAAGAACAAAAAAAGAGAAAAACTGATCTGTCAGGTTGAAATTTATTGATTTAAGCGACACGCATTATACAGAGATTGGTATTTAGAGTTAACATAAATTTTTATCGAAAGGATGGGAAAAACTGACAACAGCCTTATTAAGGACACAAAAAAATTGATTATAAAATCTTTTTTTTTTCCATCCCTAATGAGGGCCACACATCCTTTGTGTTTAAAATGCTTAAAAGATAAATAAACCTGTTTAAAAAAAATTCATAAATAATTTTTTTCAGTGTTTTTTAGCTGTGAAAACAACGTAAATTATAAAACGACAATTTTTTGTTTAGGTTTTTCTAAAAAAATAAAAGTTTATATTTTTTTAAAAGGACAACTTGGGAAAAAAATTAAACGGAAGGCGAGAAAGGTAATCTGGAGAGAAAATACCGGTTATTTTTTGAATAAACGAAAGAGGGGGGAAAAAAATGTTGAAGGGTTGTCGAACGTGAATCGGAGGTGGCTGTAAATTCAACTGAAATACCCGAAGAGACGGGAGTTGATTTAATTATTTGAGTCGGTTCGGAATATAATGAGCCTTCTGGCCCCTCAGCTATCCAGATAAAGTCAATACAAGAGTTATAATGCTCTCCGCTTTTTAATGGCGGTTTTATTTTTATTGCTTTAAAAACATCTCGTTTTCATTCGGATTCTTTACCATAACTTTTTGAACAAAGCTTTCGTTTCGATGGGGACTGGGTAGGATCGAACAAGTCAGAATTAAGAAGTGTTTGGCCAAAAATAAGTTGGAACCTGACATACCTATGGACAGTTCTTTGGCCAGAAACTCAACTTAATTGATAAGCAATGAATCCCCAGTGGTACACTGAAACGCCCACAATCTGTAGTTTTGGCTAGCTGGCGATAATGGAAATGGGCAGTTGAGTGAGTTATGGGATATATGGCGAATAATTGAGGAAATCCGGTAAAAATGACTGTATAAGGGGTATTGATGAAGGGTATGGAGGATAGTGGGGGTAATCGTGATTAGGGGCACGGGGTGACACGTTGAGGGCTAGTGGTAGGGGGTGGAATTGTGATGTAATTCGAAGGGTAGGTGTTGGGTTAAGTTGGGGGATGAATGAGGCGGATTGTTGAAGGTTGTGGCATAAGTAGTGTAAATAGGCGAGTTAAATTTTGAAGGAAAAATGTGAATCGCGTGAATAGGGGCTATTGGTGGAGGGTGGAATTGGGATCAGATGGGGGTGATCCGAAGGGATAATGGGTTGAGTTTGGGGATCAATGAGGCGAATTGGAAAATTAGATTTTGAAGGACGAATGGGGGAGAATCTTTGAGGGACTGTTTTCGGTGGTGGAGAATGCTAAGGGGTAGGGTGATGGGGGACTGTTAATTTGGGTATTGATTAGAGGCTATTTGGTGAAAAATGGGTTTTGGGGCTAGTAAGGTGTATTGGGATGAGTTTTAGGAAATGGGGGGAATCGTGGTTGGATTGGTTAACGTTAAGTGGTTTGGGGGGACTATATGGAGGTAATGGGGAGAGTTGATTTGAATTGCTGGGAGAATATCAGGTGGTTTGAGGTGTACGAAGGAGTTATTTGGGTTATATGTCAGGCTTATCTGCGAGAGGCTTTGTGGGACTAGGTAAATTAGGGTAAAGGTGACCCAGGACAACAATTTGAACCATTTCCCATATCGACTCTACTGAGCAAGCACTCGATTTCCTCTGAGTCACTCAAGAAAAAAATCCATGATCTCACATTTTTCTCATTCGTCATATTTTCTTTGTTTCTCGCCTAATTTTTTTCCCCTCTCATTCGGCCTCCGAGGGCAAAAACCCGACTGGAAACAAGTCAGCGAACAGTTGTCACCTCGCACTTTGATTTATACTCCACCTTCCACTTCCAAATATAATTCTTTTGTTTCTTTTTTTCCCTCCTTCTTTTTTAACTCAATTTCTTTCTTCAAGGACCTCGACAGATTTATAATTTCTATCTTAAAAAATTTAACGAATTTCCTTTCATCCTTCCTAAATTTAAAAGAATAAAATTCTAATCCATAATGGTACAGATTCGGTGAGAGCTCGAATGAGATTTTTATCGTTGAAATTCTCACGAAAGGTTCGACGCCATTTTGGAATTATCGGGAAAAGAAACGCGTGTAATTCTAAGTGAAGCTCGCCTCTATGGAAGTTATGCTCGCTCGGTTATCATAAATAAATGTTGTCGTTGGAACTTGTCCTCCGGGGCGGGAAGAAAAACGAAGAAAAAAGACACACAACGCCCCGAGTGGCCGGCAACAGGTTATGAATAACTAAATAGGTTCCCCCTTCATTATCGCACTTGCAAAATTTTTATTTTTGACCGAAGCGCGTTTTAAATCCAATTAAAAAAAGAAAAGAAGAAACAAAAAAAGAGCTAATGGAAGTTTACCGGTTGCTGTTTTAAAGGTGGACGTCTTTAATAAATATTGATTCCGTCTGGCAGTAAATCGAGCCTCCGATGTGTGGGAGAGACAAAAAATTGAATTAACACAAAAGTAAAAGGAGAGACGTGAAAAAGAAGGAGCGAGAGGGTAAAACGGAGGGGGCCCAATAAAACAATAGCACCACACCTACTCCGGCAAGCGACAATTAAAATCAGGCTATAAATTTTTAAACGTTCCCTCCCCCGCCCTCCGATCCCCCCCCCTTTCCCTCACGACAACAACCCCTTCGTCTCTTCCAAGTCAACTCTGGAAGTTATCTGAGAACGCCCTTCTTTTTCGTTCGGGAGGGAACTCCTATAAATTATGTTTTAATGGTCGGGTCTAAACTCGCGACGTTATCATAATATTGGATCCTGCATTCTAGATTTCAACTTAATTCTATTTTCAATGTTACGAACTTGAAACGTTATGGGCATCTAGAACCACTGGGTGTGACTCAGGTCATCAGCTATCGAAATCTTCGGTTTCTTTGATTTTTTAGCTTCTGCAGTTGGGCAATTGGGGCAAATCGGTAAAACTCTTTGTTTACATCAGTGCTATGGTTTGGTTTCTTCAGTGCCCATGTGGTGCAACTCATAAGCCATCAAAATCTTTGGTTTCTTTGATATTCATCTAGATCGCAGAAAGAGTTAAAGTGTTTGGTTCGTCCAAGGTCATGGGTGTTGAATCTTTTCTTCAAAAGAAGCTTGGTTAGGCAGACCGGCTACAGCGGTTAGGTCTTGCGGGTCATGGAAGATGCAATTATCCACTTCATAATTTTAACCATAACTTCAATGTTCTGACAGGTCATACTGCAGATTAGTTGAAGTGCTGCACGTTTGTGAACGGTTGAACTTAGTGTCAGAACCTTTGGTCCAAGTGACCCACCTTGATGTTGTTCCTGCTTCATAACAGGCGTCTTGGTTAGGCAGAGCGGATACTGCGGTGAAGTCATGCGGGTCAAATGACACCATTGGCTCCGATCTTAGTGAGTGGTCACAACAATCCACAAGCCTTTTATTGGTTCCTTGTGCCTATTCGCTATTGGCGATTAAGAAACTTGCAATCTGATGCTTGAGTTTTTAAGAATCCTGCCCGCAGGATCTTCACAACAGGGGTCTCAGTTCGGCAGACCGGCTACTGCGGGTTTAATTGAATTATACGGTCAAGAGAGGCATCAATAGATACCCCATCAATTCTTTTCAATTGCTGCATGTCTTCTATTTCAATGCAATCAGCAATGTAGAACATCGAGTGCCTGTGACTGGTCAGGGATTTTTATGTGCGAGAAACCTCCAGCTTGAGCTTAACTCGAGGCTTCATGAACTGAAGGTTTTCCATAACATGAGCTTTGATTAGGCAGACCGTATACTGCTGTTATGTCATGCGGGTCAAAGACATTAAATGACACCACCCATTTGTGGTTCCCCCTTTACCCATTTGTGGTGTCACCTTGAACCCATTTGTGATGGCAACTTTACTCCATTTCTGGTGTCACCTTTACCCCTTTTATGGTGCCACAGTTACCAAGTTTTTGGTATATAACACATTTATCCCGTTTTTAGTTTTGATACCTATTACTGAGCGAGAAAACAACACCTTTGCATTAGTTTCCTTTCGCTTGGTTTATAGCTTCTCTCTACTTGTTCCTGCTGTCGCATTGTATAGTGACATCCCAGGAAAAATCAAAGTTACTCAATTTTATAATGAAATCATTTTTAAAACAATAAAAAACTGCTTAAATGAGTATCGCAGCTTCCTTTATTTAAATATGGAAAAACATTTTTTATGGCATTTCAGAAACGAAAGAAAATTTATACGATAACCGATCAATATATCACTCATGACGAAAATGTCAAGGTTCCCTTTTGAACGAAACAACCTTCTGTCCGTATATTGTTTTAAGGTAGTTTAATTGATTTATTAAAATTCCGTCGTGATTTGGCCGTAGAGTCAAAAGAGTTGACGGCGGAGAAGAAGGGTGGAAACGGGAGGCCGGCTCACATTAGTATCTACTCCAGTTTCGTTCGTGGGTAAGAGAGGAAGCATGTTTTGTCGTGAGATCACGATTCTGTGTCATAATGCATTCAGACGTGCACACAACTATTGCATCTCTCTTTGCCCTACATTAAAGCCTGAACATTTTTCGCCCATACGGAGCACAATATGATTTTATAGGCCACGTCTTTTCTAATTAAAATCAATGTTTTCAGATTGGAAATTTCCATACAAAGTCCCTACAAAGAGTTTGACATTAAACTCTTGCAACAAGACAAATGTCTTATAAACACAATTACCATTCATATAAGGAAATATTGAAGTTTTTCCATATTTTGCAATCTTTGAGGCAATTTAAAAAAAAACTGATGGTCTTAATAACCTGAGTGATCTCTGAATATCTATTCGGGACAGGAAACCATTTTTAAAACGGTTCATTGTCGGTTTCCATTAGTTGGGTAGGACCATTGACAGATCTCCGGGCGAGATATTCCCTTCCCACTAAATCCCCCAAAGCACAGCACTAAAAAAGGAACTGGTCGTTTTTGTGACTATGACGGGTCGTTGACGAACAAGACAAAAAGAAGATTCTCCTTCTCGCTTTTTCACATCAGACGAATAAGTTTCCTTTCTCTCTCGATCATTCTCCGATTCGGTTTATTGTCCCTTTTTATTGTTTTCATATAAGTGTCTCGGAGGAGGGACGTTTTTTCTTCTTTTTCCCGGACTAGGTATGGCCTGATTTACTCCCCCTTTTATCTTTTGACACTCTCCAATCAAACTCTCTTCCTCTCACACTAAATCTAATTGACGAACCATCAACTTTCTGACTTTTACCTTTCAACACCCTCGCATCTTTTATCTTAAGAGGACAAAGGAAAAAGACCTTATCAACTCAAAACATCAAAATCGATGAAGTCCATTGGAGTCCAAGTGTTGAAGAAGTTGAAGATTTTAGGTTTATTAACAGCATTAATAAAAAAATAAAATAAAAAATAATTTTCAAATGGAATTTACATACTGATTTATGCGTCTGAAGCTAATGAGTCTCAAGTTTTCTCGGGAATCCAACTCGGGGCGGGGATTTGTAAAAAGAGGACAAAAAGACTTCCCACCTCCCTCGATGCCATTACTCCGATGAAAGGTTGTTTTAAGAAATTAATTAATTCCGAATGTCTTCTTTTGAGATTTTGTGTAAAAAAAGGGGTTGCTGGGGTAATTTTCGAAGATCGAGACGGGCCAAGGACTCCTCCAATTAGTGAACGACTCCGGGAAACGTGAAATTAATCCGTCACTCGGCATTCATTTTCCTTCATGAGAAGGTAGCAATTTGAAAAGAGCGCGTTTCTTGAAGCGATTAAAGAAAGTTGATGTTCCAAGCCACCGCGGCAGCTTAAACTCTATAACAACTTTCAAGTGGAATATTTGAAATTTTTTTAATACTAGACTTAGATAAAATATCTCCTCTGACAGTTCAATTCAGACAGGTTTTAAATCCGTGGATTTTTTTTTATTTTCGATAAAATATTTTTCGACGTCGATAACTTCGGTCGAGGTGTTTTTCAACGATTCCCATGCAAATTTTTAACTTTCCATCACTCGTTGAGCACCTTTTGACTCAATAGGAATACGGCGACTAAAGGGGGCAGGGGAACAAAAACGTAAAAATTAGTTTATGTAGGTAGAAATGTAATAGAATACCCGTTTCCCCCTGTCCTATTAAATCTAGTACGCATTATGCGTAATTTTACGCATTTATAAGATTGTTACAAAACGCGCATTTTTACGCATTCCTAGGACAATAATAACCCAAAGAGGTAATCAAGCCAGATTTTGAATCTTGTTTTGACAGGAAAAGAGCCATTTCGGAGACATTTCGTTTTTCCGACAAGAAAAGACCCTTTTCAGCCAGATTTTGACCCTTTTTCGACTAGAAAAGAAGTTTTCAGCCAGATTTTGAACCGTTATGACAAAAAAAAATACACTTTTTATACATTTTTTTGACACAGTTTGACGAAAAAAGACCCTTTTTAGTGAGATTTTGACCTTTTGCTAGAAAGACCATTTTCAGCCAGATTTTGACCCTTTTTCGACTAGAAACGAACGTTTTCAGCCAGATTTGAACCGTTATGACAAAAAAAAATACACTTTTTATACCTACATTTTTTTGGCCCAGTTTTGACGAAAAAAGATCCCTTTTTAGCGAGATTTTGACCCTGCTAGAAAAGAACATTTTCAGCCAGATTTTGACCCTTTTTCGACTAGAAAAGAACGTTTTTAGCCAGATTTGAACCGTTATGACAAAAAAAAATACACTTTTTATACATTTTTTTGGCCCAGTTTGACGAAAAAAGACCCTTTTTAGCGAGATTTTGACCCTTTTTTTTTGCTAGAAAAGACCATTTTCAGCCAGATTTTGACCCTTTTTCGACTAGAAAAGAACGTTTTCAGCCAGATTTGAACCGTTATGACAAAAAAAAAATACACTTTTTATACATTTTTTTGACACAGTTTGACGAAAAAAGACCCTTTTTAGCGAGATTTTGACCCTTTTTTTTTTTTTGCTAGAAAAGACCATTTTCAGCCAGATTTTGACCCTTTTTCGACTAGAAAAGAACGTTTTCAGCCAGATTTGAACCGTTATGACAAAAAAAAATACACTTTTTATACCGACATTTTTTTGGCCCAGTTTGACGAAAAAAGACCCTTTTTAGTGAGATTTTGACCCTTTTTTTTTTTTGCTAGAAAAGACCATTTTCAGCCAGATTTTGACCCTTTCTCGACTAGAAAAGAACGTTTTCAGCCCTATTTAAACCGTTATGACAAAAAAAAAATAAAAAAAAAAATACACTTTTTATACATTTTTTTTGACCCAGTTTGACGAAAAAAGACCCTTTTTAGCGAGATTTTGACCCTTTTTTTTTTTGCTAGAAAAGACCGTTTTCAGCCAGATTTTGACCCTTTCTCGACTAGAAAAGAACGTTTTCAGCCAGATTTGAACCGTTATGCCAGTTTGACGAAAAAAGACCCTTTTTAGTGACATTTTGACCCTTTTTTT
This sequence comes from Orius laevigatus, assembly GCA_018703685.1. Classification (NCBI taxonomy): domain Eukaryota; kingdom Metazoa; phylum Arthropoda; class Insecta; order Hemiptera; family Anthocoridae; genus Orius; species Orius laevigatus. The sequence goes on along the minus strand of JAGWEN010000058.1, from coordinate 196,546 downwards.
TTTTTTTTTTTTTTTTCTTTCTAGAAAAGACCATTTTCAGCCAGATTTTGACCCTTTTTCGACTAGAAAAGAACGTTTTCAGCCAGATTTGAACCGTTATGACAAAAAAAATACACTTTTTATACATTTTGTTGACCCAGTTTGACGAAAAAAGACCCTTTTTAGTGAGATTTTGACCTTTTAGCGGATTTTTTTTTTGCCAGAAAAGAACGTTTTCAGCCAGATTTTGTCCAGTGTGTCTACTTACCATGAGCTGATTTCGCTGCATTTTATAGTTTGAATTTGCAGCTTCTAGAGGACCCTTTTTCCTTCTGTTAGTGTGAAATGTTCTGTACACTTTGAAAAAATTATAAATGAGAAATTCTTGTTTTGAAGTATGTGTATAATATAAATCACGGTTGCTGACCTAACTTCTGAGTCAGGTCTCCCCTTCCGATCATAAGCCACAAAGAAAACGTCGTCATGGTCACGTAGCGAGTCCAAATCATCCGAAAATTGATTCGCAGACTTGTGCTCTTTTTTGATGCGACTATGAACCTTGGGATCAGTCAGAATGGGAATTCGGAACGCGTTCTGAGAACCTTCCGGTATTCCAATATAGAAAGGGAGGGCTTCTCTTTTTTTTCGTGACAAGTTCAAGCATTCGAAAAAGGCACTGAAATTTGGCTAGAAGCCCATTAGTGAAGAATCCGATCGATCAATTTCGATAAAATTGGAATTTCTCGAAATCATTTTTCCATTTTGAAACGCCTCTGGAAAAAAAATCTTGATTGGATTTAATCGATCTCGGGATTTGAATGTGCGACGGTTGAAGAATGTTAATCGGCGGACAGCTCTTTGTCTTCTTTGAGGACAAATTAAAACCTCGGACGAGTCTTTCTGAAATGTTTATTCAGCCTTTGAACAATTGGATTTATGTCGTGGGTCCTTTCTGGGCGTAATTATACCGGGGAGAAGGGCACCAGGAGAGCTGAGACTATAAAAATCACCGCCGGAATGCACGTCAAACCGCAATTTGTGCACCGATAACGAGCGACTGGAAAAACCTCCGAGAACGGAACTTGCCCGCTATTCCAATCTTCTCAGACACAATCGACTCACCTAAACTTACCATTTACGAATTTCCCTCACTTCACTTTTGCTCAAAAATAAATCTCCAATTTTACAACCTTTGATTATTTTTTTGAAACGACGTTATCGATCGTAAATTTTGCTCGTCGATTTTTGGCAATTTCGAAAAATATTGTCATAAAAAAGGGGTTCTTTCGGGGCGGATTTATCTGAAATCTAATCAAGTGGTTCTCCTTGAGGCCTCTCAGCGATGAGACGTTTCCTTTGGACAGATGTCACAGACGGTGATAAATCAATGCATGTTAAAATTAAGGTTCCCATTGTCCATGAATTATTTATCAATCGCGGTACATTTTCTGTGAATGCTAAACACCCTGAGAACTCTCTCTATGGGAATAACTAAGGAATTTTTTTTCTCCTTCTTGTCTTATTTTAATTTATTTAGGTTATTTACTTTAATTTTTGTCTTATAACCATAAAAAAGTATTATTTTATAACTTTTAGATAAAATATGCAGTTTATTATGTTGAGTGGTAATGACTTAATGTATTATTCCTGTTCACAAAGGACCGAATATTGTTGGAATTTATTCACGCTTTTTTTGAAGGTCATCAGGTCAAAGAGGTACGCGGAAAAGGTTCCATTTTCACTGACTACATTATTCCATTACAAACGCTTCCGTTAAAAAAAAAAGAAGAACAAAAGGTTTTCACAAAAATAATTGAGAAAAACGAAGAATTTTTTTAAATTATTTATTTTTTAAATTTTAGCTTGAATTCCAGAAATATTAGCTTTCTGAGAAAGAACTTTTTTTAGTGTCTTTATTAAAGTAAAGTTCCTTTCTTATTATTCAAGAAGAAAACGTGCTTCATTGCTATTCCAGTTGTGCAGCTGGACAAAAGGAGCGTTTCACGCTCGAACTATATTCCAACCTTTATTTTTACAATAAAATTTGGTATTACCCATCGAGTCTAATTATGTCTGACGAAGTTTGAAGGGGGAAAACAGTTTTTCTCTTATTTCTTTTTCAAACAAAAAATATTCTGGCTTAAAACGTTTTACTGATTTTCCAAAAGGAGGAAGGCTTTTTTGGCTCAAATTGATCTCTCCGCAGGATTTGACCGATTATCAAATACAACCAGAATGTGGGTCAGGAGAAGGATCATGAAGGAACAGGAGGAGGAACTGGAGAAGGAGCAGGAGGAGGAGCAGGAGAAGGAACAGGAGAAGGAACAGGAGAAGAAACAGGAGAAGACACAGGAGGAGGAACAGTAGGAGAAGGAACAGGAGGAGAAAGAACAGGAGGAGAAGGAACAGGAGGGGAAGAAACAGGAGGAGATGGAACAGGAGGAGAAGAACATTAGGAGAAGGAACATTAGAATAAGGAACAGGAGGAGAAGGAACAGGAGGAGAAGAACATTAGAAGAAGGAACAGGAGGAGAAGGAACAGGAGGAGGAACAGGAGATCATCCAAATTGTAATCGGCTTCCTCTTTCTTCTTTCCCTAATTTAACTAGTTTATTTAATTGAATAGTCAGCATTGGTGAATCGACCAATAAAAATAACATCTTTAATGTAGTCGGATCACCATGAAAAGGAAAAATCATGCGCCAACTTCAAACAAATATACGGTGGGCGCTAATCGTCTGAGACACCCCCACACCAAAAGGAAACTTCAAGGGTTGTAGAGTGAGGTTCATCTCTCTAGGAGAAAAATCAAATTGATCTATGAGAGCCTTTCCCATTGTCTCACTACCAGTAAAGCGTTTTTTTCACTTGAATTTGACCAAAAATAGGTTCAACGGCCGATATTTTTGCTGGCTTTTCTCTCATTCTCTTTTTATTTATTTTTTCCTCTGATATCTCTGGATAAAATGCCTCGATGGACGTTCACAGGTTGGGCAACGAGGTGAATAAAAATACTTTAAGCGAATCCTACATGAACCGAAACAGTTGAATAACGGAATAAAAGACCTTTCTTGGTAAAAAAATAAATTGAAATAAATAAAAAGCTAATTTCTTCCTAGAATTTATTTTTATATCTTTATAAATTATTGCATGGAAGTTCGATAAAATGTTTGCTGACCTAATAAAGGCGAATTAGGTAAAAGATGGAATCGAATTTTTTTATTTATATTTTTATTATCAAAGTACATATTTTTCAAAGATGTTGGCAATAAATATTTAGTTTTACCGTCTCTCGTATCGAACCTTATACGTCAGCCTCTATATAATTTATATGAGTTTCAAAAAGCTTTCACCTTTAAAATATATATCGAATGAATAAAACAACGAGTTTGGAATATTTTAAAATTAACAGGTGGCTTTGAATCGAGTCGTGATCATAGATTGGGACGTTTTTCCACATGGGCTTTAAATCACTTTATTTCCAACTTTTATTCAAATCGCAAATGACACGTTCTTTGTGGAAAAAATTACGCAATAGGTAGGAATTTATTGACAAAAGTCGCTATTAATTTACTAAGAGGAAGAGTCAAGAAAACATTCTCTTCCAAATCATTCATTAAAGCTGAAGATGACCTAGATATGCAGGTTTTTCTAGTCTAATAAGGATTATGCAAGAGGGAGCTCTTTTGTTTGCTAAGTAGAATCAAGGGAGGATAAGCCGAGCCACTCTCACTTTCGGTTCATATCCTCGAGGAATGACCTTCTCGCTAATCAGAATAAAACGGAAATAGTATCAAAATCGAACAAAAAAAAAGTCTCGTGATTTGACATTTCGTAAATAGTCCAAGGCGAAACGTCAAAGATGTCAAAATAGGAAAAACTTCATTCTTCAATCACGGTTTATAAATTCCTAAACTACTTTTTAGGTCTTATTTTATTGAGATTCTGAAGTATTGTGTAATGAACTGAAGAAATAGAATGGTAGTTATGAAAATAATTTAGGAATTGAATGAAGAATAGGTCTGAGAGAAAGATTCCGTCTAGTCTTTTACGGACAAGTGTTGACTCATGTTGGATATCGGTTGTCAGTCAAGAGACCTTTTTTTCCAAATTGTCGCAGAGAGCGGAGGACATGCAAAATATCCGGGCGCTCACGACACTCACGACACCTCCCGTCGAAGCCCCATTACCTTTTCTAAGGCTACATTAGCATAGTCACAGCTTCCATACCTTTACTGAAAACGTTTATAAATCAAGCGATTGTTCACGATTTTATTTTCAATACGTGGAAAAAGGAGTGACGTATCGTTTTATTCTTTGGTCGGAAGGCCGACGTGGAAAACGGGTTGGAAGTCCGCGGGATTGAAACAGGGCCCCGTTGTAGTTTGTGTTGATTAGAGGCGGAACGGTTTCCTATCTCATAGCGGCCGCAATGTGGATTGAGTGAAGTTTCCAATCAAGAGGATGATGGGAAGGGAGGTGGTGTACGGTGATGCCCTGATGAAGACATGACGGGGTTGATTGAATGTAATCACGCCCTCGGTTGACCATTGTCCCGCGTACAATTCGTCTCTAGCGGGTCCTTTTTTGAAAAATTCGGCGCCACTGATATCAAAAAATCGTTCCAATTTGCCTCCTCGGTTAAAAAATCTTGACCCTCCAGGTGTTTAGGCGTTGCATGAAAAAACTCGATTTTTATTGATCATGTAATAAGTTGTTCACGATATAAAAAAGGGGCGAATAATAAATTTGATCTTCGAGGTGGCCGGTCTGAAGAAAATGTTCTTGCCCCCGAGGGCACGGTCATATTTTCGCCCTCCCCTTCGGACGTCCTACACATAAATCGGGAGTGTTGAGCCCGAACTGCATTTTGTGCAAATCCCCTGGTTCTGGGTCGGGAGATTGGGCAGTGTGCGTCTGTGTGAGTCTGTGTGAAGAAGGGAAGCCGACCATTAAATTTATTGCGACCCTGAAGAGAAACAATGTGAGAGACCAGTTGGTTTATGCCCCTCCTCAAATGCGGAATATTGTATAAATGGAAAAGAAGTGGCGAGGGGAGAGGTGGGGTCCATCTTACCCCGTTCGCCTCCTCGGCAAAAAGGGAAGGTGTCTCGGGGGCAACCTCTCAAAGACTTCCCGACTCGAGATCTTGTCCGAGATATGACGCCCCGGTCTCTTTACAAAACGCAATCCTCGACAAACAGGACAAATCTCAACTCTAAAATTTTTCATCCACATACTACTATCACAGGTGCATCATTCTGTGAGCTCGCTGACCCTAAAATTACTAAAACCAGCAAGAAAAAAAATCAAATGAATGATGGAATATGATTTAAAGATGAGTAAAAATGGTAGGAATTATAATTTATAAACAATAATTCCGTATGCATAATCGAACACGTCCTTCTCCTCTTCGTCGAGCTCCTGTTTACAATCCTTGGAGTTATTAATGTCTGGACGGTTTGTAAAGGATAAGTCGACACTATTGTTCAATATAAATACCTGTTGGAGTGGAGATGAGTCATTGAGGATTTATCGTTCATTGTTGACTCCCGGTGCGGATTCCAAGAGAGCTGCTTGCACGACCTGACTGATACTTTATTAACAATCAAGAACGCTGACAACTGCCAAAGAGAAAAGTCTAGAGGAGAGAGAAAAAAAACTGAAAATAAGTCGACAATTGATAACTAAAACAATACTTCCCTCTTCAAAAGTCGACGGATGTCGTTTGCTACGTCACATCCGTCCAGATCGAGAATCTCCGTTATCAAAAATCATCATCGCCCTCTTCTCTTTTCCGCACCGTTCAATCTCTTTGAGTTATGACACTAATATCGCTCCGGCCTTCCCTTGTCACTCACTTAACTCACACGGATTCCCCTCTGTCGACAAATTGCCCTCTTCATTATTTTTAGAGCTGTGTGAAAACTTATGAATATCACCGATATACATTCTTCATGCATTAGCCCATCCTTGCTCTGAAAACCATCAAGGAGGTGTCTTAGCTTTTTTAATTGGTAGAACCCGGATCTATGACAAACATTAATTTGTAGTCTGTAAGAGTGTTGATTTTGGTCGGGCAAAGACCTTGGTATAGTTACGAATTCAAGGTCGTTTCGAGGGAGTCGAAAAGGCGGGGTGGGGTATGGACATGTGTCCTGAATGATATACTCGATTATGAATAACTAATTCAAAGGCTGTCAGTTCGTTTCAGTCACATAGCCAGGTTCACACGCTATGCGACATACTAATGCCTTCTGCCTTCCAACCGTCCACACAGGGGGACCCTTGCCAAATATAACAGTGGCAAATTTATTACCAGTCGTTACAACGAACCCGTTCAAACATTCCACAAACACTCAGACACTTTTTTTTTTATTTTATCTGTTTTAAATACAGTATGAGCTAATAGTATACAGAGGGGACCAATTTTATCCCTCGAAAGAATCCCATCCCATTCTTTTATATATTTATTTGGACTTAAAATAGCAAGAGAATACAAAAAATAGATTCATTATAAGGGTATTAACTATCAACTAGTGTAAACATGTGGTTCCATTGCTATAGCATCGGCATGGTTCTGAATTCATGTAGCAGGGTCCAAATAAACCTGAAAGGAGGATAAAATTGAAGGATTCACATTTACGATTACAGGGTGCCAGTGTCCGAGGGAGTTAAGGCGATAGTGTTCATGTCAACCGTCATTGAACGGTGGTTTTTACAACCCAACTAGCCCCGATAACCCCCAATATATCCCTCCATAGTTCAGGGATTTATAGCCTACTTAACTCCTAGATCCACCCAAACTCTAATTGCTCCCCCAACTAGTTTCCCTGGGGTTATAGGTACTCCCTCCGTGATTCCCCCATCTATTATCACAAATCTCCCTCCCCATTGAACCCGATACTCTGAAATAACCCTCCAACCTCACCAAATTTCTCTATAGGCTAATCCCCCAACTATCCCAATTATTTGTTCCCCGAACCCCCAATGATTTCCCTTACCATTTGTCCTTCCAACACTCTCTCTACTATTACACCCACTAGCCCCTGATTCCCAACTATGCAGCATCAATACCCCCACCCACCGATTACTTCCTCTATGATTCTCCCATTTATCTTCCTGACCCTCTCCACTATTAATAAACCCATATCACCCCAACTATAGCCCCAAAAACCCTAAATTCTACCTCCGGGATGTGTCCCCAACTCTCCCCATTGCAACGAACCTACAATCATCCCCCAAATTACACCATCCATGATTCGGCCATCTATCCTCCAAAATCTTCTTCCCCATTATCCCAGTCCACCAAATAACCCTTGATAGTTCCTTTCCCATTGGTCCTTCCAAGACTTTTCCCCCTATTAGCCCCATCAGGCTCCCTCCACACACCAGGGAGACTGGGCTCCCTATGACGATACCTCCCTCCTGGTCTAGGGGACCTTTCTCAACGAACAGCCTACACTAGTGATATTACAATTAAACTCGTTGAAATTTAACCAAATCCCTCTCCGACACTGGATAAATAGTTATACTCGGAATTGTAAAAGGATGGTGGGTGGGGGGTAAACATTTACCGAACATTATAGCCCCCAACCCTTCCTCCCTCTTTTCGCTCGAGGATTCGACTACAAATTCCACTCGCGTTTTACCATCGCGTGTGTTTGGATTAAAAATGTAAATAGTCACCGTGAGTACATTCTAATTAAATGGGGGTCCGACAAAATGAAACAGAGGCTATTTTATTGGGTATGGGGGGATGGAAAAGTCCAAATCATTATTTGCCCTGAAAAGCGTCCAGACTCACACGCCTTCCAAAACTGACCCCTCTGACGGATTAAACGAAATTATATTAACTGCAGAGGTCGGGGAAACGGTGGGGGAGGAGCGGAAGGGGCTTCCAATGAGAGGGTACACAGTGCGGTTTTGGCCGAGTCTGTTTGAAATGCAATTGACTGATGCAGTACAATCAGTGCATGTATTGACATACCACCCTCACTTACCGCACAGGTCGAATCATTAGCCTCCTATGACAGAACGGAAATGCTTTCCAAACTAACAATCCAGAGGCTAAAATGACCATCCTCAAAATGGCTTTTGAAAGATTATTGTGTTAAACTGACATCAAGAAGTTAACAGGAGAGAGATACATTTATAGCGGACAGGTTTTTCAAGGATTTTTTCTCTTAGCCATCTCCCCCTTTAAGGGGTTCGGTCATTCAAAGAACGTCATATCTGCTCTCTGTGAATAGAGCAAGAAAAACTCGGAGGCACGGACTGTCCTCTAAAGGGAGTGGCCGCTCCTGAAAAAAAAAATGTCATCTTACTCAGAAACCTGAGGAACGCATAGCTCCCTGTTTCTGTTAATTTCCCCCGTCCCTCGCCACCAAGACGGATAAGTACATATAGTACAGCCACCCATTAACACAGCAGGAATTCAAAGATTGTCTCGTTTTTCCATCATCTCGGATGCAGGGCAGGGGCCCACCGTCGGACAAATGCGGGCCCATAACCACCTCCTTTTACATAATTATTGCCTTTATTGCCTTCCTCTTCTTCTTTTTCATCTCGTTCTTTGAGCGGCACTTTGGGTTAATTTATGCTCCGCCCGTCTTCAGCCCTCATTCGTACCTTTTTTGGACCATGTGAGGATAATTGCTCCCTCGTTCATAACACTTTTTATTTTCAAGAACCACGGCGAGCTACTTGTCTCTTTTTTTCTGCACCTCGGACGAAAAAAACGCTCGCGTATTTTAATGGCGTCAGGTCGCTCAGAAAATCGCATTTTTTTTTCATCACAACAGAGACACATTGAGGTTAAAAATACTGCAGAGTGCAGAGTTAGGGGGCTAAGTTCACAGCACTTGAGGCTCCTTCATCTTAGTACTGGACACTACAACTGAAGCATGTTGGGGCAGGCCAATTATATGCTGTATTTTAAAACTTGGAAGGGAGAGTGTTGTTCCAGAAGAAAAACAAGTTTTTCTTTGGCCTCGGGGGCTTTAAATGGAGTATATCCCTTTGTTTTTGATTCGGAATTGTCTGTGGGGTCCATAGTCAATGCGTGCTGCGGAAAAATCTTGGTAAATGAGTAGCCATCTGGTCACTCCACTGAGCCCAAAAACTTGATCCCAAAAGGTGTGTTCTACTGAAAATCCGCTAGTGATAGAAAGAATAGCAGAATCGTATACGATGGCTGGTAAAGATGCATTGGCTACTTATTGAAGAAGGCTTGGATTAGACTATCCATAATTTATAACGGCTTCGTATTGCGATATAAACGGCCTCCTATGTGCAAATGAAGCAAACAAGGTCCTAATTCATCGGACTCCTTTGATCCCTCCGGCTTTTCATCAACGTCGACAATCAAACGGATATTAAAAATGATCGTTTCGCGAAAGGGGCATCGCATTCCGCACCCGTGTAAGAAAACGAATGTCGTCCTCCCAAGTATTTTAATAGGGAGTCGGAAAATAATTTGTATTCCCGTCCCTAATCACGAGCTAGGAGACAAAAACAATATTTTTCCTGTTCCTCGAGTAGATTGTCAAAGGTCCGTGGGGATAAACGGCCGCCGACATTTGTCCCTTATACGTCGGCGAGCAATAGATTCGCTCCGGTTCGCGCAATTATGCAGATTGATCTGTATATGAGCTCAGGGCCACAATAAGACGGCCGCACATAATTTCAGTTTAATAAGGGTAGAAACTTGTCCTCTGTTCACCGCTCCTGGCGAACAATGCGGAATCATATTTCGCCCCGGGAGCGGGCCTATTTGAATGTCTCCCTCCCATATAAGAGGACGGGCATAAACATGTCCACGTCTTCTCATCTCGAACGTCAATCAATATTTTATCCATCCGCTTTATCTCCACTCATCGCCTTTTACGGTTCGGCTTGACTCTCGCCCGTCCTATAATGATCCCCTCATGTCCATATTTCAAGTCCTTTTTCAACAGAAATTACACCGTTTTAATTCATAGGCGATTTGAAAATCGGATTCTCAGGGAAGATTCTCCGATTCTTTTGTTCTTGGTGGAGTTGAGCTCGAAGTCAGCTTAGGTCCTTTTAAACGGGACTACCTTTTTTAAGCTAAAACATTTTTTAGACAGTTTTTGACAAGAAAAGACCATTTTTAGCCTAAATTTGAACTTTTTTTTGTGTGTGCAGAAAAACCCTTTTCTGATAGATTTTGACCTTTTTAAAAAGGAAAGACACTTTTCAGCCATACTTTGACTATTTTTTTAACAAGAATGTACCCTTTTTATGGAGATTTTGTATCTTTTTGACATGAAGAACCCATTTTAGCCAGCCTTGGTGTATGCAACATGACAAATTTCTTCTAAATAGGCCAGAAAACGTTTTTTGAATGGAGTCTCCCCTCATCGTCTTTGTCTTTAGGAGATAATTAACAATACTAAATAAAATAATTAAACAATAAAATTAAAAGTTTAGTTTTGTATTAAATTGGGCGTCTTTGGGAGGGAGGTTGACTAATTAAGTGCCTCAGTTCACCTTGTAATTGCTCCCGGGCTGAGGGCAGCTATCTTCGGATCTGCTCAGGACAATGCATCCGTAATTGGGGCCCTCTATAAACTTAGTCCCTTGTGATTTGTGACTTGGCTAAGGACAAACCACGACTTGGCCAGGTTTGACAAGGAACTTGAATTAATCGGAACCGCTTAGAAACTCCGAGGTGCGAAATTAAAGAGAATACGTCAGGGAAGATAGTAAAACCCATCGGATTCCTCCCCGTAGAGTCGAAATGGAAGGTTTACGGCCCTCAGCTACGACTTGAATCCCCAAGGGTCGCCTTCAACGAAAAATTTCTCCCGAAAATGCCGAGCAATGAAACGCAACGATGATGGAACGGCAAAGGGGGCGAGGGATTGTTAGTATCTCGTGTAAAAGCTGTGCGGTTGTAAAAAGGGTCCGGCCTAATGTCCTCTTTCGGAGAAACGTGATGAGAGACAATTACAACTTTCGGCGATATTAAGGGTGCGATTCGGACACTCCGAGCCATTCTTTTGACGAGAATGCATTTTTCATTCAGTACCAAAAGGAGCCGAAGAAAACAAGTTATTACGATATCCTTATCCGGATGTCAGTTGTTGCCCGTTTTCCATCGATTTATGTGGAGCATTAAATAAAATGAATCCCTGTATGTAAATTTTGTGTGGGGACCGGTAACTAGGCACGACTCGAGTATGTTTTGTTCGAAATGTGGCAGTTTCGAATACACAGCTCAATCAAACGGAATATTTCTGCTGAGGCAGGACTAACAAGAACTGTTGACTACTCAACCCATGGAGCCCTCTACCATAGCCATCAAAGACTTTTTAGTCCAGTCAATCTAACCCTAGGGGTGGAAAAAAATTAGATATTTTGTTTCCTCTGCGTAATACCCATAATGCGTTATTTACCCCACACTTACCCCAGTAAAGATAGTTGATTTTAAATGGAAAATTGAATTCTCTACAACTTTTACTTAGTACACTTTTTTGATTAGGTGAAGCCTTCCCTCCTTTTTTCCGACTTTTCTAAAATCTGACTTTTTTCATAGGGTAGGCAGGTAGGAAAAACTCAAAAATCCCGCTTTTTTTGTCGCCTCAAAGCTCAGAAACGTTTGGTCCTACAAAATATATTAGTAAATCAAATTTTTAGAAAATTTTATATGCTTTAATTTTGTTTTTATAAAATTTTTTGAAATTTTAATTTTTGAATGAAATTTTTTTAGATTTATCCCCACCCCTGCCTATTGATCGGTAATTGCTTTATGAGAGTTGTTTTTAAAAGTTAATTAATTTCTCTACAACTTTTATTAAGTACACATTTTTCATTAGATGCCCTCCTTCAGAGGTCAAAATAGAAAACACAGGTTTTTTGCCACCTCGTAGCTCAGATACGTTTAGTCCTACAAAAAATCGTATTAGCTCAAAATTGTAGAAAATTTATCAATCTTTAATTTTGTTCTAAATATTATTTCGCCTACGACCAACGGTTTTCGATATATTAGCGAAAAACGAAAAAGAATCACCTTAAAACCGCTCCTGAGACCAAACGGTTTCGGTTCGGGACTTTTTGGTAAATCTGGGGACCAACCCCTATACATTCCCGAAGAGAAACGAAATATCTTATTTTTTTCATTTATGAACTTTTGGGCTTAGATTGACTATACTATTAGGGCCCTAACAATCTAGTGATGTGGGAGGTCTGCCTCCCTTCCCCGGTTATTCCATAGGTTTTTAGTTACGTCCAGCAAAAGGTGGTGGATAAGTTATAATTGGTCCAAGAGATATATGAAAGGGAGCAGAGATCTCCAAAGTCAATCCCCTCGGATCAACTCTTATCTCGTGAGGCAGTCTCGAGGGCTTCTCTTTCTTGTAAAAGACTGATTGTCAGGATCACACAATGCCCTATCGTCTTGCGGCCTTGGAACAATAGAACCTGGATTAACTCAAACTCAATAATTATAACTTCTACAGGAGGGTGAGATAAAAAAAATAAAAAGAACTCCGATATCATCGTAGATTTACAACTTTCAACTATACTGGCCTCCGGAAGCAATACGCATGGGAAATTACCAAAGGCTCCTCAATAACTTACAGCAGAGATTTCCAACTTTACTACACCCCAAGTGACCCACAGGACACTTTTATAGAAGGTACACTTGTAAATCTCCAAACAGGACCCCACTCACTCACATTCTGACTTCTAAATATTTACTAGGACGAATAAGAAACTCCGAGACAGTTCCAAAGATTAACAGGAAGGCTAACCCTTAATTTTATTTTATTGGTAATTTATCTTGAACCTAAATCCCATCGAGTTTACCCAAGCATGATCTCTTCCGATAAAATATTCAATTTACAAATGTTTTATAAGTTAAATTTTCGACGAACCTCAGATTTTTTTTTTTTACAAGCCACTGAAAGAGGTTGCGCACATGACAATTAGTTTGCCATGTTTTATTGGGCCCGGTTTTATGCAAATAACGGTGGTTCTCTCATAGTGATAGCCATCTCGACCAATTATAACCCTGAGTAATAAAATATGTAGGTGGATTCGACTCCTTTCTGGTATTCTCTATTTACATTTCTACCTAATTAAACGTCCAAACATTTGTTACATGAAAGAATCGTTTTAATTAGACGGGGAAAAAAAGAAAAAAAAATCAAGGGGGAAGATGATCCCTTTTAATAGGCGCAACTACATCTTGGAGGGTGGAATCGACCTCGCTTTTTTTAAAGCTCTTTTGTTGCAGAACCTCCGATGAACTTTTAATCATCCGTTCACATTTAAATGAAGATTCGGCCCCAGTGGACCAAGAGAGAGAAATTCATAGGAATGTTTACAAAGTCCTTCTTCTCTTAATCAAAATAGTTTCAACCCTTCATTCATCATCCTTTATAGCCTCCCCTTTTTTCACTGCACTTTCCCCCTTTCTTTTACGAAAAAAAAAATCTACTTTTTTAATTAAGCTGTATTAGGTTTTGTTTTAAAAGACTATATTTGAGAAGTAATTAGCCCATCTTTAGCGCCCAAAGGGGTTTTTTCTTCAAGAAATATCAGACTCTTGTTTTTTTTTCAAGCCTTTTATCAGATTTTTAAACATAAAGACACCTATAAAGTTACAAAGACGGTATTGATTTAATTTTTTTAGGCTTAAGATGACTAATTTATTAAGATTTGTTGAAAATCGCTTGGAAAAGGGAGTTCAAAAATTAAATAGGTCCATAGATTAAGTTCGAAACGTCCTCTTCGAGGCTATTAGATGTTTTAGACTTTGATATATAATTTGGCCCCAATTCAACTATTTCAAAAGGATTAATGCTTTCCGTATTCCTCTCTCTTTTCTTCAAAAATAAAAAAGTTTTATAAAATAAATCCAAAGAGGGGAATCTATAAATCGGCCGGAAAAGGGCCTTTTTATAAATAAGTGAGACTCAATCCATCCAAGTCGGAAGGGTTTCAGGAGGGCTCCTCATTTCATTATGCCATGCGGTGCTCAAGACCAGTTTTTTAACATTAACATATCCTCGGCGGTTTGCTATATTCCGCCCCCTTTTTTAGAAGGATTTATCTTCAAAGTTTTTCCACTCGAACATGCTTGATTGACTAAAAAGACAGAAAAATGAGTTAGTTTGGAAAATTCTAAAACTGAATATTTGGGATAAAATATCAGGCCACAAGGGAAAAGAGAGTTTTATGTCGAGAAAAAAAAAGTCGACACGAGAGGGATCTTAAAAGATCTTTTTACATCACTCATCCCTTCCTCTTCCCCATGAGACTATCTATCACAGGATGACAACTGCCACTCTTTCCATTGACACCTGGAGTCTTTTTATATAAAAGTAAATCTCATACACAAGCTAATACAGAGATCTCTGTTTACGTTCCTAATAGGAAACTAGTTTGACAATAGGGAATGTTTTTCTAGTAAGTCACGGGCCATGGACCTCCTGGAGTCCGAACGTCGTCGAGCTATTAAGGGCCATTAGATGGACCCTAGGGGGCGCCCCGGTCGCGTGCCCTCAATGGGATGCCCCCAGATACGGGCGTGGGAAATTAGAAGCAAAAAAGGTGACGGCCCTGTTTAGCGACTGCGAAAGAAAGGGGGGACGAATAATAAAAAAAATAAAGCCCCTTTTGTTGTCATAAAAAGATACAACGGAATTATCTTTTGTGAAGGCAACGTGCTTCAGCCCTATTAGCCTCGAGCGACATCATCCCTATTAGATAATAGGAAATGTTTTGAAACATGATATCTTCACTAATACAACAAATCAGATTATATTAATATAAACACGACTTCTCAACTTTTTTTTGGCATCGGTCCAAATCTACCACAAGGAAGATGTCGATGTGACAATAATCGTAGCAATTATGTATCATGCATTTTGAGGGTTCCCATAGCAGGTTCCCTACCCAACATAGATTGCTCAGTAGGTACCAACCTGTAATAGATATATTATCTACCCACCATACATTGCTAGTTATTGTACCTAACTAACCGTCATGCATTGCTCAATGGGCACCCACCTATCCATCTTGGCCTAGTACCTACCCACGTACCATGCGTTGCTTCTATCTACCCTTCATGCATTGCTTAGTTGGTACATACCTACTTATCTATAATGCATTTCTTAGTAGGTATCTACGTACCTATCATGCATTGTTTAGTAGGTACCCACGTACCTATCATGCATTGCTTAGTAGGTACCCACGTACCTATCATGCATTGCTTAGTTGGTACATACCTACTTATCTATAATGCATTTCTTAGTAGGTATCTACGTACCTATCATGCATTGTTTAGTAGGTACCCACGTACCTATCATGCATTGCTTAGTAGGTACCCACGTACCTATCATGCATTGCTTAGTAGGTACCCACGTACCTATCATCCATTGCTTAGTAGGTACCCACGTACCTATCATGCATTGCTTAGTAGGTACCCACGTACCTATCATGCATTGCTTAGTAGGTACCCACGTACCTATCATGCATTGCTTAGTAGGTACCTATGTCCAATTATGCATCGCTTAGTCTACGTACCTATCATGTATTGCTTAGTAGGTACCCACGTACCTATCACGCATTGCTTAGTAGGTACCTATTTCCAATTATTCATTGCTTAGTCTACGTACCTATCATGCATTGCTTAGGACCGACCCACCATGGATTGATTGCTAGGTACCAACCTACCTATCATACATTGCTTAATAGCTAACAAGTAGGTACCTCCCTATCCCCCAAACGTTTTTATACTTCCCATCATGCATTTTACTTTTATAAATTTTGATATTCACAATCTTTGATTTTTATGGTTCCCATCATGCAGTTCGACCTGTGTACCTACTTTGGTAGAGTTCACATTGGACTGGTTTTTTTAACGGATTTTTTTTTTGCACTAATTTTTTATAGTGTTTTCACGATCGTTCTGTGTTAAAAAAGTTTTGGATTGATTCATAAGCGTAGAAAGGGTTGGTAGGTAAAACGTTTAGACACTTTTCAAAGGCACCTGTTCCACCCTTCATGTTTAATTGGAGTCATTTGTAGAACGTTCGGACCCCCAGGTTGAGCTCTTACCCGCTCTTACTCCCATTATTTTTGATTGCATCTAAGAATTATTGCCTCGTACTAGGAGCGATAGGCTATTTCTCTTGAGGAATTTGTGTGGTGTAGCGTAGGGAGTAAGTGCTCATTTGAGAATTGCCCGATTCAACAAATCTTGTAATCAAAACTTTAGTATTCCTAAGAGGGGTTAAAAAAAAAATGTAAAAAAAACTTTTAGAGATCGATACAACATGCATTTTGCATGGTTCTTAAGAGTTTTCTCGTGTGTCTCCTCGGGACCTCAAAGTAGATGTGGAGGGAGGCAAAATGATGAACGAGGAGACGTAAAAAAATATTAAGTAAATGGCCCTTCTCCCGGGTCAGTGTTCAGGGGGTCAACTTGATGGATGTGGCTTTCTTTATTAATGGTCGCTGCGGAAAATAATATTAAAGTAAGGTCGCCACCGAAGAAAACTGCCCCCAACGGCCCCCTTCATGTCCCAAGGCCTTATCAATCAATTGTCTCAATACAACCATTTTTAGGGAGGGTGCGTCAAAAATAATAATAATTGAGTTATTTAAGACCTTTTTTAGTTCACTAACCTAGAATACCTAGAATGACTTCCTAAAGCAAAGCAACCTGCACGACTTCCAGTCTTCCTTTCATATCTTTGGGCTATTAGTCCATTGGTGGTTTCCTTTCATCAGCCCTACGTAGCAATCTGTTCATTCTATAGTTTCTTGATGGCCAACCTATTTCAATTATACCAATCTTAACTCAGTTTTGAAAAATCTACAGTAATTTTTGCTTTTTAAATAGTTTTTCACTATTATAATAAATTTCAAGGCAAAAAAATATTTTACGCAAAATATGCTAAATAAACGGTACAAGGTTTATGTTTCAAAAACGTAATAATCTTTAGGATTTACATAAATTGTCATATCTCGGGGTATAAAAAGAGCTTTAAAATTTACTTTTGAGTTACTTGAAATGAAGGTATGGAAAAAATTTGTTGATTTTATTTTTAAATTATTTTGATCTTCTAGATATTTCTTTTGAGCGTATTACTGACGAGTGTGGTGGCCCAAAGGCCATGGAACGATCTGAGGGGTGAGTAATTGTCTTTTTCATTAGTGCCTAGGTATAGAGTGTTTTCAATGGTTACTCTTGAGCATTCATCAGAAGAACGTTAGGTTCCATGTTTAGGACTTCAGAAGTTGCGAGTTAGTTCTAATCATTGGAAATGGATTTAGCGCATTTGCCATTTAGGGAGGGGTCTTAATGTCAACTCTAATGTTTTGCTTTTAAAATTAGCTCGTTTCGCTGTGAATCCGACACAGGGATTTTACGAGCTACCGATAACAACGAATAGCAACTTGATCCAAAACTACGTGCAGGTTTCGGAAAACTTCGGCTTGCCTATCACCGTCTGGTGCTACCCGAACGACCCTAGGGTTTGCCTCATGTTCGACATTCCCGGAAACATCGCCGGAATCCAGATCTCGGTATGAACACATTCATAATGTACGATAACCTCTTTTTCAGTATTTGCAACAAGATGTCGCTAATATTACAAAATACAATTACGGAACTGTTGGAGGATTTCAATACACGGACATATTTAACGTGCCTGCGTGGGGCTTCAGAGCTTATTTCACCAATCCAGGTAATGAGCTGCACTCTATCATATAAGGAATGATGGCAGCATATTGTTTTTCGTAGAAAACCTCACACCTGCTGGACGACAGAACTTGAACGAGACGGTTGAAGGACTCTGGGTATACTTGAATGGTCAATTGTACGAAATCCAAAGGCCAGAGCCTGATCCTTCTCAGCTGACCATTGGGCCTTTCAACAGGCAAAACTGTTTCCCAAGAATGGGTATGTTTTTATAATGAATGGTCGTTTAATTTTTTTGAAGGTCAACATTATTTCTACAATATGAACACCAACGTGCAATGCAGCCAAGTGATACCGTTCTACCCTCTCTACCAAGGAGGTGGTCTGGTCGGCTTCGGAATTGCGGACTTCGGCGTCGGCTCAAACATGCCTGGCGGAAGGGTTTGGTACGAGCGACCTCCTCTTGCTGGTGTCAATGTATGTCAAATTTTCAAAATAGTCTTGTTTATTAATTTAATTTTTAAAGGCCATCATCGCTAACAGGCCAGCCTGTCTCGACTCATACGTCGCCGAATACGGAATCTATTCTCTTCACGTCTATTTCGTCGATCACCCTTGGAACATCTCCTGCCCAGCTTAAATACTTTTCTTACCTTAACTAATATGTTTAACAAAATAGAACATTTTCCATCTTTTATCGTTTTACTTGACTCTCAGATCTTTCGTCCTTTTCCATTGTCTTCTATCGATTGACTATTTAAGAGCTAGAACATATCACAACATTTTGAGCTTTGAGCACTGGAATCGTCGAATCATCAAGCATGTCCTAAAAAGTTAAAAATTTAGGTGTACATTCTTACCTTAAAAATCATACAAGCAGGAAGCGGCCTAACCTCGCCACTTTTTGATTATTTATGGCCTAAAAATATGATAGCTTGAACCTTCGGTTTTTACTTGAGCTTATCTTATGTACAAAAAGTGTGTATTGGAATAAACCTTAGCTTTTTGGTAATCAGCATTAATTTATGTATAGGACATAACAAAATTTATCTAAAAAGCCATGGGTTATATTTATTGCCTCCTTTAGCTTAAATAGCCGCATCGGAAAAACTTTTTTGCCAAACAAAATGAAACAGGTAAGACAAACTTTTTCCAAAAAAATTAATAAAATTAAATTATTCTAGTTATTGTTATTTGCATCGTTGTTTTTGGTGACCGTTTCGTCCCAAAGGACGTGGAATGCCTTGAGAGGTAAGAATGCTATACAAAAAAATAGGGTTCTTATTTTATATTTTAAGATTATTTAGTAAAACTTAATTATTTTTAGAGCGATTTACTCCGAACCCGTCAGATGGCTTTTACAGGTTGCCCCTTTCAACCAGGGATACTCTGATTCAAAATTACGTCCGCGTCCCGGAAAATTTCGGATTTCCAATCAACGTCTACTGCTATCCAAATGACCCAAGATTCTGCATCATGTACAACAGGGATGGAAACGTCGTAGGAGTCCAAATATCAGTATGTAGTTGTTTACCGGCTGAAGATCATTATGGAAAGCATTTCTTAGTACTTGGATCAAGATGTCAGGAACGTAACCCGATATAATTACGGAACAGTAGGAGGATTTGAGCGCACCAACATTTTTGGCATTCCCGCCTATAGTTTCCGAGCCTTTTTCACCAATCCAGAAGATCTTCGAAGAAGCGGAGGAAGATCCCAGTCCCAAAATATTGATGAACTCTGGGTCACCTTGAACGGACGTTTATACTCCATTTCTAGAAACGAACCAAATGGTCAAACTGCATTTTATAACCAACCGAGCGGAAGACCGTTCGTCAGGCAAGGATGCTTTCCAGGGATGGGTATGGGAAATATATCAACTTGAGCTATCGATGTCGAATTTTTTTAGGACAACATTACTTTTATAACTTCGACCGTAATGTATCCTGCAGCGATTTGATACCATTTTTCACTCTCTACGAAGATGGGACACTGGTCGGTTTTGGAATCGCAGATTTCGGAAGAGGATCAGTAGCTCCAGGAGGAAGGGACTGGTACGAACGCCCTCCAACTGGCCCATCATCTCCAGTTGCCGTAAGCAATTGTCATATGCATCAATTTTTCTAAAATATCTTTTCCAGAGTATCTTACCAAGAGTGCCAAGCTGTTTGGCATCTTGGGGACAAGAATACGGATTATATTCGGTCCATGTTTATTTCGTGGATAATGCCGCTCAAATAAGATGCCCTTAAACAATCACGATGAGCATAGTAATGAAATAAAATAGAAAAACTTAGCATTTTCGCTTTTTTAAATGATAATCCCTAAAGATTTAGAAGGGGAGATGACATGTGAGACGCATAATTCATTATTTAACACAAGTCAGTGACTCAATCCTCACACATCTGCCATTCTAAATACTTTTATATTAACTTATCGAGGCTCGATGATCGGGGCGATTTCTCCCTGGTAGGAAAAAAGGATTAGTGCAAATCCTAGAGATTGAAACCTCCCCTGTAAGCACGGATGAGTTCAGGGAGGCAAATATGCGGGTAATTTGATAGACCAGGGTGTTAAAAATTAGGTTTTGAACCTAATGCGGCGTTATAATTTCCAACTCTTTTTTCTCAGGTTTTCAAGTGTAAATCGACAATTGTTAACCTGAACTCGGATTTTTTTATGGGATCGAAAATTGTTTATCCTTGATCGGGAGGGAGTCGGTAATAAAGATGTCTTTACTCCCCCGGACCACAACACCCCGAAGGCAAATGTAAGCATCTGCTCTATTTCTAAACAACAAATCTCAGTTATTACCAAAAGTCAGTAAACTGTAAACCAAACGGAACTGCCACAACTCAAATATTTCCTCCCCCTCGGCTTTTTTTTCCTTCTCTTTACCGATTTCATCCGTAGAAACGTCTATAAATATAAGGGATCGTTTACAGAGATGTAACACGTGATCGATTAATCTTTGATTTATGACTCTTGAATGATGCTTGTTCATCGATGGTATTTTAGAACTCGTGTAAACATTTTCCAATCACTATTCTATGGCAATGTCCCTTCAAAGCACATGGAAGCAAAATAGTTGTCCTTCCATAAGAATTCAAGAATTGAAGAATTGCTGCAGCATTTTCCAGAATGAACGTCAAATTTTATTTGTTTGAAAACCATTCATATGAAAGTGAAGAATGAGTACACGGAAGTAAAATATTTCTGATTGATTCGACACGTGTTGTTGCTAGGACGGGTCAAGAAGGGCCACGTGTCTTTAAAACATTTCCATCCATTGTGTCGACCCTTTGGAGGAGTGTATGTTGGAGGGTGTATGTGTGAGTTGGACTAATTGAAACGTCGCTAATACCTCAACCCCTTTTATGCATACCTACCATCCACCCCCTACGTTTCAGCAACTGTTTAATGCTTTAATATCATTAACGGGTGAGAAAGGAGACGAGGGAGTAAGAGATTCTCCCTTCACCTAGTTCATTTGCTAAATATTCAAACTGTCAAAGCTATCTCCCCTGTCACACTGGAAGGATGTCATTTACAAGGAGGCACAACGAAAATTAAATCTAAACGCATTCAACGGAATAATTCAAAGGACCTTTTTTTGACATTTTCTTCAAAAGGTTTAAAATTTAAAGCAGTTCGAATTCTTAACCAGAGTGGATGCCCAATTTCGGTGAAAGCCAGGGCTCGTTGTCGATTTCAAAAATACAAAGGATATGTAAAGTAAATTCGAGTTTTTTTAGGCTTTTTACATGACACAACTTCAAGAATAGATAACAAAAAAAAAGTGGGGACGGAAAAAAAAACATCGATCGGTCGGCGCGAGAGATAAAAGTCTTGGAGCAATGACTCTCATGAAAGGCCCGAAAAAAAACCTTTTTTGAAGACTGTGGCGAGGGGAAGACATTTCCAATTAGACATTTGCTCGAGGTTCAGAGGAGCCGCCATTTCGGAATGGGACATCACGGGCACATCACGATTTTAGTCAAAAAGCCGAAAAACTTATTTGAATATACGAGGAAGAGTGACAGAGCCGATCCATTACCGCCGGGTCCACGATCTAGAGGGGGGTTCAAACTATAAAAATTGAGATGTGACATAAGCCCGAAAAAGCGTGAGAAACTTAAGAGATTTCGTCAAAATTTATTTTTAACAAGACCGACAACCTTTCCTAATTTTCGACTAGGAAAAAAAAATCCACAATCTTGTCTTCAATAAATCGTAATTTTGTTTATTTGTGACAAGTCGAAAAAGATCCCACGCAAATTTTTATACTGACAAACATTTCCAAAAAAGTTCTGAGGGCCAAAAATCTAGATTGACATTAGATATTGGATGATGGATTGAAATTGTTCCCTGTTTATAAATTCTGGTAATGAAACAACGTGTACGTACATAAATTGTGATTGTAAATTTTAAAGGATGCTCTGATTCCTCATAGGCACATAATTGATGTTTACACGATGTAATTTTAACGAATCGAAATATAAGCGTTGCGTAAACAAATTAAGGCTACAAATGGAAAATCAAATCACTTTCCGGACATTCTATTGAAACATCCCGATAATAACGTGTATTATTGTTTACATTCGTTAAAACCTTTCGGAATGGCTAAAAGTGATTTGGAAAATGTGACAAATTGAAGTTTTTTTTGAGCAGTGGTCTGGGAGGGTTAATTTTTGAAAATATTGACAAAAGAACATCTGTTACAAATTGGTGTCTCTTTGATCGTTTAAGAACGGGAAAAATTCTGTGAGTCAGGGAAAAGAGCATAAATCAAGTGTTGGAGTTGATGGGGATATGGCCGGGTCAGTTTCGGCTCTAATTACCCGCTCTGAGTCATAGAAACTGACCGACAGATGCCCCATGGACCTCCGTTTCACGGCCCCTCGGGCACCCGGAAGCTATTTTCCCTTCCTTCAATATCGTCCAAACGGAAAGATTTATTAGACGCCTTTAGAACCTTTTAATCTCAAGTCTGGCATATTTACTCATCGAACCGTCCAATAAAATCGGATCGATATGAAACCGTACATATTTGAACGTATCACCTGCCTAACCCAATTTGGAACGTAAAGACGTTCCCTGGTTATATCCTCACCCTTAGAAAGATAACTTTACGTCTCGAACGTAGGGGAGTTATTCCAAATCTCACCATAATTCTGCCCTAAATCGCTAAATATTGGAATAGAAAAGAAAAGGGGAATAAGATGCGGATAGGATTGTGTTTAGAAAACGTCTATATTTCATACGCTCCTGCTCAACTTCTCCCATGGGATTTTCTGACTCATTCCTTCTTTTTCCACCCTTGACCATTACAGCAGTCTCACAAAAGAGTCACGAGCTACCAAGATCAGAGATATTTTGTCGGTTTGAAATAATTGTATGATTCCCAGGTAATATCAATTCCGCCTACGGGTACGACAGCTGCATTCCGGTCCGGAAACAAGTATCCTTTTGTTTTTATGAATTCCCCCCGTCTTTTTCTATGGTTAGACATCTATGTAATGCATATGTTGTGACTAATCTAACAGCGGGTGGATACCTTTTGCATAATATTAGTAGGTAGGCTTCCTTTGAGGATTGGTTGACGTATGGCGGCCACCTTGCCATTCTTTAACGAGTTCCTAAGAAGGAGGAGTTTTTTAGATTCCGAAGAAGATTGCTTTCTAATCGCGACTCCATGTTTCTCGCTAATTAATTAAAATTATTACGTTACAAATAACGTTTCTGAGGTTTCAGCGTTTTTAAAAGTTTCAGAGGAAATTGAGATCTTGGACTTTCACCCATTGTTTATGAATAAGGAGAAGCTTTGGTTTTAATTAAACGAAACCAGGGTGGTCTTTGTCACAAAAGGAAAAATTTTATTTGCATATCGAGTCAATTGGTAGGAACATCCAAGAACTAAGGATGTAAAAATAAACAAAAATTCGATGCTTTATTGAGGAGAGCGACAACGATGAAAATCTCAATCAACAAAATCAAAGCTGAGCAGCAGTAAATTGAATGCAAGCAAAATAAAATCGTGTCTGATTGGCTAGTAGGGGGCATCATTTGAACGCTTTTGATAAACAGATGCAGTCTTTTTAAAATGGAATTTTTGATAGTTAGGGTTGTATAGGATACAATTTTACATCAAGTTAGCATTTTATGAGGCTGAAAAGAGGGAGGTGGAGGACCAAATGGGCAAACCAATGACTGCTCTATATCAAACGGTTTATTTATATTTGCATAAAGCTCTTCCCCACAGTCCTGTAAATTAAACTGTAAATAATTCTCTATTGAGAGTTTAACCCTTGCAGACTTGAAGGGACGAGGGGGTCTACAATGGCCATTATGCAGGGGAGAGCGCGACGGGTGAAATGAAAAGTGGTCTCTCCTACGATGGTAAATTAGGCGCAAACGGGGAGTCAATCCGGTGAATTATAATATAGAGCGGTGTATGGAAATGGGGGGTGTGGAGGGGAAGGGGGGACAATGCGGAGCTTTACAATACTCAAGCAATCAGTCATCCCAGGGCGTATTACACAAATTGCGCTCAACAGAGCCATTAAAATTACCCGGGACGTGAATGGCTCACGTCAGCTATCCATTCATGCTTTATTCTCCCTATTCCTTATGCTCGATCGATATATTCGACAATTTGGACGTTTCGAATCTATTGAAACGGACAGCATCAAATGTTTTCAGCTTCGAGGAGGATCAGCGGATAATTTTCTGATAAAATGAAACAATTTTTGTAATATAAAGGTCATGTCCTTGTGAGCAAACTGGCAGGATGTCCCGGCTGTATGAGAAGGGTATTGTAGTTGGCCTCCAATATCCGCTTTGTTATACTCCTTTGATTTATAACGCTGTTTCGGGATGTGTAAAATTACCGGCTCGTTACAACGCACTAAAGAGATTTCGAATCTGATGGATTCTTGGAATTGTTGAATCGAAGCACTGTTTGAAAAAGCGATTCTCGAGATATGACAGCGGCCCCTTTGAGATATTAAAACATGTGTTTTCATATGGCCTAATTAATATTCAGCTTCAATAACTTCTCTCCGGAGCGTATCCGATATTAATGGTCCTAATGCAAGACTCGTGTAAAGTTGACGTACGATCATTTCGAGTGCGTTCGTCCGAGGGTCTATTTAGGCTTCGCAACATATTTCATTCCTGTCGGACAATTAGGCGAAAACGTGTCTATTTTTGAACCGAAAAGGAAACAATCAATTTTCGAAATCTTTATATTTAAAAGGTCCGAATATAGTCGACCATTTAACACTTCAAAGTCTGGAGGGGTGACGTTCGAAATATACAATCTCATTATTGTTTCCTCGGATTTTGAAATATTTGTCGAGAGGGTGACAAGGGCTTGGGATGAGATTGAAAGTCTTCCCCTCTCGCCTCATCTTCACCCTTACCGTCATCCTTGTTAAATGACGTTCTACATAATTAGTGTCCTCGTTTAACCTCGCGGCCGTTAATACGCCAAGCGATGAGACGTGAAGGAATCATTTATTACCAAGACGTTTTCCATTGACACGACTAAATATAAAGACCCTTTTCCACTCAGAAATGGATTCGATTAACGTTTATTTATAATGAAATCCATCCCAAGCGCCATCATGCACACCTTGAAACTGACAATCAAAAATCATTCCTGAAAATGGGCATTTGAACTCCTGCAAGAACCCAATGAAGAAAGTCCAAACAAAGTAGTCTTAGTCTTCCTTTCTTATCTTTCCACCCAATTTGGTTCTCTATCAAGGAAATCGTGGTTCTACGTTGGGCTATTATCTCCTGATAGTTTTTTTTTCTTAATTGGAAAAATCTGAAGGGTTAAAGGGTATTGCTCCAATTTCATATTGCCCAACATACCCACATCGCCTGCATTACAAAGAGATACAAATTCAACATTTTATATAGGGAGTCGAGTTGTTTAATAATTGAAGAAAGGGAGATTTTTTTTACGAGAGCGTTTTTTGGACGGAAAACATGAAAATCAGAGTCCGAAAAGGGACAGAGGGCTTTTCTGCCCCCTTTGGGAATCGGAGGAGCACAATAGATTTACCAGTCCCCAGGGTCTATATGTGTTTCTATCAATATTTCATAGAGAAGGTCCTTCCGTGGCGATTCCACCGGGACTAATAGACTTTGCCGGATACGGCGGACCCCTGAACACTCTCGGCCGCGTTTCTCGAGAGATCCCCTTTCTGAGTCAGTGTTTGCCCAATTTCGGGTCATCGTCTATTCTCTGTATGTCGGTTGGGGGACCGGCACTTAGTCGCTCGACCGTGACCCGCGTCTCAAAGGTACTTTTCGAGCGGAAATTCATGCTCGCATAAACTAAAATCGTATTAGGATCTAAAAATTCTGATATCCTTTTGGTGAAGAATCGCTTGAATTTAGAAACGACTTTAATTACCGACGTCGTGTCTTCGTCACGTTTTTGTTACTTCCTTTTCTGTTTGAGTCTCGTGTTTTCGCTAAGTTCAATCCGCCGGGAAACATCTGTTTCGAAACTTGGTCGACACGAAGCGGTAGCACTTTGATTATGTTTGAGCTATAAAGTCTGAAGGGAACAATCCCAAAGATCTCTCTCGGGTTCAAATATTTGCCCGATCCTCTCTTTTCTTCATATTTGTTCTTGCGGCAATACTCTCAAGACTTCTTTCCGGAACGATTTTAAGGACTCATTATCGTCTAAATCAAGCCTCGAGACGAAATGTTGCGTATCGCCCTCCGGAAGCTGCTAAATAACGTTCCACGCTTTTTTGGTGACTTTAAAAAAAGACTCTTTTTAAGTAAACACTGATTTCGGGGGTTTTAAAAAAAGGAGCCTTTCAAAACAATTTACAGATGGTACAACAGCTGCAAGACACAAGCGGTGCAAATTTTGATTAATTGACCTTTTTTCTTAAAGCATCACTTCTTTGCTAATCAACACTATAGATGAAGCTGCACTTCTCGAGATTCTTCATCTAAAAATATCCAACTGGAAAGTTTCACCTTTTTTTTTGGATTAAAAAAATAAAAATAAATTTTTGTTTTCTCGTCGAGAAAAAAGGCTGGTGGTGATACATGTTCCGCTAAATGGGTTGTAAATAAACTTTTACGATTTCGACGTGATAAAATGTTTCTGGATTTTTTCCCTTTTAGACTTCTATAGACAAATTTATTATTGGATGTTTCAGAGATGTCTTTGATGGTCTCAAATAAACAAATATGATCTACGTTAGGAACTCTTTTCATGTTGAAAACATTTTCTTTTCGTTTAGTTTATCAAGTTTTTTTTTAGGTGCGCCGAATTCCCCAAGGAGGTCCGAAGTAAGGTGACAACTGGAATTGAAACGTATCGCCCCTCCCGAGGCGGTCACTCATTATATTGGATTGATGACCTTTGAATTATTTAGAAAATCCTCGCAACTAAGGGGAGGAGCTATCGAATTATGCAAAATATGAATAGGGAGTGGCAACGTGGGTGACTTGCGTAGTCCTGCAGAAGTCAAGGGGGGCACTTTCCCATTTTATAATAAAGACTTCGCCCCCAACTTCTAAGCCTTCCCATGCCAACCCCCTTCCGATTTTAATCTCGACTTAATGGCCCAAGACATAAATTCAAGTTAACTACCTCAGATTTTACTAAATTGATAATAAAATCCAAAATGAAACCCCCCTCCTTGAGTATTAGTAGAAGCTTAAATTAAATGGAAACGTTTAATTTAAGAGATATTTAGAAAATATTTCTATTTAGACAAAAATTGTCAACCCAATGTGGAAAAAGGTCATTGTCAACACTATTAAGAATGGGCCGTTTCTTTTGTTGGACATCAAATATTTTGTCAGTAGTAGGATAGCCGTGGATAATCGTTCTTGAGCTCGGAAATCGAAGGGGGAGGGTCTTCTTAGCATTTCGCTACTTTCGGCCCCACTATTGTCCCCCTATTGATTCAGGACCGTAAACAGGGAGGGAATGACAAACGGAGGTAACAATGTAACCTTTTGTCCGAATCGCTATTGATACTTTTCATATTCGACATGATGCTGGAAAGCCTCTTTTGTATAATCACAATTTTTTCGAATGACAAATTCGGGAATTTTCGTGGAACCTTTTTTCTCTCCAACATCACCGACAATGTTAAACTTCGTGTTTATAACCCTTGAGGCCGAATAAGGAATCCGACACTCCGCCTAAAAAGACTCCATAGTTTGCATATTGTCTTCCAAAAAGTCATCGGTCGCTTTGAACTTCCATTAGTCCTCATGAAATAAAAGGACCAAAAAGTTTTCACCGAAAGATTCTGGTCTGGAAATTGAACTTATTAAGGTTCCCACATACATAATGCATACGAAGCATATCTAAATACTAGAAGGGGTATTGAGGGCTTACTTTCTCGTTAATACCCAAGCCCCTCCTTTTAACGCTATAAAAATACGAAAGGAACCACTTAAGCCTGTTTCTCTTCTTCGCCCACTTTTAGATTGTATGACTCTAAATCTAAAAGACCTTTAAATGAGGAAAAAAATGTCGAACTAGAAAACCAAGGGAAGGTGGTTTTCCCTGAGGAGTAGCATATCCTCGTAAGGTCTCCCTCTTTCCACCCTACGTTCTTATAGCGGTTTCACCCTTGGTGTTTTCATTTTTGTTTGCCTTTTTATCAATATAGACCTTCTTAAATATTAAACAAAAAATACCCTGTTTTTCCCTTATAAATGTTCATTTCTAAGATAAACAACGATAAATTTACGTTCTCTTATCAATGTTCGACTTGAAAAATCTCCCGTCCAAGGGGCTTCCGAAAATACACTCGCGGTAATTTTAACTTAAGGGAACTCAATAATAGAAACAATTGAAACCGCTGTAGGGGGAAAAAGGTAACACTTAGACCTTTACCATTTGCTATTGCTTACACAGCTTTTCACATCTCAAGACCCTATCTTCTTTCTTATAAAAACCCATTTTCGCATCACATTTCAGAAAGGTCAAAATTCAAACTGAGAGTGTTCTTAGGCATAATTAACCCGAAAATTCGATGTTCATGGAAAGGGGTCGATTAATGAAGGTATAATTAGTTGGAAAATTTCTGTTTTAAAGTTAGTCAATTGGAGTTTGAGGGTTGTGGAGGAGTGAGAAGTTATGGAAGTAATAAGGGAAGTGATTTGTATAATCAGTGCCTTACCGGAGAACGGCATTTGAATACAAAAGGGAAAAAGGGAAACTGGGACGTGGACGGGAGGAGGGTGAAGGGTGAACTCAGCAATATTTTAATTTATACAGGGACCCTCTTCGGGTATTTATCCAAAAGTTAGTAATTCGTGGAAAGCGGGCCTTCCCCGTCCGCCCTTTTCACGAAGCTCCACGTTATTAAGTTTAAACTTTACCAATTCAGGGACTGGGCGGAGGGGAAGGGTCGGGATGGGGGAATGAAGGCTTTGAGAGTTTTCGAACTTGTGTATGATAATGAATAAGGTCTTGAGATTATCCCTGAATATCGCTTAATGATTTGAAACCCCTTCGGCCGATGACTTAACTCGAAACTTTCTTCCAGAGGCGTTTTCAATTCTCTCCTTTCCCCCACCGACCTTTTCTTTCATGAGTTTCCAGCAATTTTCATATTAAAAGCAGCCCATTCATTAGAAGGGTTAGAGGGTTTATTCATTTTGGAGCCATTCAATTATTTCTAGTAAATTGATCGATTCTCAAACAACTTAAAACATCAATTCCAGTGGAAACTTTCTTAAAAAATTGAAACACCAAAAAAGCACTGAAAATGTCAATCGAACCCAGGAGCTGAGAAACTCTAATGCAACAGTATCGATTGGATGCTCATTTTCATGAGCAGCAGAATAGTTTGCTTGAAGTCTATTTATTTTTGTTTAGAACTTAATTAACGTCAGAATTCGCTCTTTTCACTCCCTCTTGGAGCCATTTCCCTATCCATCCTTTCTTTCCTTATCCCAATAATAATTGTTCATTAAAACAATCGTAGATTTGCATATCTCCCTTCCATCAATTATCCCGTCATTTATCTACCTCGAGAGGAGACGAAGAGATACGGACCTTGTTAATGTTTATAATTAACATGAAACAGATGAAGAGATAAATTTTTCATTCTTCTCCCCTACTCCGAGGCCTTCACGGACTGGCGAGTCGTTGGAAAAAGTATAAAATTGTCACTGGACTGGGAGGTCCTTGTGATTTAAAACTTAGAAATCAATATAACGTTAAATTAAGGAAAGGGTTGAGTAAAACGGTGTGAAGAATAAAAGGGGTTCGACGTGTGATGTACACGAAAAGAGGGATCTGACAAAGGAACCGTTAATGAAGTGCGAAGAGCAAGTGTCTCCAATAATGAAAAGCTCTAAAGCATATCGCAGAGTCATATCCTCACCAGGAGGAACATTCCCTTTTATGTAAAACTCCCCCGCTCTAATATACGGTTTCAAATAATACAAATAATTGTAAAGGGTGGGGTGTTTACTCTTCGGGAGGAGCGAAGGGGGGTCACGAGTGCAATATGTGATGTAATAACCGGCTGAATAGAGTGCCGCTCAACAAGTTAGTCTCGTATTATAAATTTGTTCCAGAGACGCCTCCTTCTTCAAATATTGTTTCAGACTCCCCCTTTTGGATCGCTTAATGAAAAAAAAGAAACCCTAGAAGAACAACTTTTATCCTAAACAATTTTTCTTTTTAATATGACTCCTTAATCCCAGCAAAAAACACTTTTTTATCTAACTGCATCACTAGTGCAGAGCCTAGAGGTACTGGGTCCATTTGAAACTCTTGGCGCTGTGGCTTCGCTAGCACAATGGGTCCTGGTTCCGAATATTCTTAAGTACCTATAAAGTTTTTTTTACCAACCCAAAATACCTACCCCCACGAGTCAGAGTAGCCATAAAACCCCATGATATTAACCCTATTTACCCCCAACTAGTCTCCCCAATCACTTTCTTTATGATTCCCACATTTATCTTTCTAGCCATCACCCCAACTAGAATCTAGTAGCCCCCCCATTACTCCCAACAATTCACACCTCTATTTTCCACACCTTCCCCAGTCTCCCTCCAACTTTTCTCCCAAAACCATTGGCTCCCTCCATGATTTCCCTCTTTGTTCTTCTAGCTTAGGTACTCTCTTTATCTTATTAAGCCCACTAGTCTACCTCAAACCCAAACATTCCAAGAGCACCCATTTTGGACAAATTAGGGGCCTAGTTTCAGGAGAACCCGGTAGCGACTAGCATCTTGACTAGAGCACTAGCCCCATTAGGCCCCCTAAATCCGCCAATGATGGGGATATATGGTATTAGTATAATGGGCATAAAGACGTTTGTGTTTATAAGAGGCCAATAAAATTTCTACCCATGTAAACTAATTTAGTTTGTTTGTTTAGTCAGGTGTTCACAGCTTGTCTTGGGCCTGTTTTTTTCTAAAAAAGAGTACGAAGGGGGGATTATATCTCGCAAGTTTGTTGTTCTCTATAACGGTGAGAGTTTTGGTCTTTTATTAAACTCCGGTTTCGAAAACAATGAGCACTCAGAGAAGTTTTCAAGTAATAAATCCGTTAAAAGAAAAATTCCTCCGGGTTTAAAATTTACGTCGAGGGATTTCTAAGAATCCGTCCTCTCATCTCCCTAAAGCTTTCAAGGTATCGATCCTAGATCACGGCCGCGGCGGGTTCTAATGAAGGCCTCGGACGTCCGACCGTTTAATTGCGAAGAGAGGGCGGAGGTGGGGGATCGTAAAAATGGAGAGAAACAATGGGGCACGAGCTTGGCCCACAATTACACAATTAACCCAACCCCAAAGGCTCCCGGGAACAAATACGGTCAAACAACGACGTGACGTTATGCGCAAACTGCCCTCCTCCCAGACATTCCTCCTTTTCTCAAAAAACACAAAACCGCCACTCCAGAAAATCAACTTCCGAACCTCATATCCAAAAAATATTCCATTCAATCTCGTTTCCTCCTCGTTGTTCACAAAATGATGTAATCGTACCGAAAAACAATAAAAAAACTAATTCATTTCAAAGGAAATAATTTTTTTCCATCCAATGATTCTATTGTATACAATTTAGATGCTAATGAGAAACCGCGAATTAGCATTTTGTCGTACAAAAGATTGGTCAGATATGTAATTTCCTAATTGAGTCCGGAGTTTTCAATAGAGTAAAAGAGCCTTTAATTATTTCAATTCCGGTCGACGTCCTTTTGTGTTTTTATGATTATAAAATATTGCTTTTTTTTCCCTCCTACATTTCTCTCATACTTTAATGTCACTTACAGGTAAAGGTTTGACTCTAAAAGGAAGTTATTTGTATCTTTTCAACGGCTCGACAATATAAGATAATATCGAGGCTATAATTTTCATGTCCATCATCACCTTTAAATGGGACAACCTCAAAAGGACTACAAGTATTATTTTTAGAACATTCTTTTTGAACGGACCGACTATGAGTCATTTAAATAACTTGTTTGTTTTTGTCGGACTCTGGTGGATTTATGGGGGCCAAGAGGCATAGCTTCATCCAGACCCTCTTTTTGAAATTTTTTGCTTTATTTCGAGTCATTTTTTAGAATTTGGCTTTATACCTAAAGACCCTTTGCTGAATGTCAATAAGGAAAATTAAGGGGGATTCTCCCTCCAGAATTGTTTGTTTCTCATTCAAGAGATCGCAGCACTATCACCCCCAAAATTAGTTTCCTCGTTTTGGGCACTAAAAATGGACGGAAATTTTTTTTGAAAAGAGAGTTCTTATTCTTTCGGAAAACTACGTACTGTTTAGAAAGCGGTTTTCCCGGAAAATTTTTCCTCGGAAAAATAGGAAATGCAATTTTCCACCAAAACTTTATTTTTAAAAAAAACAGGTAGTCATCTTGTAGGTTTTGACGAGCTGATTCCAAATATGCTAATATTAAGACGATCGGATGGATAGATTCGTCGGTACGAGATTTTTAAAGCTTAGATGCTGCGGGGTTCCGGGGAGTTCAATGAGGGGGGCGGGGATAAAAGATAAATTTTCCCTTTGTCAAGGTCAGGATTCTTCAAACCGGTTTTTATTTCAAGAAACCATTTGCCCGCTTTATTTTCTACAATGTTATCAATTATCATTCTGTAATTTTAAATTTTTATCCTTTACAGACTGACTTTTCTAAAATCTGACTTTTTCATCGGTAAAAATCGAAAATCCAGCGTTTTTGTCGCCTCGTGGATCAGAAACGTTTGGTCCTACAAAAAATCTTAGTAGATCAAATTTGTAGCAAACTTAATAATCTTTAGTTTTGTTTTTATAAAATTTTCTGAAATCTACGAACGCGAATTTACAATTGTTGATTTTGAGTTTTTTGACGAAAATATGGCTCTTAAAACTTTGATTTTGAGGATTTTGGACAAAAATTGGGCATTACATAAGTTGATATTGAGGTTTTTGTCGAAAATTGGGCTCTTAAAACCTTGATTTTGAGATTTTGTACGAAAAAAGGCTCTTTAAACTTTGATTTTGAGGTTTTTTGACGAAAATGGGGCTTTACAAATGTTTATTTTGAGGTTTTTGGACGATAATTTGGCTTTTAAAATGTCGATTTTAAGGTTTTAGGTGAAAAACAGCCTTAAAATATGTTCAGAAAGAAAAGAAAAACTAAATTTTTGGGGAATATTGAAAAAAAATCATGAGTCTTTTGTGGTTTTGACTAAATATTATGAAATGGAAAAAAAAAATCTACCTAACAATCTCACAATAGAGAGAAAAAAATTAAGCCGTTTGAAAAGTTCGATGACCTTGAAGGAGTGAGAGTGATGTGTCATCTTTACTTCCCCAAAATAAAACTCCCCTTCTCCGCACCATCTAATCCTTAAAAATCTCGTACCGACGAATCTATTCATCCGATCTTCTTAATATTAGCATATTTGAAATCAGCTCGTCAAAACCTACAAGATGACTACCTGTTTTTTTCAAAATTTCTGTTTTGGTGGAAAATTGGATTTTCTATTTTTCCGAGGAAAATTTTTCCGGAAAAACTGCCCCCTAAACAGTACGTAGTTTTCCAAAAGAATGAGAACGCGCTTTTCAAAAAAAAATTCCGACCATTTTTAGTGTCCAAAACGAGGAAACTACTTTTGGGCATCTTCCCTCTCTCTCGCACACTTGGTAGAATTTTGATGTCGGATCCCCCTTAAGTCTATTCCTATAACAGCCGTTCTGAGCAGTGAGGACACTTGGTTAGAGAAAAATATTCTACTCGATAGTGAAATGATTTTAATTTCTACAAAATACAGTTTTCACACTTGGTTCGTAGATTATACATCAAGAAGACCTCATCGACGTTTATTTTGTGAAATATCACCTAGGGAATCTTAAAAATCGAAAGGTGTTAAATAAATGGCATTCCTCCCCAGGTACACGTTGACTCGGGTGCAAAAATACAAGAGGAAGAAAAATAAACGGGATTAGAAGTTGTCAACGGCGGTTTAATGAACCCACGGTGATGTCGAGATTGATGGCTTTCGGAGCGGCGACGAGTGTGAAAGACGCCCCGGGAGATGAGATCTCGCGGTGAGGGGGATCCCGGGACATATTTTCCTATAACCGACATTAAAAACCGAAGATGAATCTTACATGAGAGGACGTTCTCGAATAGGCCTCTATTTGGTAGCGCGGGCCCTTTATCAACCCCCCTCCCTCATTCCCTTTCCTTCCCTTTATCCATCCTTCTCTTTCTTATATTTATTCATAATCCAACCTCTTTCATATTGAATTTCCAAAGGACCTGATCTGCCCTTCTACGGAGATTCAACTCGAAATCCCTTCCACCTACAAAGATTACTGCATAATGTCCTTTTTTCTGTTTTATTCGCAAAAACCACAAAAAGAATTATTCCAAAATTATAATTTTCCTTTCCTTTCATTCCACCAGAGTCGTAAAACACTCGATTACGCTTGTATCGATCAATAGGACGTTTTTATGTGAAGATCAAAAGTTTATTTTTTGTAGAAAAAGGGTTAGATTTGTAATTACAACGTGAGTTAATTAGATCGGAGAACTTTCTATTAGATTCGTTATCTTCCTTATGCAACAATGGAGGTACCCCCTTTCAACAATCACTTCTCATCCACTTTTTTTTCCTCCCCTCACCTCCTTTCGCCTTTTTTGAGCTTTCATGGATCCATAATGATTTGAGAATTGCGTCACAGGCTCATTGTTCCCTAATTTATTGTTTCCTATGCCCTCGTTATCCTTTGGAGGATTAAAATTAAGAAGGAGAACAAAAAATCTAACCGTTGTAATGAGAATCTGGGAAATGATACTGAAAATCCAAGACAAACGAGCCTTTTACTAATTAATACGTTAAATTATAGTAACAATCCGGTTGTCTATGTCGGCTTTTAATTGCTCCCTGATGAAAGAACACGGGCGATGAAGACGACCGCACAAAACCAAGTTTCTCCAATCTGATAGCGTATAATGTAACCACTAGACAATTTAGGATTTTTTTTTGCACAATTTTTCCCCTTATTGATTGAGTGCACTTTAAGCCAGAAAATTCTTCTTTGACATATCGGAAACAAGAGTTGAGTGCTGAGGGTGAAAAGGCATATCAGATATTGCCTTTCCATGTATAAAAAAAACTCCTTTTTTTGACACTTTTTCCGATGATTCGAAAAAATGTGTCACTGGGGCACAAAAGATTGGAATTGAAAGAAAAGTCTCGATATAATAAAAGAAATGGCTATCTCATATTGAAAGGATATTGCGCTTTATCCGTCCCTAAATCAGGGAAAGAAAGACGTGGACAAAGCCCGAGTAATAACTTTATGATCGGGCTGAATGGTCCGGAAATAAAATGAAAATATGAGGACATCTAGAGATAAGTCGCCCTTTTTGTACAGATTGGGGACATTTTTTTGGTACGGTATAAATGATGGAGTCAAAGTATATAAATTAGAGGTAACCGTGGGTTTAGGAGGTGTAATAGAGGTGTCTGTCGGGATTTAATGCTATCCGGTGTTACATATTTGGCAGTAAATCGGGGGGAAGTCTGGCGGTTGCGGTAACCCCACCGGGTAGTAGTAGTTAGCCGGGAGCCGCAACGAGACATAATTAAAGTCAAGGAACCGCCTCTTGGAGGGCAAAAGGGTCTACAGGGGTTGAATAATCTCCAGACTGAGGAAAGCAAGGGGCCGGCAAATTGGGACCGGAAAAGGGGGGTGAGGAAGTTTAATGTTGTTATGTGAGGATTAGAATGGGCCCTGCTAATCCTTAAGAGCTTCATCGACGTCCTCAAAACGAATTCAATAAAAAAGATTTTTAAAAAACTTAGTTTCTGTGACAAGAAAGTTCTGTTGAGGCCTCATTTTGGTCGAATCCGCTTTTCATGTTGAAACACCGTTTTGTAAATTTCGGATTGAAATTAGTCCCGGATTGGATCAATCCGTGCGTATGGAAATCCTCCGGGGTTGCATTAAAGGCTCTCCCCATCCCCCGATTCCGATGTGAAAGGGCGATGTGTGTTTATGATAGTCCAATTTGACTGAGTGTAACTTTAGTTAATCCCCGTTCGCTTGTGGAGGATCACGCCCGTAAATATCAAGCCTCCCCCTCTCCCAACCATTTCCATACCCAGATAAAACCGTTGCCATAAGACAGCATTAGAGTGGAATATCGAATTACCTTCTGATTCGTGATGTTTTGTAGCAACAATGGATCTTTTTAAAAAAAACCTCTTTTTTTCAAGTATCAGATTCTTTTTCTCTCATAAATTAAGAAAGAAGGGTCACATTTTGTGCGATTTCGAAGAACTTTATTGTCTCACGCTTCTACAGGAGCAAAGGGTACACCTTTAAAACAGTAAAAAAACTAGATTCTCAATCAAATCAAAAACTAAAATTCTCAGGTCCAGAAAGTGAGGAAGGGTCCCCCCTTGGGTGAGGTCGAAAAAAAAACAACAACTTTTGTATCCCAAAAATGACTTCAGATTCCTGTTTTACACCTTTAAAACATTAAAAAACTAAATTTTCAATCAAATCAAAAAATAAAATTTTCAGGTCCAGAAAGTGAGGAAGGGTCCCCCCTTACGTGAGGTCGAAAAAAATATTTTTGTATCCCATAACTGACTTCAGATTCATGTTCTACACCCTTAAAACTGTCAAAAACTAATTTTTCAATGAAATCAAAAAATTAAAATTTTTGGGTCCAGAAAGTGAAGAAGGGTCCCCCCTTGGGTGAGGTCGAAAAAAATATTTTTGTATCCCAAAACTGACTTCAGATTCGTATTTTACACCCTTAGAAATGTCAAAAACTGGATTTTCAATAAAATCAAAAATGAAATTTTTCGTTTGATTCACCTCAAATTGGTGTTCTTCACCCTTAAAAATGTCAAAAACAAGATTTTTGATGAAAAATGAAAAGTTTCGGAAATTGGATCAACTGTACACCGGTTTCTTTACTAAATCATTGAGCAATTCGCCTAAGAAACTGTTAAAAAAATCGTTCCAGGGGTGGACATTAAATTCGTTTAACTATCCCTAGTAAAAGGAGCCGTTATAAAAATGTTAAAATAATATTGGTTACCCTTGGAAGGTTTAACCGTTTGCAATATTCAAGTCTTGTTTATTATTTGAGCGTTAGATGTTGCCATTAGGGGTTTTCCAGGTTAGTGCCACATTTACTACCGATGGTAAAAAGTCACATCTGAAATATCGTTATAGGAGGCTATTGCGGTGCGAACGTGGCAAGGGGGGGTGGAATGTCTGTTTTATGTTTTAGAGTTTGATGCTTACAAATCGTGCCTGATCCCACATATCAAGCAAGAGCCTTTAAACAGGCAAACATAAATACACGTGTAAAATATCTATAAGGGGGTAAACTCCCCCTCCACCTCAAGACTTGGGTGCAAGGCTGTGGTCTTACTTTATTGATATAGATGCGAGATGGAGGGTGAGTGCATCATATAGAAACCCTTCAATCTTTATAAAGAGTTTATATCCTCCTGCTTTTTCATCATCAGGGGATTTGAGTGGGTATAGAACTAAAAGTTCCATCTCGACACAAAAAATAGCTGTTTCCCCTCTTCACATTTTTTCTCTATTTATTTTTCCCCTTGACCTAAATTTCTGAAAAATAATTAATTTAAAAAAAGCGTTTCAGGTGTAGATTTCCCTTTTAGTCATAAAATAAACGAAAAGGGGTTGAGATGGAAAGAGGCTGGATTCAACTGGAGTTTACTTGATAATTATTCAGAACTTGAAGTCAGTGATTTACCGTAGGAAGGGGGAAGGGGGACCACGCCCCCCTCATATCAGGGCTCCTCTGCCTTGGGGATAACATCTTCATTAAGAGAGCTTTCTTGGAGCGCCGAGTTAATTATGGCTCAACTGCATAAATTTTGTCGTGTCTCCGTTTGCGAAAGTTTAGATTCATAGCTCCTCCACCCTCCAAAAGGTCTCATAGCAGAATAAATTCCCAAAGCGATATCTTCAAAACGTTTCTTTAAATTTATTCTCTCGTTTCCACGGTTTCAAAGGTGCTCTTGAGATCTAATGCGCTGAGGTCCACCGGAAGAGTCTTGAGGTCGGTTAATCCTCTCGATAAATTTGACATCCAAAGGAGAAGCCGACTCTGGGGTTAATTAAGGATTAGCTGGGCTCTTGTAGCCTATTTGTCTTAAGTCGCCCTCTCCCGAAACCTCAAACGTTGCTGAATCTACTACAGCGCCAACTACTAACCACCAAATAAATTATTAACAATATACGTTTACCTTTATAAATAACTAACATTTGGTATGGAGGAACAACAAACTGAACTTTCTCAAACATTTGGGGCTCTCCACAATCACCTTCCAAACCTCCAACCACTGGACCGCATCCCAGCACCAAACCATCCTTCCCCCACATCACCCAACCTCCCCCAAATCACCTAGCATTACTCCCCTAACCACCCCAACCATCCTCCACATGGTACCATACAAAATCTCACATGTCAGAAAAAAATCATGTCCGATGAATACCAAGGGTCATTTTGACCCCAAGATCCCTCCTAGACCCAAACCACCCAGCAGTCTATACCCATACTCCCCTAACCTCCGTTACCACAACAACCTCTCCCACATAACCGACCATACATATCACATCTCAGAAAAAAGTCACGTCCGATGAATACCAAGGGTCATTTTGACCCCAAGATCCCTCCTAGACACAAACCACCCAGCATTCCATACCCATACTCCCCTAACCTCCGTTACCACTCCAACCTCTCCCCACATCCCCGACCATACATATCACATGTCAGAAAAAAGTCATGTCCGATGAATACCAAGGTACCAGGATGATCCTTCCTTGACCCCTCCCCACAGTCGCAGGTTCGCGTAACAAAATTTTCTTTTTGAGAAAGTTTAAGCCGTTTAGTTAGCCTCCCTTAGCGATTTTCGATAGGGGGAAAACAAGGGTGTGAAATATGTGCGGGAGTATGCAGATTTTGAAGGGATCAGCCGGATAAACAGACTCATGGGAGGCATTATTTTATTAAACTATTAAAATCGGCTTCCCCTCTTCTGGCTCGGATTAAAATTTGAAATAATAAACTCTCATCTACTCTCTTGGGATTTAAAACAAGAGGGAGTGGGATCGACCCTCATTTTTAAAAGTCTTAAGCGTCCTTTTATCGTAATGGAATTGACTAGGGTGTGATTCACTTAATTTTTAAAAAATGATTTTTTTCCCAAAGGTTGCGGTTGAAGGCTTCTTGTGGATAATTCGTCCGTGGTATTGATTAAGCTGTTAAATTCGATTTCAATGACTTTGATTGGGTATAAAATTAGTTTTGGACTCGGCATTGAACCTGTTCTAATTGAGACATGGAGGTAGTCCAGTTGAACAATCTCAATAACCAAAGCTTACCGACCTGTGAGGAGTGATCACCTCCAATTAGCCGACAATAACCCGTAGCGGATAGTAGGCGGGGGACCCTCGCCTCGAAATCGTTCACTCGACGAAACGAACAAGCGAGTTCCATTTGCGGTGGTGGAACAATCACGGCTAACTGTCCGAGGCCGGACCCCAACCGGCAATTAGGAAGAGGAAGCGATTCACCACCTTAGTTCCTACATCCACTTGTTCTTCGCAATAATAAAGAAAAAGAAAGAAAAAAAGGTATCGACTAACTAAACGGAACTTTTAATAACGGGAAATGTCATTCCCTTCTCAAGATCCAATCTAAATTATTATAGCATTTATACATAAAACAAGAGAACCGGTAAACTTCTTTGCTATCTACCAATTGGTCACTTTTATGCACACATGCTACACTTTTCTGCCGACTAAGGCATTTAAGAGGAGGCTTTTTATGTGCCCAAATCCATGATTTGGAAAGGGCGTTATTCAATTTTTTTTCCGGGGTGCCTCTTTATACGGAGGGGAGACGTTTTCCTCCGGGAGTTCCGGACGCATTGATACCCCATAACGACTCGTCAGATATGTAGAAGCAATCTGTAACCCCCTTTTTGCATTATATAACCCGAACCCCTAAAATATAGAGATCGGAAAAGAAAAACGACTTGTATATCGGAAGCTTAGACGAGACATGACTCAATCTCCCTCCCTTATATTTTCGAGATTCTCACGTACCTGATATACTAAACACATAAACACGTGACATCAAAACCAAAATTTTTATTCTATGTCCAGAATATCTTAACTTATTTGTTATTCTGACAATATCGTCATGACATCATTTCATATTCGGTTCGTTTATTTCAATAGCTGGGAAAAAAAAATTTGGAATCCGGAAGAAAATGAATTATGGCTGAGATGTGAAAGATAAAGAATTCTCGTTTTTTTGTCGCGTTGTCCTTTTGACATTCTGCGGCCGTTATGATGTGAGTTGATCAAGTCGAAACATTAGTATGTTACCTATCGAGTTATCTTGGGTGGCTCATGAGTTTTTGCCCCCATTCCTCCTCTTTGAAGCGTATCCTCTGATGTATATTGATGTCCTCTGCAGTTTTCTACGAAGCACCAGTGGATTTTTCGCATTTTTTCGATATTTGCAGCAAACGGATGCCCTTTTTGGAGATTATCTTCGCAGTATTTTGAGAAGCCATTTTCTTGTGGAAAAAGATGAGGGGAAGAGAGTTGATTTGTCCGTTTAAGGAGTCTGTGGCGGGTATCAAAACGGAACGAAACGCTCTGATTCACGCTTAGTCGCCCGTAAAAGTTCGAGGGGATTCAACCCGTTGATATTTTCTTATTTTGAGTAATTCTTGAACTTATTTCATAACGACCGGGGAATCTCGTGCTTTTTGAAGAGGAAAGTTGATAACAATTGAGAAAGTCGAGTAATGCTTCAGTAGGGTGACCACATGGTAGGCATTATGCGTGATTTTAAGCATTTTCAAAGATTTTTACGCAACACGCATTGTTCTTATGCGTACAGGCCTTTTTACGCATTTCTGGGACGATAGCAATTAAAAGAGATAATAAAGCCATATTTTGAACTATTTTTGACAAGAAACGACACTTTATAGACAGTTTTGACCCTTTTTTGACAAAAAAAGACACATTTTAGACATTTTTGACCCTTTTTTGGACAAGAAAAGACCCTTTTTTTGGACAAGAAAAGACCCTTTTTTTGGACAAGAAAAGACCCTTTTTTTGGACAAGAAAAGACCCTTTTTTTAACAAGAAAAGACCCTTTTTTAACAAGAAAAGACCCTTTTTTTAAACAAGAAAAGACCCTTTTTTTAACAAGAAAAGACCCTTTTTTTAACAAGAAAAGACCCTTTTTTTAACAGAAAAGACCCTTTTTCTAACAGAAAAGACCCTTTTTCTAACAGAAAAGACCCTTTTTTTAACAGAAAAGACCCTTTTTTTAACAAGAAAAGACCCTTTTTTCAACAAGAAAAGACCCTTTTTTTAACAAGAAAAGACCCTTTTTTCGACAAGAAAAGACCCTTTTTTCGACAAGAAAAGACCCTTTTTTCGACAAGAAAAGACCCTTTTTTTGACAAGAAAAGACCCTTTTTTCGACAAGAAAAGACCCTTTTTTGACAAGAAAAGACCCTTTTTTAAACAAGAAAAGACCCTTTTTTTAACAAGAAAAGACCCTTTTTTAACAAGAAAAGACCCTTTTTTTAACAAGAAAAGACCCTTTTTTAACAAGAAGAAAAGATCCTTTTTTTCAACAAGAAAAGACCCTTTTTTTCGACAAGAAAAGACCCTTTTTTCGACAAGAAAAGACCCTTTTTTCGACAAGAAAAGACCCCCTTTCAACCACATGGAGACCCTATTTGGCAAGAAAAGACCCTTTTCGGCCTGATTTTGAACCTCATTTGACAAGAAAAAAGCATTTTTAGGGAGATTTCGTATCTTTTCGACAAGAAGAGCCCTTTTTAGTCAGATTTAAAACCTTTTTCACAAGAAAAGACCTTTTTTAGCCAGATTGTATTAACATATATGTAAATGCTCCACTATTTGCAGATAAAAATATAAAAACCTTGGTCACCCTTTGCTTCAGAGATCACTGGAGGATTCAAGGTTTATCGGAACAGGGTTCGTGTCAAAGTTCACTTATCTCGAAAAAACGTTGAGGTTTCGAGTGTGTTTTTATTTGAAGCGCGGCCAGAAAATTACCCCGTTTAATATCAGAGCCGCAAGGGAAGAGTCAAAAGGGTAAACGCCATAATTGCCCCCTTCCCGTCCTTCCCCGTCCGCCCCGGGGCCGGAAAAAACAAAAACGAGCCGGCAATTAAACAATAAAATATTCTCTCGTCTCAAACAGATGGCCCTCCTAACATCTCGACACCTTCGTCATAATTACAACCTCCATTAATTCAACGATAATTGAATTGTTCGAAATGATTTTTTACATGAGATAACGAAACCTTTTATACACGAGTGTAAATATGCATGTTTTGATGACAGGATAATTAATATCTCAACTTTTCTTTATATCTCCGATCTTAATTTGATAATTAATAAAAGCTTAAACGTGTCTGATGCTATCTTATTGCAGGTTAAAGGCGACTAACCCCTAAAATATTAAATTTCTAATAAAACGAGGGAAAAAAGATGAAAGTGACCAAAAAGTGATTTCGAGAAAAAATAAAAAGTAAAGTTTTGTAATATCATATTGTTATGTTTGTAACATTCATCTATTTCCCCCCTTGTTGTTCTACCAGATGATAGTACTCCTTCATAGCTTTTAGAGCTAATATCTCATAATCGACGAAAAAGTCACTTTCTCCCCTTCAATTTAGAAGAGACAAAAGTGTCGACTTTGGTTTTGGGATGAATTACAGATTTTCGATTTGGAAGGGAGATTGGGGATTTTCGAGTTGGCCTCGGGTTAAGACAATGTGTAATTAAGGAAGTGTAACTTTGCGGTATTGGCTCGGTGAGGGGCTTCGAGGGTTGACGGACACAAGATATCGATTGTCCATTAGAACCCAAGCATCCCTTCAATCTCACGTTCTCCAACTTTTTCTCCCAAAAGAAAAAGTCTCAAATATTTCCTAAACAGAAGCTATCAATATCCAGAACAAAAAAATTGTTTCTTCTAATTATTTTAAGCCTCGTAAAATGTTTGATGACCAGAAAAGGTGAAAAAACGATTACAAAGTTGGCCATTTCCGTTTTCTTTAAGTACCCATATCGTAAGTGCAATTTGTAACGAGAACACCTGCTTGGGAGAAACTCGAAACCGAAAGAGAAAGAAAAAAGACAAAAAAGAAAAGACATTACCCTCACTGAATGGATCGAGGATGCATAAATAGGGCACTTCCCGCACTAAACGATCCTTAAAACACTGGAACTATTTTAAGAGGTGACAATTAAACGATTCCCTCGGGAAAATTTGGGAAATTTCAAAACCTGTTAGACACCTGCTGGACAGAAAAAAATGATATGATCCCCCCACGCGCGGGACACGAGACCTGATAGATTTAAAGCTGCAGATGCCGGGAGATGAGTTACGATCTAAAACAACCGTTTCCGGGGGTAGAAAGAGAAAATAATGACAACTGTTGAATGGACGGCTGGGCATATCTAGCCCGTTTAATTTACAATTCTATAATTTATATGACCCCACCCTCATTTTGGACGTCAACGATAAACTACGAGTACCTTTGATTAACGACTTCAACGTCCTTTTGAATAAAGCCACTCACTTTTCTGGGGTGCTTTTGGAAAACTGAACGGATTGACTTGCCCTTAATAGAGAGTCTGAAACGTCTGACGAGAAAGTGCTTATCCTTGTACGATCCACCCTGATTATCTACGGGCTATCATAGCATTTAAAAGAAACCCAATTAAACCAACAGGACGAAAAGAATCCGACGTCTTTTTGATTTACTCTTCCCATTGTTTTCAAAAACCGACAAAACCGGAATGGCGA
Source organism: Orius laevigatus (assembly GCA_018703685.1). Taxonomy (NCBI): domain Eukaryota; kingdom Metazoa; phylum Arthropoda; class Insecta; order Hemiptera; family Anthocoridae; genus Orius; species Orius laevigatus. The sequence continues at coordinate 152,494 of JAGWEN010000058.1, read as the reverse complement.
AATCGGTGAATTTAAAAGAGACAAAAGATTTTTTTTTTTTTTTTTTTTGGATCCTTTCAAAAGATGAGGTTGGGACAAACTTATTATAATATCAGTGACATTATGCTCCGGCTATGATATGTGCCCGGGTCCTCGAGGTTCCCACACATTCCCCTTCAGCCAACTTATCTAGATTTATACATAATTACACCCGACCCTGGCACTTATTTATTTCCATTACTTTGGAAAGGAGAGAGGGGAAAAAACAAAAAAAACCACGTGGGAACGATTTTTTTTCTTGCACGATCAAAATCAAAATTTTTTTTTAAATCTCGAAAGATTTCAATTCTTCGTAAATTCTTATCACAGTTTCTCTAGGATATCATAATTTTTCTATTTTCTATGATTTCTGAAGCAAGCCAAGATAGATGTAGAGCTCGGATTTTTGAAAAATGTTCCTTAGTTTATTTCCTTTAAAATGAGACTAGTATTGACTTTCTAGGACTCTCCGTTCTCCCGTTAGACCCATAAATGTGTGGTAAAATGAGAACTTTTTTACAAAAACTCACTAAAATCTGTCCTACAAAAAGTGGAAAACTTTGACCATCTATATCTTCTGAACGGCTACACCGATTTTAACTTTTGAAATTCTGTTAGACGTAAAATTTAACTATCTTTTATTTTGTACTAAGTGGTCAAGTCGATAGAGCCAATAGTTTTTGAGCTATTGGTGAAAAACTGAAAAAAGAACCAATTTTGGAAGGTTTTTTAAACATTTCGGGCGAACCACAGTTGGGAGGGAAACCAGAAATTGGCAGGAGTCCTCTTGCCTCACCCCTTTGGGGACAGGAGGGAAACTAAACCACCCCAAGTTTAGAACTAGGAGCTGCATTTTGACACTAAGTTATCCAATCGAGGACCTCTTCTATGGTTGTTTTTCTTATTTGACAGGAGTACTTGAGCCGTTATTGTATTTACACGTGTCTATTCCACGTGTCAGTCGATTAGAAAAGAGGCTGATATTGCCACTCCATCACGTGTGGCATTTCGCTTGTAATTTACTGAGAAAAAAAAAAAACGAATTATTACAAGAATTACCGTTTTTTTGAGAGTTCATGGGAAATGCCGAGTGTGTATAATTATTTTGTAATGTTTTCAGAATGTTTTAAAAGTGCACGGTTGAAAATTAGGAGCCTGGGCAGAGTCATAATTTGGAGGGGAGTCCGCGAGGTTGTCGTGCGCTACACGAAATCGTGTCCTTCCTCCCTCCCTCAACCGAAGAAAAAGAGCGAGAGAGGAATAAAAAAAGAGCTCAAGTCTTGAACAATGTCGAGAAAATTAAAAGGCGTAGCCGGCGATTAGCGCCATCTTGCCAGCGAGGAGTTTACCCTCCAAGGTAATTTTCATATTTACCGAACGGAAAGGACGCTTTGAGCCAATGCCAGGGTTTCCCATCTAATTGCCTTCCACGATCTTCGTGCCACCTAAAGCTCAACCTTGACGAATTTTTTAAAACTTTATTTTAAACAATAAACAACAATTTTGTTAACTATCAAATGGTTTGAATAGTGTTTCCCTACGGTGGATGTAAATGGAAACGTTAGGCCTCTTGGATGGGGCACTTTAGATCAATTATGACCACGTCAACCTCAGGCCCCTTCTGTAAACAGTCTTTGAATCTAAATACTAATGGGTAGGAGGGCGGTGTATCCATTTGAAACGTGGGCGCTCATTTAGCTCAGAGGATGGATCGGTACAAGCCCGACTAGGGGGGAGGTGGTTGGAAGGCGAATTATCATAGAGCCGCCCCCCGGGCTCCGAGAGGTATCGAGCAATCAATGAAGACAAGCGTGTCTATTAGTAAGAGCGACTCCTGATTGGCTCTCTATTACCTCTAAGTTAGTACTCCCTCATCAACTGCGTAATCCAGACCCCCCGCTTATTTGTAAGACTAGAAACCATTTGAAATCAAAATTAGATCGTTCCTGATATAAAAGGCGGGAGCTGGAAAAGAAGTGTTGACTGAGTAATAAGCGATGGTCGCGAAAGGCCCCCCGGTGAGGATCGGGCGCCCCCTGCGACGCCTTCAGTCTCAACACGCATTCTAAACCTTGATAAAAACGCCTCCGGCTCCTCCGAACCTATCTAGAATTGACTACCGTTTCGACCTCACGCGCGAATAAATAATTCTCTCCCAGAGCGGAAAACACTATCAGTGGAAATAAGAAAATATAACCAGTTTAAAAAATTTGAAAATGGTTCATTTCTTATTAGTCACAGAATTGAAGTCCATCAAAGGTTTGAAACATCTAATAACTGCTTACTCAAATAAGTACAAAGAAACCTAAGATCGATGATCTTTTTGGTCAACCTTACTCTCTTATTTCTAGTGGAAAGAATGGAATACTTTATTTGTCTGTAATTACTGTGCCCTATAGGTACTGGAAGTAGAAATAAAATTCTTACCATGATTTTGGTGTTCTGAGACCCAAGTAGTACCTAGAACAGAAAAATAAGATTTTTTGCTCATAAAACCGTACAATATTGAAGGAGGTATGTGTCTAATTTGAGAATTTGGGATACAGTTAGGGTGACCAGATGAAAGTTTTCATTTCGCGTACACAAACGCTTTTTCTTTGCAAATGGTATAACAGTTGAAATCTGGTTAAAATGGTTTTTTCTTATCAAAAAAGGTTCGAAATCTGGCTAAAAATGGTATTTTCTTGTCAAAAAAAAAGGTTTAAATTCTGGTCGAAAAGGGTCTTTTGCTATTGTCGAAAAAGGATCAAAATATGCCTGAATATGGTCTTTTCTTGTCGAAAATGGGTCAAAATCTGTAAAAAAAGTGTTTTATCTTGTCAAAATAAGGCTGGAAAAAATTTGATGATCTACATCGGTGGAGATTGGAACTCCAGGATAGGACTGTTGAATCAAGGTGACGATGAACTTTTCGCTGAAAGCAGCCTTTGTTCGGAAAGGAAGTCGCTTGACGCGACATGTGACAACGATGGAAAAGCTCTTGTGAATCTTATGGAGGATTTGGGTTTTTTTGTTTTGAATGGTCGAACGATTGGCGACCCTCAAGGTCAATTCACCTTTGTAGGGCATCAGGGACGGAGCTGTGTTGACTTAGTATGGTCCAACGTCCACAGCCTCCTGGCCATCAACAATTTTGAAATCATCAATGTGCATCTCTCTGACCACTTGTTGTGTGTTGTGTCCTTTAATTTTTTAGTAGACAGTGAAGTTGAATTAGACGAACTAGCTCCTTATGCTTGCCCCCCAAAAGAAAAATTGTATTGGAACCCAGATCTCAAGAAAGATTATATGCTGGCAATGAAGACTGTACATGCACCTCCTAGCGAGGGGCTAGAAGCGCCTGAGCTAAGCTCCCTTTTAACTGGCACCATCATGGAAAAAGCTAAAGAGCTAGGAATGTCCAGACTGTCCCAGAATCCCACTCGCAGGAAAGGGCAGCCGTGGTTTGACTCAGTTTGCCGCTCCCAAAGGTACGAAGTCAGGAAATCGTTTAGGCTTTGTAAAAGAAATGGCTTTCAATCAACATCCCTAATCTCTTATCTTGAACAGAAAAAAAGGTACAAACAAACGCTGATCGAGAAAAAACAAGAATATCACAAGCAGTGGACAGACAAATTAGCTCTGGTGAATAATTCGCAAGAATTTTGGCGGACGGTGAAAGTAATGAGAAGGCCAAAGGTTCCTCCAGCGTTATTTTTTTCTTCAGATCTGGAATCACATTTTAGACTATTGTTTCCCCCCGAGCTTGCTTTCCAGCCCGAACGTTTGTATGGCCCCACGATTAATGAGTTAGACTCTCCATTTACTTTTTTTGAACTGGATAGAACATTGTCACATTGTAAGAACGGCAAAGCAGCGGGCATCGATGGTATCGGATACGAATTTTTTAAAGCACTTCCCGAAAATTGGAAGACCGTCATATTGGGCCTCTTTAATTCTATTCTTGAATTCGAATGCCCCCCTGCTAGCTGGGGTAGTATTATTTTTTTTCTTCTTTTTAAGAAAGGCGACAGAAAGGTTCTTGACAATTACAGAGGAATTTCAATGATAAATTCTCTAGCGAAGCTGTTTTCTCAGATGCTCTACTTTAGGCTGTCCAAATTTTGTGAAAAGAAGAAGCTTCTTCCGGAGAACCAGGGAGGTTTTCGCAGCGGTCGGAGCACCCTGGATAACATTTTCACCCTTTCGAGCGTTATTAATTTAGCTACTCGCCTTAGAAATCGTAAGGTTTTCACAGCCTTCATCGACTTTAAAAAAGCTTTCGATTCCGTGGACCACAACCTACTTTTCCAAAAACTAAATCATGTCGGTATCTCTGCTAAGTTCATTAACATTATATCCAAAATCTACAGCCACGCCAATATTCGAGTCGATGCGATTGACAAATCTGTGGATTTCAAACTTACTCGTGGTATCTTGCAAGGGGACACTCTCTCTCCCATTTTGTTTGCGCTTTTCGTTAGTGACTTCGAAGACTTTATGAGAAAGAAAGGGCTGAGAGGAGTCGACATAGACGAACAGAACGATTTAATCTGTTTATTTTTCGCCGATGACCTGACTTTGTTAGGCTTTTCGCCGATCGACCTACAAAAAAAATTGAATGCTCTGAACGAGTACTGTGAGACCAACAAACTGGAGGTGAATGCCGAAAAGTCTCAAGTTGTCGTTTTTAGGAGGAAGGGTCGCTTGTCGAAAAATCTCGCTTTCCGTTACGACCGGCAACCGTTAAGCATCGTGAAGAGCTATTGTTACTTAGGGGTCACTTTCACCAGCTCAGGGCTGTTCAACGCTCAGCTTGCCCAAGCACTGAAAAAAGGGGTGTCAGCTTCAGCTGCCTTAATTCCGATCTGTGTGTACAATAACAATAGCGCAAAGGATACGTGGATGACTCTATTTCGATCGGTCTCGATGGCTACTGCATTATACGCTTCGGGGATATGGGGCATTATGCATACTGAAGCTTTGGAAAGGGTGCAAGTACAGTTTTTCAAGTCCATTCTCTACCTCCCTCGAAACACCCCGAACCACTATATACGGCGTGAAATTAGGACTCCCCCTCTTTCGGTTTCAATTCTCAACAGCGCTTTCAGCTTTTGGATTCACATTCTCGAAATGAACTCAGATAGGCTCCCAAGACGGGTTTACGATAGACAGCTTAAATTTATAGATGAGGAAGAGAAAAGATACAACTGGGTGTCGTCAATTAAATTTTTGATCTCCGAAATGGGTTTTGAGTTCGTTTGGACAAAGCAAAACCCAGAGTTGGCTAGGTTCTATCAGGATAAGATTATTAAAAAATATAGACTATTTTTGTGGAAGATGGACTCAGACAGAATTCAGAACTCTTCTTTCAATAGCCACTACAAATCCTGCTGCTCTTCCTTCGCTCTGCAAACCAACTTCCTTGACTCCAACGACCTATCCCTTTTCCAGAAACGGCTTTTAAGTCAATTAAGGTGTTTCAATGCAGATAATTGCTCATTTCGAATTGCCAACTATAAAGTAATTTTTAATGCCAAAGACCCCTGTCCCCTTTGTAACTCTGTAGACAATGGATCCCTCTTACACTTTATATGTGCTTGCCCCTCACTTTCCAATATACGCCTCCAGCACCTCAGCGCAGCCACTTTTTCCATAGAATTCTTAATAGAGCTACTCTCAAAACAATTTAACGCTTCAAATCGCGATTTACTCAATAAACTCCATTACTTCCTCAAAGACGGACTAAAGAAAAGGTCGGTGACGTAGAGGTTTTCATTACTCCTAATTTTTAACTATTTTTAATTATCTATTTGCCTATTTTATTTTTGTATCATTTTGTCTTTATTCTTCTTTATTTTTCATGACATGCTTGTAATGCTGTTGGCTATACAAATAAATAATAATAAATAAATAAAATAAGGCTGGAAAGGGTATTTTCTTGTCGAAAAAGGTTCAAAACCACGACTCAATTTGGTCTTTTATGGCCAAAAAGCGTCAAACAGTGTCTGAAAAATGTCTTTTCTTTTCAAAAATTGTAAAAACTGGCTAAAAAGACTATTCTCATACAATGTTCAAAAACCGTCTGAGAAGTGACTTCTTGTCAAAAAGGGTCAAAATCACTCTGAAAAGGGTCATTTACTGTTAAATGAGGTTCAAAATCAGGCTGAAAGAGTATTTTCTTGTCAAAAAGGGTAAAAAATCCGGCTGGAAAGGGTCTTTCTTGGAAATATACGAAATATCTAAAAAAATGGCTTTTTTTGTTGTCAAACCATCTTTTAAGATCTGGCTAAAAAGGACTTTTTCCCCATCATAAAATAGTAACTGTATCTTTGGGGTGGTAGGAACTGCATCATACTGGTCTTGTGACATCCTTGTTATATGTGATTTCAAGGCATTTATTCCAATTTAGGACTTTTTAGGTTGATTTTTCAATATCCTCGTACTGTACAGGGCTACAAACATTTGACTTAAGTTATCCGGCTTTTGTAGGCCTTGAAGTTTCGCCACCGTTTTGGTCACAAAATATATTATGAAAAGCAGTAAATAAAATGAGAAAAAACAGATTTCCTCCTTCTTTGTTTTTTTTATTGTTCAACAACTTACTATTGTAAATACATTACAAAGAATAATGTTATGTTTAGGTTTTACGTTAGGAGTCGGGAGTTTATTATTTTCCGAGGCCCTGTTTATAAATGCATATAAATATACATGGTTTTACGGGAAGAGGTGGACGAAGGGTCGGAAGGGAGGGTCATATGTCTGGGGTGCCCCTAATCAAAACTAAAACGACTTTTTCAACCTAAACAAAAAAGATTTCTCCCAAACATGTGTTAATGTAGCCGTTTATTTAAAAAGGACAGAAATTGCGTCAGACCCTTTTTGGCAATGGCCACGCATATCAAATGCATTCGTGTTCTTGAGCTCAAAAGGACTTAAATATTTTACACGAACATTTAATTCAAAATTAAAGTTTAAAAAAATGCGATTTTTTTTAACGTTCTAGAAAACGTTTTTTCCCACCTTTCTACTAATTTATTCTTAAACAAAAGCCTGGAAAGATAGTTTATTGTGTGGTGGTGGGAAGGAGGGGGTTAATGGCGGGAACTGCCATATTCAACTTTGTTTAACAATTGAATTAGCATAACCGTTCAGGGCGGGCGGCCGTGGTAATTGAAGCAAAATTTTAACTTAAAAAAACTCGCTTCCTTTGTTATTTTTTTGTCTTTAGTTTTAAGTGAGTATTACCCTTTTTTTTTCCTTAGAGGCGAAATTAAGCTTTTCGATGTTTTAGAAAAAAATCTTAGTTTGCCAGAAAAAGGGAAAAGAACTAATAAAGTTGGATGAATTGTAGATAAAGGAGTTTTAAATTAATATCGGAGCTTGGAGCTCGGCATGGAAAGTGTTGGAATGAAATATTCTCCAGGAGATCTCTATCTCCGTTCTATTAATCACTAAGTTCTGACCATGGGAACTTTGGCGATTCAATGACTTTGCTTTTCTGGCTTATTTTTGACTTATTTTTATTGAAATCGGTTATATAACGAAAGGGTGGCTAAAGTGGACCAGCCTTATTGTCTGCCAGAACTCTCGGAACAGAACGTTTCAGAGTTATAAATTGATTCCACTTTAAGTGTTCATAACTCCAGAAATTTTGGTCCTATTAAAAAAGTGTTTTAAGTAAAATTTAGTGGAAATCAAGCGAAAAAAGAAATTCCGTCGTTAAAACACAGGTTTGTATTTAAAATAACAAAGTTAAGGTCGTTCTATAGCACCCTGTATGTCGGATCCAAAAGTTATTGATGCCAATCGATTCCTTGCTAAAATCCAAGGGGAGTTTACTAGGATACTTTTTTTCGTCAGGTCAAAATTCTGGCCGATAATCGCATGTAAACTCTAGCTGGCAGATTCTGTAGATCAAAAACATGATGACATGGTAAGGAGGCACTATGCTAGTTTTAGCCCAAAACACCGCACTTAGTGATGGAAAATGAACGCAAGAGGAATCAGACTGTATAATCAAGTCTATCTTCTCCACTCGAAGAATTCTAGCGTTTTCTCCTCCCATAATTTCCCAAAACTTGGCCCATTTCGAATAGCGGTGTCCGAAATGTAAACTCGGTAGACTCGCGAAGAGTTAACAATGTCGAGTTACATATCGTGTAACGTGGAATTAACATTTGTGAAACATGATTCTATCAAGTCCACTCTGGGTGACAACTCCCCGCTTCCCCGTCCGCCCTTAACCGTAGGCGTTTCCGTTTCACTAACAAATGTTCAATTCCTATATTCAAACCCATTTCAAACTTTCCTAGTCCCTCTTCAAAATCCCCGACGCGACCGAATTAATTATTGACATCACCCCTCTCGACCAGTTTACACTTGCCTCTTGTCTAGTGTTAATTTAATGGAATTTTGAAACTCCACGATTTGTTCCGAATCAAAATTTAACAATTTAAAGGGACGTTAAATTAAAGTGAAATTTTGACATACGTTGTTTATAAACTTTTCGATCTCTTAAAAAATGTATGAACACTGAATGCGAAATCTCCATTGTGAGGAAAAGTACCTTCAGAATTCTTCATTAGACTTATGAGACCATTTTTGGGATTTCTCTTGATTCTATTTAGGTACTTGGACGCTTTTTGTATAAGCGATGAATAATTCAATGGATGATCGATTTGGTTGATTCGAGTACTTTTGGGTCGAGTTGATCGAAGCGTAAGGCCCCTCCCGTCCGATGATTTCTTAAGAGGGTCCTCTTCTTGGTCAAAGTTGAGGGCCACTTGTTTTACAATCTCTCGTTCAATTGTATGGGATTTCCGCTCGATCGGTTCCTATTTTCGAAAAGCGTATTCGCCGGCCCTTTTCTGACCGCGGACCGCCAGAAGGACTCAACGATTGGTCGGTGGGTCGGCGAGGAGGCATTTTCTGGAGGAAATGACGTGGAAAATCTGATTGCGCCTGATTGCCTTCCGCCGAGAAGGAACGTGATGTGAATATTGCCCATTCAACCCCCCAACCACTCCTCAATAGGCAAAAAGACAGAAATCGACTAAAAAACAGCTCTTCACCAAAAACTTTTGAAGGGTTTCGATGAGAAAACGAGAGGAACTACGATTTGAATTTTTTTTTTAAACAAAAAAAGGTCGAAATGGTATTGTCATGCCTGTTTCCTGGTTAATTAATAATGAATATTAATTATCCTCTTTGTATAATTTACACATGTAAAGAGATGGAATGGAGAGGGGGGTTGGCGTGCATTATGTACACCGATAAACTCAGGTTATTGTTGGTTCCCTTCCTGTTTCCGCTATATCCAGAACGAGTGCCATGAATATTGCTATAACCATCAAGGTTTATTCTCATTGTCCGTTTTCGAATAATCCGGGTGTTTGGCACAGAACGGTTTTTTCGTCGATAACGGGGGTGCGGTTTCCTCTCTCTCGTTTGATAAAAAGAGGAAATTATGTTATTAGCCTAGTTTTTATGTCAGGGTCTTTGAAACGATACGAATTCTAAAGAGATATTATCCCGGGATAAATTTGTATTGCAAATTGTCGACGGGCGGGAAGGGGCCACCTGGTGAGAGGGGCTTTTGTACGCTGATGTTCGATGAACTGCTTTGTCACTTTTTTCTTATTCTGTCCTGCCGGAATAAACCAATTAACTATGATTGACTAAGCTTTTATTTTCTAAATAAAACCTTTTTAGTCCCTTTTTTCCACACCCTGCATTATGTGCGTACCAAAACGTTGCAAATTTAAATTTCATGAAAACGTTAGTCGAGATATTAGTGGAAATGACTTAAAATGTCTAAATACGCGATGCGAAACTAACAAATAACGGCCTGTGACGCTAACGACCAAAAGAAGGGAAAAAAATCTCAAAAGATTTCACTCCGGAGATAATTTTCGTTCCATTACAATAATTTCAATTCTCCTCCCCTCTCGTTTTAAGTGTTCCTCTCTTTTTCCTTCTTTTTTTGTGTCTGTTTAAAAACACTTTGCTCTTTCACGGGTGGGTGATAAAGCGTGAGCCGATTTTGCATTATCGCGATCGGGGAAAAGGGCGGGGGAGTGGGGCTCCGGTGAATCTGGGAAGGATACCCGAGGATCCACCGACGTTTTTCCCGCCTCCTCGACCCCTCCGAGGGATCGCCGATGGAACAGTAGAACCGGAAGAGCGCCGTCGCGAGCCCCGCACCATCTCTTACCGAAGCCCCGAACTACGCTTCTCTCGCTTACGAAACCTAATTCAGCAATCAAATAATTGTTATTGCAAAATCAAATTTCAAGACAATAGGCAATCCATAAGTAGTAAAGTTATATTAAAAAGTGCAGTTATGTACGAAAAACCACTTTAGCTCAAACTCTCTAAAAGTTAGGGCTCTACAGACCTCTCCACTAATCCCTTATACCTCCCACATCCCTTAATTTGCCTGTCTCTAACCTCTCCCCTCCACTACATCACCAATACTTCCCACATCCCCCAATCGGACTGTTTCTAACCTCCCCCCACATCCCCAATACCTCCCAAATCCCCCAATCTGACTACCTCCAACCTCCCCCCACATCCCCTAATCTGCCTGCCCATAACCTCCCCCACATCCCCAATACCTCCCACATCCCCCAATCTGACTGCCTCCAATCCCCCACATCCCCAATACCTCCTACATCCCCTAATCTACCTACCTCTAACCTCCCCCCCCCCACATTCCCCAATACCTCCCCACATCCAAGGCAGGCAGACTGGGTTATGTAGGGCTAACCCTGCATTAGGGTTAGGGCTAACCATAACTAATTAGGGGGGAGGTATGGGCTATAGCTGTTTAACTATGTACTGTAGTTTGTGCTAAGAATGGCTTGACAAACGTTTTTATATTCTATGATTGTATGGGATGTAATAAAGACCTTTGATTTTGATTCTTTATTAGTAATTCAAACAGAAAACTCATTTGAATGATAAATAAGAGACTCGACAGGACAATGTTTTATGAACTATTCATCGTCCACTTACTATTCACTACAAAATCTTCAATACAAGAATTCCCTAAATTAATCACTTTGCACATATTTCAGTCAAACTACACCCAAAGACAAATTAACCTGAGGTTTTAACATTCTTTTCCCTATCTCAGCGACCCCATAGCGAAATGAAAACCTACATAATTGTTATAGAAACTGTGGTCTCTTTTTTTCCATTTTTGGTCATAGAACGTACACTATGAAGAGTGATTAGTTTTAAATCATATTGAGTCTGAAGTTTTTATTTTAATTAAACGTTTTCTAAAGAGCTATTAATTAAAATTCCTTATAAATTAAAATGTTTGCAGGTTGGAAAATTAAAAACTAGTTTTTACACATCCTAGCTTTGTTACAACATATAGAATTATTTCGATTTGCAACTTTCTATGTGACAGGGCATCCACAGGAAAGGTTCAATAGGTATATACCTAATTTAAATAAAAGCTTCCGTAATATTTTTTCTTCCTAAGTTCATCGTCCGAGAAGAAGCAAGCAGAAAAAAAAAGTTTACAACGCCTTTTGTCCTGAGAGTGAAAGTAAAACCGTCCCTTTCTGAAATGGTATTTATTAGGACGATTGTCCACTTTAAAGGAAACGTAGGAGGGTCATAAAATGTCACAAAACATCACAGGGGGCCTAAAGACAAGGGTGAAAAAAGGGACGAAGGAGTTTTCCGAGAAAATACGTTTTTCGACCAGAGGTGTTTTCTGTTGTTTTTCTATCGTCTAAACAAAGAGATCCATGAATAAAATTGTACAAGAATCCCCTCACTTTTGGCCATCCGACAACTTTCGATCATATCTTTGGGTTACCTAAGAATGTCAAAAAGGTAAGGATTTATGTAGGATCGAGATGGCTGGGGGTATGTCGCCTGGTTTCTTCCCCCCTCGACCTAAAACTTTACGATGAGAGTTGTCATATCTGCGCAGATAAAGGTTAAATATATTAGTTTTTAAGTATACAAAAGGAAAAAAACAATGGAGCCAAAAAGGGAAATAAAATCAACCTGTTGATATTTCAAACGTCCTCCACAGGTCATAGTTGAAAAAAAAATTTCTAATATGTTCAGGTAAAATCGTTCATTTATAAAAATTTCAAAAAAATTGATTTAAAAATAAGAAAAATTGCGTGCTGTCGTAATTACTGTTCAAAAAATTTTTTAATTATAATACGTTTTTCAATCCTATAATAATATGAATTTTTTCAATTCTATAATATGAAGTTTTGAAAGGTGTAATTTTCCCGGATCAATATCTTTGGTGATGTTTTAAGTGTAGCTTAGGGTAAAATGCCGTGGGAATAGAATATTTAAAACAACCTAGAATTTTTTTTTTCTTTTTCTTTTTCTAATGTCCTACAAAGGAAATGTGAGAATCAAAAATTTCTTTCGCTAAAAGGAACGGTTTTTATAAGTTTATAAACATTTATGGCTCAATAAAAAATTATTATTTCTTCTTCTTTTTCAACTAGGACGAATCGTAAAGAAGTTTTATTATTTTAGAGTTCCTGGGGTATGAATACCAAAGCTATTAATGGCACCTTATTAAATATAATAAACGTGAGAGCAAAACGAATCTCAGCGGCTATGAAATAATATAAATACCCGAGATGGCTTTTTAGTGCCAGATTATAAATACCTTTTATGGATCCCAAGAAAAAACTTGTTAATAATTTTTGTGTTTTTAAGTGGATTAAAACTCGAAAAAAGAAATAATTAAAAAAGATCTTTATCACTTGAAATCCTGACTCTTATTAAAAATTCGCAGAGTAGCCTCAGATTAATTAAAAAGAGAAGTTTTTTTTATTTTATCAGAGTGAATAAGGGGAAGTGTCGATCCTGCATGAAATTAATTAAAAATTTTTTTCCCTGGGAAGAGGGTGCAGTTTCCTTCTAATTACCGGTTTTGTTTATTTTTTTAGAGGACCAAACAATGGCTTCTTTTAACACATTCGTTGCAGCACCTTTTCTACATTTACAATCTAGTAAGGTAGGTGCAGGCTTGATTTTTGGGAATATTAATTTTTTATAATTTTAATTTTAGTTTTAAAAAACCCATTTTTTATGTATTATAATTACAAAAAATCCACGCTATGTACTAGTTTTAGTAGTTTTATTATAGATACAAAAAGAAAAATTTAAATTGAAGCTCCCTGGAGCGATTAATCTTGGAGACTTTCTGGCCTTTTTAGAGGAGGTCCAGCGAGCCCAACTTACACAGTTTTTCACAGATTTTATCGATATTTTGGTCGTCAAAAAGCTAATATTGTGGACGCTATGGAATTTAAACGTTGTTAAGGTTTTTGTTGAATTAACACTGGCCTCCAGATATTGAAGCTTTTTGTTTGGATAAAACTCTTTTAGAAATCTTTGAATTGAAATTCTTTTTGTGTGTATTATGTTTATGATAATCAAGCAAAAAATTGGTGCAAGTCCGTCTGAGTCCACTGGGTGTCCCTCGATTTGGAATTCAAAAGAGATAAATCTGAACGTGAAGAAGGTACTCGCTCACACTTTTTTGTCTGTCGATTCCTTCTGAAATGAGCCGCTGGTTTGGATGGAGGGGGCGGAAAGTGGGTGGGGCGAAGAAGGGGTTTTGTCTCGGACATTGATACAAGGAGGACAAATCTACATCGACTCAAAAAATCCCTTCCTTTTTGACATCTTTATGGCTTCGAGTTTTGACCCCCACCTCAGCCACCTTTTTTTCCCTCAATCCTCCCGCTTCCCTTTCGAGGTGACACTAAATCTACTGAAAATTCCGTTTAAAACCACCACGGGGACTCATTAGCTATGACCGCCCTATCTCATATTTACAGTCCATTGTCTAAACAAGAGGAGACGAGCGAGAGGGGTCCCCAATCCTTTGATAGAGCCGGCGAATATAAATTTGGGTTCGTTAACTTTGATTTATACCACGTTATGCACCTTTTTTTGTTTGTTATTTTAGCCTCTGAGTCTTTTTACTTTTCAAGTCGGCTTTACTTGTGTGAAAAGGAGATATTCGTAAAATGCTTCGAGATTATCGTCTCAATGCAATTCCTCTCTCCTCTTTCCATCTTGACCGGCGATAAAATATTATTTTATCCCACCCTAAAGAATATTTTTAACATTATATTCATCTTTTGTATTTTCAAGTTTTCAGAAGGTCAAAATGACCTGATTCTCTGACTTTATTCATCGTTCCATTTGACCTTCAGATTTCAAGTCTAAAAATAAAACATTTTTGGTTTTTTCGCAAAAGTCCATTACGACCTGCAAAACGGGGAGGTAATGCAATGTCAGACTAACCCAGACGCCTGGTTTCAGGCTCCTTGAACCGTGGCCTCGGACATCTTAAGAGTTGACCGCATCAACAAGTTTCACCACATTCATTCTAGAATGAATTCAAACTTCAGATTTTCAAGTGACAAAATGAAATCGTGCTTCAACCCATGGCTGGTTCATTGAAGCTCTTTTATAAGTGGAGCAATAAAGAGTGAAACGTTCAATATTCAAATGGACTCTCTAATCGCCTCATTGTACTTTGGCTTCTCCTTTTTATAAATAAGTGGCCAACTGGATTATTCGGGCGAACTAAATCGTCTCCTAAATAAAGGACAAAGATAACCTACAAGTTATAAAAAGTCACGCTTCCCCTCTCTTAACTTTAATACCGCTATAAATGGCATCATTAAAGAGTTTTAAGATGAAATCCTATTACGAGGCAGTTAAACAAACAAAAAGAATCACGAAAATTCGAGACGAATTATGGTGATTTGAATGAAAGGATCATTTAAAACGACGGACAATGAACGACCTGGACATATCGCTCAAAGCATTGTTTCTCCCTTCCCATGTCCAATATTAATTACAATATGATGTCCATCCAAAATGAACAATAGAAACCTTTTAGTTTTCAAGTTTATAGTTTGTCCCTCATAAACTATTTTAGTAATAATCACGTCCTTTAAACATTTCTTTTTGTAGGTTTAATCAACCAAAGCAACAAAACCAGAAGAAAATTTTGTTTCTAGTTTTTCAATTTTTGGTCTAAAACACATTGTGTTGACCTGATTTTACGCATTGTGCGTTATTTTACGCATTTGTGCGTTATTTTACGCATTTGTGCGTTATTTTACGCATTGTGCGTTATTTTACGCATTTGTGAGTTATTTTACGCATTGTGCGTTATTTTACGCATTGTGCGTTATTTTACGCATTTTCAAAGACATGCATTTTTACATAAATCTTGACCCTCTGAGACAAGAAAAGACCATCTTCAGCCATATTTTGACAATTTTTGAAAAAAAATAAATAAAAAATAAAATAAAATAAAAAATAAAGAAACTTTTTAGACAGTTTTTTACGATAAATGACTCTTTTCATCCTGATTTTGAAACTTTATGGACAAGAAAAGACCCATATTAGCCAGATTATGACCCTTTTAGACAAGGAAAAAAATTGCAGACTGATCTTGACCCTTTATGACAAGAAAAGTTTCTTTTCAGCCAGATTTTGACCCTTTTTGACAGGAAAAGACCCTTTTCAGCAAGATTTTGACCATTTATTGACGAGAAAAGACCTTTCTCAGCGTATTGATCCTTTTTATTTTGAAAAGAAAAGACCCTTCCCTCTTCTCAGCCAGATTTTGACCCTTTTTTCACACACAAAACAAGACCCAAATTCACACAAAAAAAGACCTTTTTCACACAAAAAAAAGAGACCCTTTTTCACACAAAAAAGGAGACCCTTTTTCACACTAAAGATCCTTTTTTACGCCAAAAAAAGACCCTTTTCAAACAAAAAAAGACCCTTTTTTTACACACACAAAAAGACTCTTTTTCACACACAAAAAAGACCCTTTTTTACACACAAAAAAAAACCTTTTTCACACAAAAAGACCTTTTTTTTAATCTTTCTTCACACACAAAAAACCCTTTTTTTTTACATAAAAAAAGACCCTTTTTCACACAAAAAGACCCTTTTTCACACAAAAAAAAGACCCTTTTTCACACAAAAGAAAAAACCTTTTTCACACAAAAAGACCATCACACACAAAACACCCTTTTTTTTTCACACAAAAAGACCCTTTTTTACACAAAAAAAGACCCTTTTTTCAGACAAAATGACCCTTTTTTTCACACACAAAATAAGAACTTTTTTTACAACAACAAAAAAACTCTTTTAAGACCCTTTTTGGGGGAAAAACACCCTTTTTGACAATAAAACACCCAGATTTTGACCCTTATGACAAGGAAAGACCCTTTTCAGCTAGAATTTTAATGTCAAATTTTGTTTCTGTGGGAATGTGGAGTGGAGGCGTAATATTTCTTTCCTCTCCGGAAGTGGTTGAAATTTGACTCACATAAAAACAAGAAAAGGAAGAATAGAAAATTAAATAAAAGGAGAATTGAAAGACCGCATTATGACAAGGGACAATATTTTCTAGTTCGCTATCTCCAAAGAGAGATCTGTCCCAAATGACTGTCTTCAGGTAAGATGATACTCCCCATTCAGCCCTCCACAAAACACTCAATGGCTCGACCCAACCATTTAAAGATTCATTGCTACTTAATAATTATTTTATTATTATTTTTCGGTTTTCTAGGCGAATAAATATTTAAAAAAGACAAAAGAGGATGTAATAATGGCTTTTAGAGTTGACATTCAATAACAAAAGATACAAACGGGTGGGACGTCCCTCGATTGGAAATAGTGCTTTGTTTCCAAGTGTAATCTGTGATTAAAGTACATTTTTCACTCTGTCCACTTTCCCAATCACTTTCAATGAAAAGGCATTTTGTGTGCGAATCTCTCTCTGTTTTTTTGTTTAATTAAACCTTTCTCAAACCGAAATACTTGACACTTTTGGACCTTTTGTTTGTATGTGTGAAGTCACAGAATGTCCGAGGTTTGTCGAGATGTGATTTAATTGACGCCCGATCCTCATTGTCGCTCTTAATGAAAATGGACCCGAGACAAAGGTGACTTGGAAATTAAATCGAATGGAAAACCCCCCTTTTGGCGACTTTTATAAACATTTACAACATTCTAAAATACCTTTTGTTTTCATAAATCAAGTCTCAGCTTTGGACCCTGCCACTCCAGCCACAGGTCCAAAGTCTCTTCCAGTCTCTGCTGCAGTTTTCCTCCCTCAATCCCTGTTACAGTCTCTGTCATAATCCTAAATCTAAAATTTATTACACCATGGCCCTTGGGGGCCCCTTATACCGCGGCAATTTTATTTCATTTTTTTCTCTAATGTCCTGAAAAAAATTTTGGTTTTTTGAAAAATTTCATTTGAATTATAGTTTTAGAATACAATAATATAGGTCAGTGGAAATTTTGAAAATCATAAAAATTTGAAAATCATAAATTTGTAATTTTTATGAAAACAAAAACAAAAAAAAACAATAATAGTCGAAAAAAGGAAATTCACTGTACGTGTATCATTAATCAGTGAACGTAAGTTAGATTTTTCTTGAACACAGAACTCCAATAATAATATTAATCCATTTATGTATATATTTATTTGTCCAATTATTTATCCAATAAGATTTGATACCTTATGGCCGATTTGCCCCTAGCGGATGTTCTTATAACACCCACCCCATCTAAGAGGTCTCGGGCCCTTAAGCACCTTTTATAGGTGTAACTATTACTATTACTCCCATCTTCCTTTATAAAAATTTTGGTGACTTTTTAAAATCTTGTTTATAAAAAATGTTCGTTGTATGACTTTCATTGCACTGAATTATATAAAAGGTAAGTGTTGTAAAATCGTGAAACTGGGAACTAGCCATTGTTAGAAAGTATGTACCTATTTTTATTTTCAGTTTCGAGGGGAATGGAAACAATAGAGGAACTTTTTTTCCCCTGTGAAGTTACAATTACAAAGGTTCTCTCTTTTTATAAAATGAGCCTTAGTCATAGGATGGAAAAAAAAGTCGTAAGTTGCCCTTCAAAGGAGCAATGTTGGTCAATAATTGTAGGAACAAGCGGTGTGCGGTCATATCCCGGGAACTAATAGGACACCGAGAATTCCCCAAGTCCTAAGGAACAAGAAAAAAATGTCCAGGAAAAAGAAGAAGAATAAGACGAAAAAAAACGAACTGGTTCTTTAATTGCCACCACTCCGGAGAGTAATTTTAATTACGAGCTTTTTCATCATAACCGCAATAATAATAAGTCCGTCTCCTGTCCGTGGTCTCTATTTTGTCGGGGGGGCTTTTTTTTGCCGAAGACCGCCGAAGAGGGGGTGAAATTCCGCGCACGTCAATATCAAAGGCGGGGAAAGGACAAGGGTTGAAAAAAAGATGAGAAATGCTATGAAACATTTTTGATGGATGGCTCCTTAGAGTCGCTTTCTGAATTTACTTTTTTTTTTACCCTCGAGCCCTTTGGAACACACCCGTCGTCCGGGAATGCCTTCCGGGTGGCGGCGACGTTTTGCGAATTCCGATCGAAATATTCATCACGAAAAAAGAACATTTGAAACAATGAAAAACATTATGAAATAAAAAAAGTCTCAAGAAGCAGCCAGTTTTCTCCTGAAAAGCATTGGTCCTCCTAGCAAATGACTGAAGCCAACATCCATCCTTAGGCGGCCTCTGTATGCATCCTTATGTGGCCTCCGCATCCATCCTTTGGTGGTCCATATACAGGTTATAAGGTGAAAATTTTTTAATAAGTACCCCGCTTATGAGAACATCCTATGCTCCATTTCACCTTCTCCTGCAGCACCAAAATAGAAAATGCATAAGCAAAGTTCCAGAACTCTTCTGCAGAAATGTTTTTTTTTACTCCTGCCCATCACGATTTTCAAGAAACTTCAAGAAAATCACGATTTCTATAATTTATTACATTTTTTAATTCGTCCGCGTACAATATTATGAAAAATGCATGTTAGGATAAGAGGACCACTATATAAGATGAGTTGGTTTGGAATTCGTGCACATAAAGTTTTATAAAGAATTCTGAAAGTGAATATAATTTAAAGTTGACGACTCATAAAGTCAAAATAATGGATATTGTACCTCAGAATTGGTGTTGAGATAACGTTTATCTTTTCCCCCCTTTCCTACCCTCAAGAAACGTTAATGGTTTTAACTAATTTCAGATTTGATTCTCATCGTTAAATATAAAATATTTGGTATTTAAATTCCTCACTCTGTGGCCGAGGAGAGGGAGTAGAATATATTTTAACCGCTTGAAAATCCAAGGGCAATTATAAATTACTTAAAACATTCGAATGGCTAAATAAAACATTCCGATCAAAATGCACGGTCGAATTCCATCGGGCTAATTAGTGTCATGCAACCTGCATTCATTGAATTTAACTTTTTTTATATATAAAAATTTATTTTTTTTGTCCGTGCGAGCGGCCGAGATAAGTGGAAGGGCGACTCCTATTTACCAGATAGATATCACCGAGGTGTGATACATAAATCGGCCTTGTCTTTCTCAGGCTATCTACTTTGAAAATCGGCTCGTGACTCTTGAAATGCTCCATTTAGAATAAGTTTAGTGGCGTCCGGCCACCGACGACTCCCTCCGCAAAAAAGAGACACCGTCCACCCTTTAATTGTCACATTCGTGCAACTTATAGCCTCCCCACCATCCTACACTAAAAATCCACCAGACTCAGACTTGAAAACCTTTTTATTGTCTCTTTAAGCCGCATAAAACTGTTTAATATTTAACAGAAATCTTTTACTTTTATTCTCCCAGGACATCTGACCATCTGTTCACTTAAAGGGGCTCTATTTTTTTGGGCAATTATATTTCGATACTAAACCTGGACATGGATACTAGCCTGGTCGACCTACTGTTATATTAAAAGTTGACCAGCTTACGATTGTCAGAGTGTAACTTTTGAAAGAGTGTAAAAATTTGAAATTTTTATGATGTCAAGCAAGGAAAAAGTGGTTTTTATGAATAACTTATGAGAGCTTTGTCAAATATTAGTGATTAAATATTCATTTTTGTCCTTTCCTACCCTCCGTTGACATCCACCTTAATCATTGTTAAATATTAAATTGTTGCAAATGTTTATCCAGAATTCTGGCCCTTAGCGGTGCTTAAAAATTAATTCAGTTGTCCTCCGACGTCTTTTTAAAAGATTCTGTTGTTCAAATAAGTGAGCTCTGGAGAGTCGTTTTGGTTTTTGGAATAAATAAAAAAAACTCCCTTAGGTATCGTAGGGCGGACATCAATAGTGTGCCCGTGTCAGGCCTTAGCTGACAATTAAGGTAGCGGTGTGCCCAAGGGGTGAAACATGCTGAATATAAAATAGGTACGGCGAGGGGGCTGTTGTCAATCAGTGGTGGTCGGAGGGGCCCTTTTTACCCCCGAATCCATCCCGTTCCTATGGGAAGTCGAAAAACGAAAACGTAAGGGGGAGGACGCGGTCCGGCCGCTTCGACAGACATCAGACCTGAATCCCACTTCGGAAACTCACATCCAACCTTTCCAAATAAACGTAATCCCTCTCACAATCGATTTATAAAACCTCAACAAAAAAGAATTCCCTCTTTTCTCACTCAGGTGTAACTAAAACCGCTGTAGATTTCTGGTCAAAAATTTGGCAACTTTTTTAGCAAGTTTTTTTTTGGACAAAATCGAGTATCAAAAATACCATAAAATATTTAATGGACATGTTAAATTCTTTTTAAAAAAAACACGATTTTGAAAAAGGTCCAAAAGTCCCTTGTTTGACGTTTATTTTTATATTGACTTGAAAAATGTTGTAAAAAAGAATACGTCAGGGAAAAACGTGTCCGTAAAAAAAGAGGGGAGTAAAATATACGGAATAATTGATTCATATAAAAAGTTGTATGGAAAAACAAAAATATTTTGTCAGTTTCAATATTTAAATATTCAGGATGGGAATGGGATCCGTTGAAGCACATTCGTTTGGGGGGGGGGGCTTTAAATTCGGACTTAACTGCTTTTCTGGATGAGTCGAGTCCATTTCATTCTGCGGCTCATCAATGAATCAACGCGGTGTCATAAGTGGATTTCAATGTGAAATTTCAAACCGTCCTGACATATTCGCAAAACATCCCTAAAAAAGAGGGAGTTCCACGAATTGAAGTCCATAAATGGAAAAATCATCATTCCATTTTATTTAGGTAAAAATACCTTTCTAATTCATTTAGAGAAAAATTAAATGAATGGATGTGTAGGCTACCTATGGATGGATGCGGAGGCCACCTAGAGATGGATGTGGAGGCCACCTATAGATGGATGTGGAGGCCACCTATAGATGGATGTGGAGGCCACCTATAGATGGATGTGGATGTCACCTATAGATGTATGTTGAGGACACCTATAGATGGATGTGGCGGCCAACTATGGATGGATGTGGAGGCCACCTATAGATAGATGTGGAGGCCACCTATAGATGGTTGTGGAGGCCACCTATAGATGGATGTGGAGGCCACCTATAGATGGATGTGGATGCCACCTATAGATGGTTGTGGAGGCCACCTATAGATGGATGTGGAGGCCACCTATAGATGGATGTTGAGGACACCTATAGATGGTTGTGGCGGCCAACTATGATTGGATGTGGAGGCCACCTATAGATAGATGTGGAGGCCACCTATAGATGGATGTGGAGGCCACCTATAGATGGATGTGGAGGCCACCTATGGATGGATGTTGAGGACACCTATAGATGGATGTGGCGGCCAACTATGGATGGATGTGGAGGCCACCTATAGATGGATGTGGAGGCCACCTATAGATAGATGTGGAGGCCACCTATAGATGTATGTTGAGGACACCTATAGATGGATGTGGCGGCCAACTATGGATGGATGTGGAGGCCACCTATAGATAGATGTGGAGGCCACCTATAGATGGTTGTGGAGGCCACCTATAGATGGATGTGGAGGCCACCTATAGATGGATGTGGATGCCACCTATAGATGGTTGTGGAGGCCACCTATAGATGGATGTGGAGGCCACCTATAGATGGATGTTGAGGACACCTATAGATGGATGTGGCGGCCAACTATGATTGGATGTGGAGGCCACCTATAGATAGATGTGGAGGCCACCTATAGATGGATGTGGAGGCCACCTATAGATGGATGTGGAGGCCACCTATGGATGGATGTTGAGGACACCTATAGATGGATGTGGCGGCCAACTATGGATGGATGTGGAGGCCACCTATAGATGGATGTGGAGGCCACCTATAGATAGATGTGGAGGCCACCTATAGATGGTTGTGGAGGCCACCTATAGATGGATGTGGAGGCCACCTATAGATGGATGTGGAGGCCACCTATAGATGGATGGTGAGGACACCTATAGATGGATGTGGCGGCCAACTATGGATGGATGTGGAGGCCACCTATAGATGGATTTGGAAGCCTCATATAGATAGATGTGGAGGCCACCTATAACGTTTTCTATACTTGTTCTAATGAAAAACTTACCATCTTTCCCAGGTTGAAAATAAAGTCTGAAAATAAATTAAAACATCAATTTTTCATTTTTCTCGAATTCGATTCAGTCAATTTATGAAAGGGTAGCGAGAAAAAAAGGAGTACAAATGCATAAACGTGTTTTATTCAGTGTGCATTAATCATCGTGGAAGCCCCATGGAAATTTCGCATTCGTCGCATAAGTGACATACACAATAGAAGGGGTCGCTTTTTTCACCCCCAATTTTTAAAAAAAGTAGAGGGGTCGCTTCATAATGTGAGATTCGAATTCGTCACAGAAGCTAATGTGTTGACAGGCGGAGAGTGGAAAAAAGAGGAGGGCGGGATACGTTTATGAGCAAACTGATATTGAAAGAACATGCCCCTAGGCAATCAGAATATTTGTTTTTAATCGATTTTTTCCCAACGAATGTACCAATTTTGTATTTTCCTATGAGTGACAAACTTTGTTTACAGTTGGAAGTTGTGTTTTCGTGGACGAAATAAAGAAAAGGGGAGTTTTGTGACGAAATTTCTCCAATTAACGAAATTGCCTCCGGCTAAATAATATATATCCACAGGAGCAGCCCCAAATAAAAGTGTCAATCCAAAAAATATACC
Source organism: Orius laevigatus (assembly GCA_018703685.1). NCBI lineage: Eukaryota > Metazoa > Arthropoda > Insecta > Hemiptera > Anthocoridae > Orius > Orius laevigatus. The sequence goes on along the minus strand of JAGWEN010000058.1, from coordinate 129,431 downwards.
CTCTCGGCACGGAGTAAATCTCAATATCGAGGGAAAAGGGAGGAAGATAGAAAGAGGGTAATCTAATGAGTAGGAAAAAGAGGGAAAAGTCTCGAGAAGACAATTGTTTTCCACTCATTGGCCCCCTTCTATTCCGTATTGATGTCCGAGCCGGTTTGAAATCCGTTTGGGGGATGAGGCGATAAAACATAGGTCAATCCCGGGACTCGAGTCACTCGATGACATGACGATTTTTTAGATCGGCTCCCTCCCATATGTCTTTTTCAGCCCTCGTCCACTCTCTTTTAGTTCTTTTACCCCAGGGGACACGCCTTATCCGAGTCGTTAACATTTTGTCAATTTAACGGAGCGGGGGGCTGTAATAAACCGATTTATTAACTCAAGGGGCGGCGAACTCTCCAGGGTCTTACATTGATTGAAAAATTGTTTATTGATGAATTATTCATCCACATCATATTTTAACACTGAAATAGTCTGACGATTGAGATGCTGATACCCCTTTTGATGCTTTTCAAAGGATGGCCAAGGTCTCTTTGAATTGTCATAAGCCTGGAGGGTGTTTTGTCAGCGCGAATCGTACAATGAACGGGTAAGGAAAAGGTGCAGGTAGAAAGCGAAGTGTGTCTATTGTGACGAGAGCTGGTGTGGCTTACAAAGGGAAACCGCATCCCTTCTCACTAGAAACGGATTATCCACGAATTTGAAGATGAGACCGATTTACAACAGGTAGCGGAGGAGACAAAGAATATTTCTTATGTCACAGATGACCTTATTCTTGGAAAAACGTGCAATTTGAGAAAAGAAGAAAAGGACGATTTTAGATGAAATGCCCGGTAAAATCGTTTTCAAAAGGTTAGAGACGGCTCAATAAAAAAGAGCCGCTTTTACGATGTGAAAATATTCGGATATGAAGGAGAAGAGTCGCCGGGTATGAAGGTGGTCGGGAGAATCCCCCCCGTCCGCCTTGGCCACCTAGATAATATCTGACGACTCGATTATTTACTGCACCGGTTACGGACGAGATACAACTTTAGCCACTTAACCTAGGGCCTCACTCTCATTCATTCCAAAAAGCAAACACGTCAATAACTCATTCCCGCCTCTTCTTCCCCTAATAATTCACCTTATAGCAGCTCAAATTTTAGAAATAAGAAGATGCGCCACCAGCCCATAAGATGGTCGTCATGTCTACTGGCATTCACTACAATGATTTCAATATATACGATTTCTCGATAGGTACCTAATGGGAAATATCCAAATGCATGATTGGTACCATCAAAATGCACCAAGGAAATTCTGTATAGAAATGCCTTATTGGTAATATCGAAATGCATGATTGGAAATATAGACATTGATACCATCAAAATGCAGGAGGGGAAAATAGAAATGCGTTATTGGTAACATCGATGAATGATGATATGGAATGATATGAAATATGGGAACCAGATATGTTGTATAGAACCTTGTTGACCAACATGGAACTTTGCTATTGTCGACTCTATTGTCCACAGGGTAGAGTGATTATCGACTTTAGAATGACAGGCTGAAAGAGTAATTAAATTACCTTTTTAGCTATCTTTTTACACATTTTACGTAGTTGCATATCCATCGAATCATAAAAATTTAAAACTTTTTCCCTGGTTAATTAGTACACGCAAGTCCTAGCAATCAGAATGCATTAATCGTCGGGATGGTAGAAGGGCGGATACATAATAAAAGCGCTTTTCCATTTAAATTACGTAATTAACCACACATCTAAATCAATGTCTCTTTATCCAATAATTAATTAGGACCGAAACTGTAAATTATTTGAAAAAAAGATGATAAAAATTGTTTATGGGGTTTTCATAATTCTGACCGAAAAGCATGGTTGACATTTTGAAAGTGAAATGAAGGTACGGAATCCTGAAGTGGTAGGACGGGGGGCGGGATTGTCATGTTGACACAAGGATCGCATGATATTCTAGCACTCCCTTGGGCAAGACGTCGCCGCAATTACCTCGCGGTTAACGACATATTAATTGAACTGAATGAGTTATTAGAATCGAGGAGTAAATGGTTTCGGAGTAGGAGTTTTCGAGTCGGAGGACATGTCGACATGACGTCCCCATAGTTTTTCAATCGTCCCCGCGTTCCTCAGCCGTTAATTGCCTTCCATCTCAAAAGCACCGCATTGTGTGGTCCGAGATTTTGATCACTCCCTCCCACTCCAACCTCCCCTAGCGTTTTTCTTATCTTTTGTCATTCTGCGAAAGACATATGACCAGAACTTCAATTTATAAACGACATACAAATCGCGTGATCCCAACTTTTGCTTTATTGCTTAAAATAGCATTCAGGTTTTAAAATAGTACACCATGTGAACTTCTTAATTCAGACAACAGGAAAAAATTACCGATGTTCAATATCAAAATATACTGGTGGCTAATGCAGGTAGAGTATAACCAGAGAAACTGACATCTACTTCATGGTAAGGCACAGTTGGGGTCCTATAGTGTCCTAGATCTTCAGGATCCTGGGACCCTCTATCAGCCTTAGTACTCCTATATGGAAGGGTTTTTTGGAAATTTTGGGCCGGGAAGGTGGGATAAAGGCGCGAAAAACACGGTGTTAAACGGCGATGAAAAAGGTCGTCTTCATAATGGAAAGGAGGGAAGGAAGGGGGTCCCTTACATAATTCTTGGAAAGCGATTAACATCGCCGAATGGGAAGAAGGAGCCGTAAACCTTATGGGCAGACCACCTCAAGAATCTTTATTGATTTTTAACTTTTTACTCAAAGACCGGTTTTAGAAATTCAAAAGGCCTCCCGGGGCGGTAAAATGTAAAAATAATTATCCCTTAATAAGATCGTGTCTTCTTCAACTTGTCCAAAGAAAGAACCTGAAGAAAGAAAAAGTTTTGGAAAAAGACTCGCGCCACCCTCTTTTGAGACATAATTCCAAACTGGGTCACAAATGGCTAATTAAGGCTATTTCAATTGCGGACTTGTACAGTTATGGTTATTGGACTGGTAATAAATAACAAAGCTTTCTTTACTTATTTACGCGTTGGCACGCTTCTAAACGTGACTTTTATCTATTCTCACTCCATATGGTTATGTTCGCTCCGGTTTTTTTAAATATTTTTTTTTTCTCTCCTGGAATCCTAGACATTATCGACTTATAACATATTTAATGAGAAATGAGACTCTTCTCATATCCGCAACATGACAACTTTCCAACCACATAAAATACGATAACGGAAGCCTTTTCTTTATAAGTCAACTTAATCTCATTAAAAATTGAAGAAACTACATTTTTATAAAATAAGGTGATAGTTGGAAAGGGGCAAAAGTTAATCTAATCGAGACACGTTTGTGGGACGTTTGTGCTCAATAAACAGGAGCTAAATCGACCTCTGGATGTCCTTCGGAGGCGACAACGGGGTATCAAATAGCAAAACTGGACACCGACCGCATCCTGATGCACGTGGGACTCCACGGCCGTGCCATCGCGTATAGGACCGAACCGGAATAATTATTAAAAGACGCTTTACATTTGACTCGAATCTTAAAAAAGAGGTCTCTGAACCTTCGCGAAATATGCGTCATCGGGCACAGTTTTTCGACCCAAAATACAACGATGAGGGGGTTCTGGGTAGCATTTAGTTCAATCTGTGCTTTTCTACTGACCAGTGGAGTAGCATCAAAAATTGCATACAATTAAAGGATACATATTTTCTTCATGTACCCCAAGCCTAATCCATATTCCCCCAAACGTCCTAATTTCTCATATCCTCCAGCTTATCTACCATACATCCTAATTAGTCATTACCTCCCAAATACTTCCTCAACAATTTTCACCATTTACCTATCTCCAAGCTCACCCCATTGAATTCATTCCCATATCCATTTACACCAAAATGAAGTCCCCCACACCCCCTGAAAACCCTGAAATAATGCATCCTTTACCCAAAATACCCCCTTTCCCCAAACCTCCAAAAACTAGCCCCTAGTTGGGCGCCCTGTTTTAAGTTTAGAAATACAAGTTCATTCGGAAGTCCAAAACTGACATTTAAATGTGTGAGCCTGCTTATGTACCAAACAAATATGACAGCTGTAAACTCAGAATGAAGACGTCATTAATTTGTGCGAGTCGAATCATTAAATAGGGAAAAGGGTTCGAAAAAAGGGGGATGTTTATGGTCAAATCGGTTAACTACCGAATTAAAATGCGACATCTGCTTCGGGATCCCCTTTTTCACCAGATTGCACCTGTTTTAAAAACCTACAAACGTTATAAAGCCAATTTTTGACCTAAAAAAAAAATCATCAAGAAAATTCTTCAAACAATAGATATGGCGAACAAATATCTTGAGTCGGTTGATAAAAATTATTCTCATACAAAAAAACAAAAATTAATTGTGTCAATAAAAAAGATTAATTAAACGAACTTTGAAATATTTTTTGTGTGACACGTGTCGATGATTTAAGGTGATTTGCGAATTATTCTTCGTTGAAGATTCCTAATTTGAAATGAAGTCTGAAGGACATATGCCAATAAAGATTATTCCATTAGTATAAGACTGCGTATCGGATTGTTGAATGGGGGTGTGTGATGACAACCATATGGACCCCAACTGCATAACTCTGATTGAATCTACATTTTTTCTCCTCCCTATTTTGAGGGGGCGAGAAGTGGATTGACAGAGTAATGAAATATTTCACACCCGTGGACTCCTTTCCCCAGGGGAGACTCATTGACTCACTCTTTTGTCAATACATTAAGTGATTATGAGGCCCGTCGGGCATCAATCTATGTTGCCTCATATCTCAAGTGCCTTCACCCTCCTACCTACCAATTCCTACAAATTCGATCCTTCCTCTTGACGCTTCAACAGATTTATTCTTGAGTAACAGGACAGATGCACCATCACCCCCTTTAACTAATGGTCAACTTAACAACCCTTAATTCCTTTTAAACATTATCAGGAGATTCAAGTTTTTGTGATGATATAAACGTTTTGTCTCCAAATTGATTGGGGTAAACTTTTGAACAAAATTGTGTTTTCGTTTCCGAAATTGGTTAACGTCAGAGGCAGGAATGAGAAGAGCCGCGGGCGGGAGGAGGTTTCTCTAAAACGAATTTTACAGATTCGGCTGGGTTGTCACCCCCACTACCCGTAAACCATTCGTCAACAAATTAATTTAATTGTTATTACCGTACGATGAACAAACAGAATCGAAAAACCCCCATCAATTTCAATTTCCTCTTTCCAATTGGAAGCGGGCGACAAAAACTCTGAAAAAAGACGCCCCGAGGATGAATCGAAGAATAGCCAGAAAACAGGGGAGGATTGAAATTAACGACTCCGATATATTTAATTGTATCTTTTATCACCTAAACTTCTTTAAGAATTGATAAAAAAGAAAAGTCTTTTTGTTAATCCAGGATGTTATTAAAAAACCTCCCTGGGTTATAATCGGATTTCCTTTTTTCTTTTGTTAAGGCGTGAAAAGACAGGAATAATCCGTGAATGGGGGGGGGGGGAATTAAAATGATAATGCCGTCAGGGGGGGTGTACGGGCTATGGCGAAAGAGGGTAAATCGCTTCGACGACCTCCCTCAATCATACGCCCATTAGCTGACTCATATTCTGACTTGATTAGTTATGAATATAATTCCTGATAACATCCGTAAACAAGATCAAAAATTGTGTTGACCCTTCGGATCAGAGGAATAATTCATAGCAGCTTTGGACTTTTATAAAATGCTCATAAATAGTCTTAAGCTTGGAACAGAAGTATGAAACAGTTCAAAAAATTCGTATCAAGAAAGCAGAAACTAACGGACCAACCGAAATAGCCAAACTAACCTAACAACCGATAAAACCGAACCAACCGAAAAAACCGAACCAACCGAACCAACCGAACCTACCGAACCTACCGAACCAACCGAACCAACCGAACCAACCGAACCAACCGAACCAACCGAACCAACCGAACCCCAACCGAACCAACCGAATCAACCGAACCAACCGAACAAACCGAACCAACCGAACCAACCGAACCAACCGAACCAACCGGACCTACCGGACCTACCGGACCAACCGGACCAACCGAACCTACCGAACCTACCGGACCAACCGGACCAACCGAACCAACCGAACCAACCGAACCAACCGAACCAACCGAACCAACCGAACCAACCGAACCAACCGAACCAACCGAACCAACCGAACCAACCGAACCAACCGAACCAACCGAACCAACCGAACCAACCGAACCTACTGAACCAACCGACCACCCTAACCACCCGAAACAACCGAACTAACCGAACCAATCTTACCAACCTAACTAACCGAAACAGCCGAACCAGCTGAACCAAACAGATCCCATTTGCGTCTTTCGTAGAGTGAGACCTATGATAGGAACACTGCTTTTGGACTGTATTTAAAGAGACACCATGACTTACCTAAAACGTGCTGATCACCTATACCTTGAAATCGTCTAGGGCCACCTAGGTTTGGATGAAATTCATTTTTTTGTAATAAACTTTCAATACAAATTAATGAAAACAACACTAAACAAGGACTAATTTTTGTGAGTCAATCACCACTTATTTTTGATAGGAATGTACATCCTACCCCTTAGAAAGAATCAATAACAGAATTTTAAGAATAATTTTCCTGGTTAGATAGAAAAAATGACCTTTCACTCGTCTCCAAATATGAAAATCTCCCATGATAAACTGTTTTGGCAATTACATACTATCTTTTAAAATTAAATATTCTAATTATATCCTCGTGATGATAGACCCCGAGCTCAATGTTACGTAAAAAATTGTAAATTTCGTTATCAAGTGGCCCTAAAAACAAACGAATTTCTTGATGTCTGATTTCTTATGGTGGTCTTTTTGTCTTTTCCGTACTCCCCGTTCCCCTGTGGGGGGTTGAAAAGTGGCGGATGGGGGTGGAGACGTAAAGCGCCCAATATCGCGTACGGAAAACCAATTGAATTATTAAGTTAGATTTCCCTTGCAGATGAGAGTGTAGTTGGGAGTATTAAATAATGTAGACCGGTGGATGTTCTCTTCGGCCTATATGCATGAGAAAGGGGGATTTGAATATGTCAATAGTGGCGGTTAACAATATCCCTCGCAATTTCCATGTCCTCCGAGTAATTTGTGCGGAGCATTAAACTTGCAAGCAACTCCTCCCCCCGCCGCCGACGACCGCCCACGCCTTCGACCCCTCGCTGTTTATGTACTATCAAACTATTGAGGGAAAACAGAGGCCCTTTATAGTTCCGATCGTTTTTCAATTTGGGCAAATTGAAACAACCTGCTTTTCTAGTACATGTGAAATTTTTATCACGAAAAAAGCGATTCCGTCTGTTCATTTAGTGTAAAACGTCGTTTCTTCATTTTTCTGATCCATTCAGACTTTTTGAGTCGAAGATTCCACTAGAACATGTGACTTATTTAGTTATCCCACAATGTCACTAAAAACACATGTTTCCTATTTGAATAGCTGAAGGGAGTGATTCCCAGTCATAGTACCTGGGCAACCAGACGACCATTACCTATCTCAGCATCGCTGGAGGTGACCAGGGAACACCTGGATACGAAAATTGAAATACCGACACTAAAAAGTTTTACTTTTTATAGTCCTATTAAAAAATTGAAAGTAAAATTTAAGAGGCTCGTTTTATTTTGTTTTTCGTATTAAATCGTTGGCGCCTTAATAAATTTAAAGGTTCCTTAGAAAGCGTTTGGGGATGGGAAGGAGGTGAAGGGATGACTCAGTTATGAAGCACCCTGTTCAAAGATGGCTACGCCCATAAAACTCGCGCTCCTCTATCCATATTAATGAAGACCCTAGGCGTAGCATTACAGGGTGAGGGATGGAAAGGAGGTGAAGGGGTTGCTTTATGGCTGCTTTATACCCCACCCGAGATATATTAGCCAATTCACGGTTTTAATATCGGCGTATATGTAAAACCCGCGTGTGGGCTTTCAAAATGAGAGTTCTTAATGGGTGATGAGTTTTGTACTTTTGGTTAATAGTGTGATTTATGGAAATCCTATCATGGCTCGTTTTCATGGATCGATTCAAAAATATGCGGTTGAATAAAATAGAACTTCTTTTAAAATCCATTGAATGGACGATTTTTCTTTTTTCTCTCTTAAAAATTCCGAGTAATGGAATGGATTCTTTTCAAGGGATCGGGAAGGGAGAAGAGAATAAAAACTGTTTGACTAATGGAATTTGAATACCTAATACTTCTCGAGTATTACGAGTAATAATCTGATTGTGTTGCAGTTCTGACGGAAATGGCGTTGATAAGGGTGAGGGCTGCTCGCAATTTATACCCTAAGAGGGTGAAGAACAAGAGGGAAGAAAAAAAGAGTGGAAATGAGAAGATTATCATAAGCTGTAGGAAAACAAAAGGAGACAAATTAAGTCTCTAATTCCCATTTTAAAAGGAAAAAAATTTTGAGTGGACTGTATAATTTGACGCCTTATTATGAAGTGAAAGGCCAGAGGGAAAAAAGATGAAAGCGACCAAAAAGTGATTTTGAGAAAAATGAAAAACAAAGTTTGATTTCTATTAATCTTTTTGTAATATCCTATTGTATGCATGTAAAATTAATCTTTTTCAGCCTATTTGTTCTACCAGATGATAGTACTCCTTCATAGCCCCTATATATCGCTAATATCTCAAAATTGACGAAAAAGTGACTTTCATCTTTTTCCCCCCTGGCCCATCTACTATATCGAGAAGAAAAGAAACTATGAAAACTAAGACAAAGGCTGATTCCTGTCTTATTGCAAGGTTACAAAAAAATTCCCTTTTTCCTATATCTGAAATCGACTGATGACTATCAGCAGAATGGTGTTTTTAATAAATTAATAGAACTGATTTTGATTTGTGCGGAAAACTGATTTCGAAGACATGAAAGGGTTTTGTAAATGTGGGCTGGGAGTTAATGGCATTCCGTCTGAGGCGATTCCGATAACAATCAGCTCGTTAAAATCAATAGCGTATAAACCGTAATGAAAACAGAAACAGATTGATCAGAGAGCGAGAGCGAGAGAGCTTCCAGTGCGAGAGAGACACGACTCAAACCCTAATGCCTACGTCAAAGCCGACCGCACTCTGATTACATTCCATAATTTAACAAGAGCTCAATCCGCAAACATTCCCGAGGAAATCGGAATCCAATTATTGCCAGAAAACCCCCTCCCCACATTTTCAATATTAATGACCTCTCATTTTATGTCTCTTTTTATACTCTTCATATTGTAATTATCATCACAATATGCCGTTTTCCTTGTGTTTAATCGAACAATAAAGAGACGTTTGGCGGGCGTTTGACGGAGCGTGACCGAACACAAAAGGATGAGAAATCTTCACCATGTTTTACACCCTCATCTTTTCATTGCGGAAAGTTATGGGGGACCCCGATAGGGAGTAAATCCCCCGGCGAAAGACCATCCGGCTTCCCGTCCTTAATATATCATACGCCCGTTAAACTATCACCGAGATAAGGGATGAGGGTGTTTACACATGTTATGACACGATTCAAGGGCTAATAACGCATCCCTAGCATCCACCCGCTTTGATTTATTTGTGCTTTTTAAACTGCAGAATACTTTAGATGACTAAATGGTGGGCGGAGCTTTTTATAAGACCATGTGAGATAAGACTCTAAATAGGAAATTTAAAAGTTTAGAACCTCAGAAGACAGCATCTACATGACTACCTAGTAATTTGTCTGATTTCCCTTTCTAATTTTACAAATTAACGTTTACACACGCTTCTTTCGGTAATGCTCTTTATATTGGTTGTGCACCCTAATTATTCAGATCAATTTTTTATGTTTACTACCTCAGAGGCCCCCAACGAAACACGTCAAAGTCAACCAAAAACATTTCCAGTTTTTGGGCTATAGTATGCTTGTTCTGTGAAAATCGATATTTTGGCAGCTTCGTAGGTGTGGAACATACTTAGGGACACCTTGCATCACTTTCCAAACTTGGAGGCTTGAGGGGGTGTTGTAGCGCAAAATAAAATTGAGCATCGGTTTGGTTTTGATCGCGGGGGTTGAAGGAAGAGTCCGGGGGGAGTGTCAGATATCGAGTAGGTGATGGTCAGCGGTTGGTTACCAAGACGCTCCCTCCCCACAACCACCCCCCTCCCCCATGTATTGATCTTCAGACACGAGGCCACATGTGCTTCCTCTCTTCGACCACTTAACATGAAATAAGACTGGACACCCTCGAATTTTCCAGCTGAGCCTTCCACCTTACCACTTTTGAATTTATTTATTTTTTCTTTTTTTAAATTAAAACTTAAAGGGTTGAGGGTGGATTATTGAGGGTGGGAAGAGCGCAAGGGCATTACACCTTGATTCCCTATAACCTGTTATTGGCGACCCTCTAGGCTATAAAACCGTATTACCCTCGTCCACCCCCAGACTTCGGCCACACCCCCCGTTTACTCCATCTTGGACAAAGCTTTTTCAGTCCCTACCGAAGAAAGTTTTTTTTTTTATTCTCTTTTTCTCTTTCTACCCCATTTTTCCCACACGCCCTTTCTGAAAAATCTATATGGCCCTTCAACAAAACCAAACTATCATAAAGGATTCAGAATACACCCTGTTCTGTGGAACGTATCACTTTTTAGCTGCCAATTCTTCCTTGAAAAGGACAAAATGATTTTATTTATTTAGTTGAAGCATCTCCTTGTATCCTAAACTTCGAAGCTATACATAACATGACTTGTGGGATTCGAGTCAAAATGCGCCAAAATGTTAAAATCCCGATAGCCAAAAATTTACGTTAGGAAGGCTGGTAAAAAATTCGTTTGGGTTTTTTTCTCATTTTGCAGCTTAAGGGGAGGCGTTGGGACGTTTTAAATTTTAAATTTTCCCAAACTCGAGAACCGGAATTAGAGTTGTTTTTGTAGAATCGATAAAAAGGGAGCATGAAACGCATTATTATGTAAAAAAGAGAGAGGCGGGAAAAATGAGCGGGCCCGGCTCAGAAAGGCGGTAAAGAAGGGCGGGGGGGGAAAGGGGACGTCCGCTTTTTTTATGCAATTTAACCGCCTCCGACATCTGGAAACGGTAATTCCAGTCCCAGAGAGAGAATATCATGTAAATTCATGTCAAGAAAAGTCCCTCCTCCAAATGTCCATTTTTACAGTTTCTCATTACAGGGGAAAAGAAAAAGGCTATGAATAAACTCAAGAGAAAAACGAAGCCAGGGGCGGTTAATAAATAAAGAAAGACGATTATAGAGTTTGCATTTTGCCTTTTTTTTAAAACGTCAAATTTTTACTTTTTCGCCCCACTCTTGTTTTCATGGTGACGTTGACAAGGAAATCGTGTAGCCACGAAAGGGAGGGACTTCAGTGACGCTCTGTTGTATTCGTTTAATTGGTCACGAGGTCTTGTTTTCTTCTGTCCCCTATCAAGACTTGACATCTCCGGGATCTGATCCCTTTGCCAATTCGCCTCTTTGTCTTATCTCAAATTATTCGATTGTCAATTCAAATCCAAAGTTAGCGGTCCCTGAACACATCTTGAGCTAACTAAGTCACGGATGAGATTTGTCAGATCCATTGGTGAGCTGAAATTTTAGAAATGAGATTCGTTTTCGATTTGAATCTAGATTATCGGTGGATGGGTATAGAGAATAGTTAAGTACATTAGTAGAGCAGGTGGAGCCGGTAATTGGGTTGATGGTAAAGGGAGAGGGGCAGGGAGTGTCCATCCCGTGATATCCGATGAATTTACATGGTGAGCCTCCGGGGACGTAGCCAATCCTCTTTAGTTCCCATGAGATGAGCACGCTAACCCCCAGTAAACTACTCGAATACCGCCTAACCCAATTTACGACCTACGACAAACTTTTCAGGGCCGCTGCTGAATAATAAAGGCTGAATGCATTCACCATATTTTAAAGATCGTGGATATCTATCACGGAGTACGTATACCGAATGCTAACCACCCTGAAATATTCCTCGATGTAAAAGCTCGTATGAGGCTAGCTCATATCCTGTTTAACACATAATGCACTAACCGTCGGCCCCTACCGCGCTTCGCCACCCCCTCCATCCCACGCATAAACTGCATTCCTCCAACACTATTTTACACTTTGAAAGTCTTTGTATGTACAGAGACGCACGCCATATCTGATCAGAGCTCCCGTTTAAATGCATTTATATAAGCCCCCTCCAGACCATAACCGTCCTCTATCCCATTTGTTCGATCGACTGTAAAGTGTCGCTAATGTATTATCATTGGAATTGTGTAAAATTCAAATAAACAACCTGCCTTATCTACCGACGATTTATATTGGAAAACCGAGAATTGTGTATAATTGGTCGTGACACGAATTTCACTTTTTCAACCAGCTTCCGATCACGCTTCTTTTTACTTAAACATGCAAAAAAAAAAAAATTTCGGATTATCGCTTCACCTCAATCAAGAAACAATCTTAATGGACTCTAACCTATATATGGAGAACCATGGTATCCCATTTTTGCAATCTAGGAAGGATAAGGTCCAAAACAGTCTTTTCAACAATTAGACATTCTCGCATGGCATCAGATGACATCCACAATGATGTATTCAATCTAGTAGATGTATTCGTGAATCGTGTCTCCTGGACGCACTCCTCCTAAGCATTCAAGTGTAGAGAAAGAAAGAATACCCGTGGTAGCAAATAGTGAAAAACAAGGTTGGCCCAGGACGTAGTGCAGAAGCCTGGGGGATGAATCTGCACACCATAAAGGGATAGAGCGAGACCCTTCAGAAACGAAAGAGTTAATGAAAACAGAGGAGGCCAGTAAGTTTGGAAACCAGCTCGAAGGGTAAAGGAATCATCATCTTCTGGACAATGATTTCTAGGAGCTCTTCTGCACTTTACCAATTGGATCCAATCATCCACCGCACTCTTGCTGTTTATAGGAATTTTCGCTTTCCAGGCAAAAACATGGAAACATGAGAATCAAGAAAGAAAATGGGAAATTAGCCAAGCTATACCAATTCGAAGAAAGTACACGCATTGCGTACATAAGAGCGTTTTACATCGCTGTCTAGATGCAGGACTTTATGGGTCCGCTTTGAAAATTAACATTCCTCTCTCATAGAAGAGTTTAATTTTCGAGCCTGAAATTTAAAGATTATTCTAATATAAAGACTCGTAAAGTTTCGAGCCCCTTTGGATAATTGTGGGACCCTATTTTTGAGGGTGAAGAGGGTTGTAGGAAGCGCGGGGAAGGCGATATCCGACAACAGTTTAGGTGTTAAAGGAGCGTTCATTTCAATAAAAAGGCTTCCGTATATTCGGATCACGTTCATAATAACAACGAGGGACCCGGGGACTCGACATTATCCTCGGAGGACACTTTAGAAAATGAGTCTAGAAATTAGTAGGAATTAGAGTTTACAGTAATGGTGCCCGATCCTCTAAAGTATTATATTAGGGAACCGAGGTGAATTTAAACTGCATATTCTTCGCCTATTTTGTTTTTAATGGGAAAGAAGCCGAATTTTATTTAACTCTCTAGAATCTCCCTTTTTTTGGACATTAAGTACCATTCCGCCATGCCAAACTTAGCCTTACACTTCTATATTTCCCCTACTTCTTTTTTCAAGGGTAAAGCGAGAACCATTACATTATCATATGTAACGTATTCCATAAGATGAAAGCATTTAGGTGAAACATTTATAAGAAGAAAAAAAAGGTTTTCCTCCTAACAAAAGTGATAAGGAAGGGGAAAAGAAGAAAATGGGGGGTTGAACAGTATTGTGTTTTTTGAGCAGGATTCTTGTAAATTAACTCAAAGGAAAGGAAGGAAAATTAAAAGCTTGCGGGCAACGTATAAATATTCAATCCAGTTAGCCCCAGGACGTTAACTCAGTGGGGTTACGGCGGAGGGTGTAATATTTGCATATATATTTAAAGTGGGAGGGTAGGAAAACTTTATGCTCTCAATATAAAAAGAAATGAAAACCAATAAACTCGTAAGGAACCAGGGGGTGGTTTTCTTCCCTTAAAAAAAGTCTTACAACATACGCCATTATAGAGAGGCAAACTGCATGCATTATTAAGTGCAGTTCCCTTTACGACATACCCCCTAAGCTTTAATATCCACCTATTGTCTTTTCTGAAGTAGACCTCTCTCTTTTCTGTTTATATTTTAATGAAAGTTCATAGCGGAGCCTTTTTTTCCTCTTTTTTCTTTTCTTCTTATTTCGAGCGCCACGTTTTCTAAAGCTATTTGCATTTGAACGACACTCTTGTTCCCCGTTTTAGGGCAGTTTTTATTGTATATCCATGAGAAAAGGGGTTTCCTTCAAGTAAACGTTTTTTATATGCCAAGACCTAAAACTCATCCTGACAAGTTTATAATATTCCAGGTTTCTAGAGGAAAGGCTAGTCTTATTCCCAAAGATGGGGCCACCTTGATTTCTATAAAGAAACATGATGTTTCTACGTAACATAGAAAGTAATGTAGAATATAGGATGGGCATCGAATCGGTTTTTCAAATAAAGGAAGCGGTGACATTTCTATAAAAACGTCATGGCTGTTAGTGTTATTGAGATTTCACCGCGTGTGTGGTTAAAAGGAAGAGGGGAAGCTGTTCAGGTCGTCATTAGCCGCTCTGTAATTGATTTCCAAGTAGTCTCATCGTCCATTATCCTTCGCACCGGTTCTCCTCTCCTCCTCCCCCTCTGTCAAGCAAGACGCAACGAAGCAGAAAAGGAGAACCACCACTCATAAGCCAAGATTCGAATTCCAGCCTTTAAATGACTTTATGGGACCTTAGAAATGGACGGAATGGTCTCGATGGAATCCAAAAGACGCCACTGCTTCGCAACGATTGTTACTTAACCCCCATAAACTGTTTATAGGAAAAACAATTATCTGCCAGACCAAAATTGAATCATTCGTAAATGCCTTTTTTAAGTAGTGCGTGTTTTAAGTGTGAAGATAATGAGATGAAAACGGCCTAAATATCACTTCAAAGAGCGTGCTTTAGGGCAATTCAAACGCTGTGTGTGGGGTTGTAAGTCAAAGGATATCAGTGAGATATTAATAGAAGGGTGCGTGTAATCCGCGTTTGGGCGATAAGGTGCTCATGGCAACTCTAGTTGCCGTTATAGGGCTGGTCGGTGGGTAAGGGTGGGAAAATCAGATATGCAAAACTGCCTTGGGGCTTTAAAAACATAACGGGAGGTTTTTCCTCTTTCGCCTGGGGGGCGGCATGCATAAAAATGGCCACGAGGATTGCGTTTTCTGATCCTATCTCTTTCCAGGAGGGTGCTGCTTCAACCCCTCTGAAATATGTTTTGGCTGACAACGCAGGGGGCTTATCTCATAGCGATTCCAGGATTAGAGACAAGTGCCTCAGGATGGATATGAGGCTTGGAGAGCCGAAAATGGATTCCTTTCCTCCCAAACATCGTAAATCCTTTTCGATCCTCACTCAGATATCGACCCTTCATAAGAATATAAATCATACTTTTGAGCCTGTATCTTCTCCTCGATTTTTGGGGACTTTGCATCCCAATTGTTCTGCTATCCAAAAGAATTAGAGCTACTCCAAAATCCTCCAATTTTAGTCGCTTTTGCCCTTTTGCTTTCGAAAACAGGTCCCCTTTTAAAGCCGAAATTGAAAAAAATGGAACAGAGACCGATTTCTTACGAAGATATCGCTTTCTGAGGTACAATGACTGCACAAAAGGTAGTTTAGTTCGGGTTTATTGTCAAGTTATGACAACGAAGTCTGGAGACGGTCGCCGCGGGCACAATAACCAGAATGACTTGCAACCTTTCATAGGCACGTAACACAATATTAACCATCGGGGTGAATCGAGAGTTATTAATAACGAATAAAAGATCTTTAGTACGTCCACCGATATAGATATCAGCTACGCCTGTCAAACATTCCACAATGGTATTACCATAGGATAAAACAATCTTAACAACATATTTTCAGCTTTCGTTTTCTATTGAAACCATCTTTCGTTATAGGAAGTGGGATTTTATGACCTTTTTTTTTCTTTCGGTCAGAATCAAAGGCGGAAGCTGCTGGAATGTTGCCTTTTCACTTTCTACGGGTCAAGTTTAGTGGCCCTAAATAAACGTGTGAGTTTAATGTATTTATGACCTCCCTTTATTCTCTCCTTTTGACAATTCGTGTATGTAAAAACAGAAAGTTTTTAAATAATTTGAATGCAGGTAGAAAACTTTATTACACGGAAAAGGAAATAAGTTTTAGAAATCACTTCTAAAATTGAAAATCACAAAATAAAAAATAAAATAAATATAAAATAAAATAAATTAAATATGAAAGGCGGGCTTAAAAAAATGGGATTCGTGATGTACTTTTCTAATTAAAACAGAATTAAATGTTGAGCCGAAGGATGAATTATAAAGAGAGAAAAAAGTTTCTCACACGTTAAAACAAAAGAAAAGGATTTTTTTGGGTAAGGGAGTGAATTATATTGTCAGAGGTAAGTATGATTCAATAATGTAGGGTTCCCTCAGCTCGCGAACGACATAACAATCCGCAGGCATGCAACCCTTCCCCAAGGGCCTTCCCACCCTGATAGGATGGCTATATTAACTCATAACTTATAATAAACACCCTAAAGAACTTATTTTCTGTAGAATCATTAGGGTCGCTAAAATTTAATCGGCTTCGGCCATAAAAAAGGATCGATGATCATTTTGTCTCTGAACACTAGGGTGACCATATGGTCAAAGTACGTGATTTTACGCATTTTCAAACATTTTTACCCAACCGACAGCCTTATTTCACATTTCTGGACAGGGAAAAAAATGATCAATCCATATTGGAAACGGTTACTATGGCGGGAAAAAAATCCATTTTAGACAGATTTTGAAAAGAAAAGAGTCATTTTGGACAAATTTCGTTTATTTTATTTTTTTTTTTTTTCCCAACAAAAAGACCCTTTACAGCAAGATTTTTGACCATTTGTGACAAGAAAAGACAGTTTCAGCCTGAATTTGATCCTATAGGAAAACAAAAGACCCTTTTCTGTCAGATTTTGACTCTTTTGACAAGAAAAGACGATTTTTAGACAGATTTTGACCCTTTTTGACCAAAAAAAAATTTCAGACAGTTTTGACCCTCTTTTTGATAAGAAAAGTCACTTCTCAGGCAGCTTTGACCCTTTTCGACACGAGAAGACCCTTTTCAATCTGATTTTGAACCTCTTTCAACAAGAGAAGACCCTTTCCAGCAAGATTTTTACAAGATAAGACACTTTTCAGACAGATTTTGACCCTTCCTTAACACGAAAAGGCTCTGTTCAGAAAGATTTTGACCCTTTTTTGACAAGAAAAGTCATTTCTCGGGAAGTTTTGACCCTTTTTGACAAGAAAAGACCCTTTTTACCCTGGTTTTGAACGTCTTTCAACAGGAGAAGACCCTACCCTGCCTGATTTTGACGAGATAAGACACTTTGCAGACAGATTTTGACTTTTTTGACAACAAAATACCCTTTTAAGCGTGATTTTGACCCTTGTTAGATAAGAAAAGACCCTTTTTAGCCAGATGTTAAACCTCTATTACAAGATAAGGCCTATTTAGCCAGATTACAAGTGTTCTTCCATTCTAGTTCTACCAGTGCAGATAAAACTGCACACAATGTTGAGGAAGTACAAGTATTTATGTATTTAATTCATAGATTTCACGGTAATTTAACACCATTTGGCTCACGCATAGGCCAATTTTTTGATAAAATCTTGAACTGGATAAGAACACTCTTTTATTTTCTTTGTTTTAATAAAGCGATCATTTTGGTGAGAAGGGAAAAAGAGAGAGAGAAAAAATTCGACAATAAAGGAAAACAAGGGAACGTTTTAGGTGTCGGGAAGAAGAAAATAGGGGAGCGAAAGACTTAAGCTTATCGGGACACGCGAGGCCTATTCGGCTAAACGCTCCGCCTAATTGGAACCTCTCGAATATTAAGAAAGGAAACGGAACTAGGTTTCCGACATCAATTCAATTGTTAGCTCTAAATGGACATTTTTTAAGGTTTTCCCTTTTTAAAAACAGTTGGCAAATAATTGGATAGGGGGGAATTGTGAGATCAATTTTTGTATTCTAAAATCAATAACGTGTTGCTAGTGTATATTTATTTTTTCCACCTAAAATAGCGAAAGGGGTGTAGTGGAGTCTAAATGTGTCGGGGCAGTCTGAAATAACAGCTTTGAAATATTCGCTACAGGGTTTTGCTAATCCTTCTGGGTGTGAAGGGGTTGTAATCCACCGTGAGAGACTGGTGGCTGACAAAACATCCCCTTCCTCGCCTAATGCGTACCTTCCAAGTCAAACCAACAGCGGACGTTCCACTTTCGATATTTACTTAGATCTAAGGGATCTTTGTATGTCTCTCAAAAGGGAAAAGCGAACTTTTCAAGGAATAAATTTTCAAAACTATAAATCCTCAAATAAAAGGGCGTATTTAAAGGTTTATCTTCGAGTATAAATTACAAAGAGCACAATTTCTTGGCTATGGCGCGTTCCGCGGAGGAAGGGGAGAGGTTATATCGACACCGTTCGCAATTCAATATGCAATAAATTGCTTGGCTGAGATCCGGAAAAACACTTTATCCAGGTTTGCCAATCTTTGAATTGGGAAAACTGAAAGGAAGCTTTGCCCGTATATATATCTTTGGAGGGTTGACTGTATCGGGAGCGGGGTTCTCCCCATTCTTCTTGACTGACAACTATTATTTTCCTGCCGTTTTTCTTACGTCTTCCAATACATAAACTGCAGCTTTCGATCATGACGGATGTTGAGAACTTTTGATGTTTTGAGACCGGAATCGATGAAGCGGATCCTTTTTTTGTGCCTGGGGTGGGAGATATGTCGCCTTTGAAGCTTCATCTTCGAAAAGTCCCGCGGGGGAGGCAGGAAGTCCGAGGCGTCACGTCTACAGAACAAAAGAACGATTTTCCGGAACGGGCGGAATTAGTCCGGGAGGGAAAAAGAGGAGATCCATTGTTTTCGGACGAGCTAACACCGACAAAAGCCGTGGAAACCGGACGAGGGGGACCATGAGGATTATCCGCTCATTTCTTATAACTTACCCATCATTATTTTCCATTTTATTTTGTTTTTAAACGGGTCGGCGACATTTGCGGACAAATCCTATAATCGGAACGGTGGCATTGGAGTATCGGTTTTGAAATAACATTTTTTCGACCATTTTGGTGGTTTTTGACCATTTTAAGGGTGAAAAACTAGGGTCTAAAGTCGGTTTCGGGATGAAATAAAAAAACTTTTTTTCGACCTCACCAAAGGGGGGACCCTTCTTCACTTTTTCGACCTTAAAATTTTTGTTTTTCTATTTCATCTAAAATGTGGATTTTGACCATTTTTAGGGTGAAAAACAAGAATCTGAAGTCAGTTTTGGGATTTACAAACATTTTTTTTCGACCACACCAAAGGGGGGACCCTTCTTCACTTTTTCGACGTAAAAATTTTTATTTTTCGATTTCACCCAAAATTTGGATTTTGACCATTTTCTGGGTGAAAAACAAGAATCTGAAGTCGGTTTCGGAATATAAAACATTTTTTTCGATCTTACCAGCGTTTTTCGACGAATCACCCTCTTCTTAGCTCCCCAGAGTGCCTAGGGGATCCTAACAAAATTTTGACATCTTTTAACGGTTAGATCGATCTATTGGTTTTAATCGAATTCGGTCCCAAGAGAAAGGGCTCGATAATGAAGTGTGACAAGTGGGAAACGAGTGTTTTTTCCCCTCGATTCTCGGTTAGAAGGCGACCACCGCGAGTCTATTTGAAGAAGCCGTGAAGCGAGCCGGGAACCACGCCTGTTATCCTCCCCCACTTTAAAGTAAAGAAAAAAAAACTACTTAAACCTAGATTCGGACATTAAACCCTTTTTAAAAAGAAGAAAATAGTTGAATTTTATATATAAAAGGGTGTGAAACAATCGGGGGTTCATTTATAAGAGAGAAGGAAGGGGTGAAGTATATTTTTCGGGGGACAAAAGGAGAAGGTGACCGCGGTCAAGTAATGGCACATAATTAATCCAATGACTCGTAATTAATGGGACGTTGCTTTTCTCTGTATTTATACACGAGGTGTCGTTTTAGGGTTAGGGGAATGAGAAGAGAAATCCTCCCCCCATTCCCCCCGCCTTCGAAAACCTTCAGAAGAGGGGGTGCTAATGGAGTTTTGAGGGTCGATATCCGTCGGAGAGCATTGTCCGAGAACAATCGCTTCTGGACCGACTTCGCCTGATATCTCAGTGGACACCTTAATGCAGTGCACTACCTCCACTTAAACCCTTTTTATTCCATTTTTACAGCCCTATAGAATAGTCCAAAGCTGTAAAATCTGTCATTTCTCAAAGCAGGATTTCATCCCATAAATCTGGAAAAAGGGCTTTAAAATTTCAGCTTTGATCGATACTCCCCATTTGTTGTTTAGGAAAGGTTGGAAACATGGGCATGTGGTGGATCGTTTTCCATGTAATTTTGGACAATGAGTCAATTAGCCAAAATCGATTTTCAAAGAGACCATGTCTAAAATTCCGCTTTTGGTTAATTCATACCTACTAATATACTATCACCGTCTTGTCTGTAGGTTAGCACCCAACCAACGGCAACTCCAGCAAAAATTTCAGACTTCGTGCCTCCAAGGGGTCATCGCTAAGCTAATCAAAGTGCAACCAAACCAAGCTCCCAACCAATGGCAGCAACAACTATAGTTGGACTTGACTGCAGATCTGTTCTTTAGTTTATTTCCTTTGAAATGAGCCTAGTCCGGACCCAACCAGATGAGTGGTTCTCCTTCAAAACATAGAGCAAACTATAAAAGCCCAAAATAGGTTTTTTTATATATCTTGATAACAAAAGAACGTATCGACAAAAGTGATTTAAATAACTTGTAGGCAATTTTGTTGGCTTTAATTTTCAACTAAATATTGATGTCGCTAAGACGCATAGTTTTCGAGATATATGTGAAAAACCGAAAAGTTTTATCATTAACCTTTCCTCCTGCACTATGCTCAGGGTGTAGGGAGCGTTTGATGTGTTCACGTCCATACTTGTCCAACTATGAAGTTTTTGAGCTTTTATTTTGAGATTTTATTCAAAAATTTTCGGTTTCTGCACAAGATTTATTTAATAGTTAATAAAAAAAAGCATAGTTGTGAATTCCTTCAATTTTATCGAGAGTGTGGGTTGTCGTGGTACCTCGTAAAAACCTCTTAGCCGAAAAACTCAACGAAAGAATATTATTTACATAGAAATCACTCCGGAATCCTACGTGCTTTTATGGTCCCCCTCTTTAGGCCGATCAAAGGATCATTCCCATGACAGATTTTTGGGAGAAATGCACCACTCCCATATAAATTCTCTGGCTTTTTTTCCTCCTTCTTATCCCTCGAACCGAGATTTATGATCCGGGCTAAAAAAGGGATATTGGAAAGGCGAAGGAAGTCATCCGAGGTGAATCAAAAAGTGAATGCCCACCCGACAAATGGCGAACATTGAATTCCACTTTTTACCATTTGCACGTTTAGTCTATTTCTATTATTCAGAACGGTTATGTTTTCCAGAAAGCCCTTCTCCCCTTTTTTCATATACAGACGCTCCCGATTTCGATTTTAAAGATTCTGTACCTGAAAAGACACTTAAGAGACTGCTTGAAACCTAAAGATTCTAAGTTAAATATCAACCCTCAAAAAGAAAAAGGTTCCTAATGATTGAATCAATATTTTGAGAAAAGGAAAAAATAAAAAATGTGGGGGAAGACGCGTTTGAAAGCGCGGTTACTACTTCATTGATTGCCGCTGGATGAGCGGTGGACGTTGGGGTGGACGGAGGGCGGTTTCCGTGTTTGTGGGTGTGCGTATGTGTGAGAGGGTGGTTGTGTGTGTGTGCTGGTTGAGAGTGGAGCGAGATGGTGAGGCGGAGAGGGTGGCTACAAAGATGGCCGGTTATGATAAGGCGATAGGTTTAATGACAGGGGTTGCTATGGGTTACGTGGAGGCGGCGGCGATCGAAGCCGGACGGTGGTCAGGTGGGGTGGGGGGTGGCGGAGAGGAAGAGCGAACAGCCCGCCTCTTCCCAACGGCCGACCGCCCGCTTTCGTCCTCAGAAAATCTCCTCCCCTCCCTCCGCCAAGGGGTCGGAGGCGGCAACACTTGACATTCCAAGGAAGAACCCCCGACGTTCGCGATCACTGATTGTGTGGACTTGAAGAAGACCCCTTTTCCACCCTTCCAACCCCCTCCAACCCTTTTAACCATTGGGTCTCTGCCCTTTTGACCCTCAAACAGTCCCTTTCTTTATCAAAATACTCTTCGGGACAATGAGGAAGCTTTTTTTACAACTGGACAATACCATTTTATTCTCAACTACCCCTTCTTTTTATGATTAAAAAAACACTTTACTCCTCTCTAATCGCCCCTAAACACTCTAGTGCACCGAATCTGCATTCTCTCATAAACCCTTCTTATTTATAGGAAATTTGACAATTTCTGTGAATCCTTTTGTCCTTCTTTTTTAGTTTCTGCATACTCCAACTTTCATTTCCAGTCCAAACATCCATTTTGACGAAAAAGAAATTTATACATTTCTTAGAAGTACTTTTTTTCCAATGTTTTATGAAATTGAGGACAGGACATAGGTACTTATAAGGAGGAGAGAATAAACGTGGGATTTCCGATTTTTTTAGGAGTTACGAAATCTCAGGATTTCCTATGACAAATACCTATTTTTTTCCCATTTTTAGCGGATTTCCGTAGGAAAGTAGGCTATTTTTTTATTTTATAAACCCTTTTTTTCCTACTAGTTACAAGTGTAACTTAAAGATACTGATGAAACTGAATCTATGAATTGTAGGTATTGGTAGGTACATATAATATACAATAAATGAAGGGCCGGAGGGAAAAAAGATGAAAGTGACCAAAAGTGAGTTCGAAAAAATGAACTATCTCAAAATCGACGAAAAATTGACTTTCATCTTTTTCCCCCTGGCCCTTACATTCAATTAGGGAACATTTAAAATCTACTCAAATATGATACCTAACACAATTTTAAGGTCTCAATAGAAAAATATGAACTAAATCATAATTTTCATTCATTTTTTCACATTGTGGAAAAGGAAAGTCAATTTTTTTTCTTACAATCTTAAATTATTGGAATCTTGCAGTGTGGAAATAATTTTAGTGCACTTACATAGAGGAGATCACGGTCATGTAGCCTTAGATCTTGTCCAAACTTTAAGCGGATTTATTTTTTAGTGATTCTAGACCCCAAAAAAGTTTTCCTGTCTCCAAAGGTTTTTGTGAATGGTTTTCAGGAGGCCTGGAAAAAAAAAAGGAAAATAAAAAAAATACAAATTTTCGAAAATTTACAAAAACGATATTAGGTATCGTTTCCCATTTACTACGGATATCCGCTTTAAAAAAAAATAAAATAAAATAAATAAATAAATAAAAATAAAGATTTTTTTTTTTTTTTTCTCCAAATTATAGATACAGGATATTCACAAAAATTTATATTTTTAGTGATTTTTGGTAGTACTATTTAGTTTTTTATTTTTTTTTCCGATAACTTGAAAAATATTACCACCATCCATAGAATTTCGCATCCATCGGATACCTCGTGCCATTGGAATGCCATGGGAATCGATTTCTTCGTAAATTTTTATTTTAACATTTCGATTTTTCCCCCCTCATGAAAACCCTTCTATGTACCTACACGACAAATCATTATATGCCAATTAAAAAAAGAAAATAAAAAAAATAAATAAAAAAATCCAATTTTACATGCCATTTTACCGCTGTGGCATTGGAGACTAGAGACGAACTATAGGATAGAATAAAAAAAAATCTCTAACAATTATTAAATATTTAGAAAAAAAAAACTACAACAGTCAACAAATGAAATGAAAATTATTATTATCGTGCTTTCAAATTTTTCTTAAGGCTAGGACACTATTCAAGTTGGAGCCGGACGGTGGAACACTAACCGTGATGCCAACGCCATCTTTTGAGAAGAGTCGAAACTAAAGAGGGGGAGGCTAGTCAGGGACGAAATGCCGTCTCGCAGAGATCACTTTCCCCATTTCGTGCAATAAAACCCAACTTTTCAAAGAAAAATTAATTTTATTTTTTCTTTTCAAAATCAATCAGCTAAAACAATGTTAACATGGTGATGGAGAAAAAATATTTGGAAAATTCATGAGAAACAGTCGTTCCAAAAACGATCGATTGAAATTGAAGATTGGATTTTATATTTTAGTTAAGGGCCGTGTTTTGTAAGCAATATTCCATCCATAGAAAGCCGAGGAAGGCTAAAACGTATTACTTGGATCGTTGTAGCATGAAAATAAAGCAGTTTAGAGTCACGCGAGCTTAAATTACTCTATAAAAGATAAAAGAGTCAATTTGCGAATAAGAAAGGGAAAATCTGGTCGGAAATCTAAAAATTTTTCGTATTTTCGTTCGAGCTGGAAAAAGGAAAGGAGATGGTAGATATAAGATGGCTGATCTACTTTGTTCTCCTCCCCTTTCCCCATAACCGTTTCACCCTGTGGGAGGGAAAAGCTCTGAAACTCTTGATATTGAGGCTGGTGTGGGTAATAAAAAGGAAAAATTGGGGCCACTCTTGGGGTTTAGTGTTCTACCCATCGCTCTTTTCCCTTCCACCCCTCACGTGTTAACTGCCCTCCCCACGTGGATCTGTCCCAACCAACCTTCCTATCCCTTCTCGAATTCTATCGATCAATTCGGAGACCCTTTTACCATATTCGCATAATTCCGGCGATTTCGCATTCGGGCCATTTAAAAGGGGCGATAAAAAATATTGTTTAGGCTTTTTCATTCCCGGCGGCGCTTTTCTCCACAATTTCTCCGCCAAGTTATCGACCGCCGCAAATGACTTTCCTCCCTTCGGCCTCGGGAGTCTCCCTCCTTTTACACAGTTTCCAGCCGAAGAACTCTAATTGCCCTCCCAGTAATAAAAGAAACAAAATTATTACCCCTGGCGTTCTCATTAATTAATTTCCATTTGAAAAGCAATTAAAAGAATGAAGACCGAAGGGGTGAGCTCGTGAAAGAGGGAAGAAAAACTGCCCCTTTTTAGGACCAACCAACAATTTATATAAAAAGAACGAAATAAGGGATAACAAAAACCAAAAAACAAAACCGCTTCGAAACTACTACATCCTGCAATCAATTCATCAGAATCTACAAATTTTTGGCTTTTGTAAGGCTTTTGACCAGCTGTTGATTGTCTTGTTCCTCTAGGCAATTTTCATGCTCAGCAGACATGAATGTATTTAGAATTTTATTTAATTTTGTGGAGATTTTCTTTTAGGAACCTCAAGAAACGTTGGGATGGGAGGGGTAGATCCCTGAAGGGAGTAAATGAAGAGGAGTCTAGGAATTAAGGAAACTCGACTGAAGAGAGAGGGTGCGAGAGAGAACAGAGCGGCATCCAATTATAACTTTAGAAACGAAATTTCTCATTTCGGTACAATTAGACTCTAGGCCTGAGCGGATGGGGGCGTAAGAAGGATATTATAGCGAGGCGGGGCCTGGAAAAGAGGGTAGGCGGGGGACGTAGAGGGGGGGCTCCTGCTATACAGCGTTCCTTCACAAATTATACTTGTCCCACATTAATTCTACCACCTCTTACAACTTCTCCTTGCAATTAATTCTCGACTCTCTCGCTCTCTCCCGTTGCGAATTTCGCTCCGTCTTTCTCGCTCTCTCTTAATGTCTATTAATCCCTCTCTTCTTCCCCTTTCCCTTCGCCTTTCCTCTTATGTATTAATTCCATTACTTCCTCCTTTCATGCCTCATTTTAACTTCTCCCTCCTGTAATCTTCGGAGGAGGAGCCCACTCGTGGATTTTCGGTTGGAGGCAATATCCACGCTTCGCTACACTTCATTTCCGCTTCTCTTTTCACAACCTTCGAGTTAGATTTATGATTTTAAAGCAAATCAGAAGTTGAAGAACATTCAATAATGATCTTATCTGAATCTTATATTCGATTGCTGGAGCCCCACAGTGTGGAAAAACAAGAAAAAAAAGCTCTTTATAATAGGCATTATCATGTTTAGGACCATTAGGTCCTAAAATTAAAGTTTTCTTCATCGCCAAACCACCCCTGCCCTCTATCATCTTAAAAAGAGGTCCCAAATCTACACGTTTTTGAGATTTTGTCCTCTGGCTTCAAAACTATGGGGTCTAGGGACTTGACAGTTGAGTACAAAAAGAAGGTTTACTCAAATTGTTAATATAACCTCCCTTAGCCAATTTTTCATCAGTCGCAAAAATTTATTCTAAAAAACACCGTCAAGGACACTGTTGAAATAAAAATTACATATTGTTATTATACCATCTATTGTGATAGTAAGTCCCCTATTAGAAAGATATTGACTAAAAAAAAGGCTAAAAGGCTCGTTACCTGCTTGTCGGTAGCGTTGTCATTACGCTTCGTTCTAACTCTGACAAAAGTCGCTCCCCCCTATTTTCATAGCAGATGCACATAAAATCAGATCGGTATATGATATGTATTCAAAGATGGCGCGGATCGTATGAGGAGAGTCAGCGAACCGAAATGAATTTCTATTGTAAACTGTCCCCCGGGGGCCCACGGGAAGAAGGCCCCCAATAGGATTATCCTTATATTAATACAATTGTAGAAATGGTCGCAGCTGTAACGACATTTCTGGTTTTGTGGCCTCCCTTTCTCTTTTTTTTAAAACATCCCTTTTTAATAAATGAGACAAACGACTGTCCAAACATTCCCATAATGCCAGACGACCAACGTGTACCGAAATTAAACGCAATTGTTTGCTTTTAACCTTTATTATTAACGCCAAATTATTATTTCAAAATTGACAAAGAGAACAAACGCGTTTCCCTTCTAATATTGAAAGGGAAAACTAAACATTAACGTTGAATATTCATAATAGGCCCATCAACTAAATTAATCGCAGATCCTTTGTTTTATTCAAAACGGTAATGTTTGCTTTTCACTTCAAATTATTTGATTATATTTTCCCGTTGGAGATACGTTGCCACTATTGATATAAAGCGGTCCATAGCCAAATTTATTTGAACAAAGGCACAAAATACCATTGAATTAGCAATCATTGACGTTTCTCTCCTAAAGAGGTCTATCTGATGAGCTGAGGGGTTTGGACATAGCTCCAGGGACTAGTCCAATGATACTAAAAACCAAGCCTGTTTTATCCTTGGGCTAGTCTCAATAAGGTTAAAAAGTGAGAGACATTTTACAAAGAGTCCGAACTCGATCGGACTAGCGGTTCTCCCGCAACTGCTTGATTTACAAAATTTTTGACCATCGATATCTCCTGAACGGCTGGACTCCGGAAAACTCGTTAGACGCAGAATGTTTGGGACGCGGCAGCTTTCCGCCCCACCAATTGAGAGTGGGGTACAAAATAAAAACCCGATCTTCACCAAACTTTAACCATAATATGCAGGGTAGGGCTTGAAGAGCGTTCCAGCCAATGAGAAAACAATTTTTGAGAAATTTTCAGTTTTGGTGTTACCTTCTCCATACTTTTGTAACTAAATGGATTTTATAACTAAAAAGAAAACGAAAAAGTTGAAATTGACCTGGGCCAGAAAAAAGAAACCCCGATAATACACTCGGCTTAGTTTACAATATGAAAAGAAACGGATTCTTTCTTCCTTTTGTCATGTACATAACACTTGAGTGTCAACATAGGAGCATTTTCGTAAATCCGGTCGGCTTCTTTTATTTTCTTCCTTTTCGCTACATTGAAAATTAGAAAACGGTCAAATTGACAATAAAAAAGAAGACGTTCTTTTGTCGTGTTAAAAATTGTCGGAAATCTATTTGGGTTTGAAAGCCATATCGAGGAGTGGCCATGTTTTTTGTCGACCGTTGTAAATAAAGGTAGTACAATGAGGGTTGATATAAAGGAGGAGATATTTAGCGTCGAAGCTGATAGGGGACGCGGGGAGAAAAAGATAAACGGTGAGGGTCCTAACTCCCAACTGTCCAACGTACAAGTCGAAATGGAACTGTAAATGTTTTCGCTCTCAGTTTAATATGTCGAACGGCACAATGGTTATCTGGACCGGTTCCAAACTCCCGGCCACCTTTTCCTCTCGATTACTCCCTTCCGACGTTTCCTCACTTTGGGAATTCCTATCAAATAAATCGCTGGTTAAATAGAGCTAATAGTGAAGCCTGGTTATTTCAAGAAGTATACTCTTAGTAGTTAGAAGGACCTCCAGAACTGCCCAAACCGCCCCAACTGCCCAAACACTCTAATCAGCAAAACCCCCTAAACCGACCAAACCACAAAAACTGTGGAATCCACCGCCCAAACTGTCCAAACACCCTAAACTGCAAAACCGCCAAAACCGCTGGAACCACCCAAACTGCCCAGACCTCAAAAACTTCCCAAACCGCCCAATCTGTGAAATCTACCCAAACTGCCAAAACCTTCTAAACAGCACAAACCTACCGAACTGAAAAAAACCACCCAAGTCACCCAAACTACCCAGACCTTCAAAACTTCCTAAACCTGAACTGTCCAAACCAAATACCTCCCTAACTCTCTATTCCACCCAAATGAACCAAATATCCAAAACTTCCATAAAAGCGTCCAAACTGTCCAAACTACCCAAACCAGCCGAACCGCCAAATCCACCCAAACTGCCCAGATAGCCCAAACCACAAACTTTTTTCTTGATGTTGGATTTATCCTGGTGACTGTATACTTATTTGTCCTAACCATAATGGGAACTATTGTAAGCATTCACACTGTCTAATCCACCTAAATTGCCCAAACCGACCATTCCTAAATCGATCAAAACCACAGACACTTCATCCATAGTCTAGGCTGCTGTAGAAGGGTTTTTGCCAAGTCTATAGGTGTGCACTTTTCGGCTAATTTTGGGAACCAAATAAGTTTCCTTCTACAAACTTCTGCTTTTCCAATGTCACCTTCTCCTGTTAACCATCAACTCGGTAATCTCGATAAATAAACAAAATTTAATAATTTAACCAATAACGTCGGGTTCTAAATAAAGAAAAGGACATGTAGAAGGGAAGATTAATGATGTCGCCTCCCCCGTATTAGCCCTTACGTCATTGGCAAATATTTAATCCGATGATTGCCGTACGGGACCCCTTTCATCTCCCTACACCTCATCGCCTTCTCTAATTACGGATTTTCACACTCAAATTACAATATTCACCCTTGAAAATTAATTTCGCCGTTTGCCCCGAGATCGATAACTCCGGGGGACAAAACGTTTCCCCATACGCCCGGATAGATCGTTAATGAATAATGCAGTTGCAATCTGGTCAGCTTTGATTTTTTATTCGCGATAAAGCCTTTTCGCCCATACGTTAATTTTTAACAAAAACCCCTGCATCGCTTTTAAGCCAAATTGCATTATTGATGCCCACCCGGACAACCGTTTACAACATATTTTAAACTTTATCCGCAAACTTTCACTTATTCAATTGCAACCCTATCATTGATTCTCGTGTCGGGTCATTAGGTGACAAGAATTGGTCCTAAGAAATTCGAAGATTAAGCAGATGATTCCCGATAATTCCCGAAAGGATACTAGGATTTAGGCTTTTAAAAGACAAAAGTTAAATAAAATGGGAGAAGTTATCAGATTTTAGGGGTTTGTTAAATAAAGTCAATCAGATAGATAAGAAAAGGCTTCATGTCGACGATGTATAAAAGGTAGCGTGGTACGTTATCTAATGATGAAGGCTAAACTTTCATTACGGCACCTCTAATAATTGAAACCGGTTGGCGTGACGGGTCCAATTTGGCCCCCTTAAGCGAGCCTTTTGCCGGGCCGTGAGGGGCGGATTTTATTAAAGAGGTGGAAGGTACCGCAAGGCAGAAAAACTCTTTATATCTGATAAGTACTTTTCAATAACACAAGTCTGGTCCTGAAGGCTTCACGCAAAAGCTTTTGGAATCATAAAAATTTTGTATCATGGAAAGGGGAAGACCGGAAAACGCCGATGAAATGTAATAAGTGTCAGAGTGTCCAATTTGTGGGCGGCGGTTCTCGGTGACCCTTTGATAGAGGGAATGCCTGGTATTCCCTTCCGGTCACTACCGCACAATATGAGAACCTCCCCTTCTCAAAACTAACCTTTTCAAATAAAACTTTGTCAATCTCAGAATAGTTTTTAACTTTTTCTCCCCCATTTTGATCCATCCTCACAACGTGTCCGCCGGTGTGTGAAATCCGACAAAAGGAACGGAAAAGTAATCAACTAAGTCGTCACTGTATATTTTTAGTGAGCATATGGGAATTATGTGATTCGCCCTAAAAAGGCTCCCTGTGAAGCGAACCGTGACATTGTTGTGCCAAAATATGTAGGCAAGTCCGAAGAGGGGAAGCGATCCTTATCAAGCAATATGTCGACGAGATCAAAAGGGTCCGGTCTCTTTAGCCTCTTCACCCCTCTTTTTCCTTTTTACCCCCAATTAGGGATCTTCTTCCGAAAAAGGGATATGTCAGATTTTCAAGATTATAAGGGGATTTGAAATGCTGTCGCTCTATCCCTCTTCGTGTTTTGAGAGCTTGTTAATGGCGACTCGAATAGGGAGACGGTTGAGATCCGATAAGACTCTTTTGACTCTAAGTAAAAGTACTCACTTTGTCATATTCAAGATTCTAAAAATGAATCTTGGTTCCCAAATGCTCGAGAGTCCATTGAAAGTGTTACTTCATGAGGTATTAATTAGAGAAGGAAGTCGAGTTTTTAAATGAAGCTTTAACCCTTTAAAGAGTGAGTTTCGCTGAGTTTGTTATGGAGACCGGGAGTTAAGACGTGATTTAAAGGGGACCCTTCCCCTCTTTTCGCCCTATTATAGATTCACAAGAAACGAATTGTCTCCACTGTAAACACGGCGAAAAACCCTTTTACCCTCCCCTCCTCACCAGGCGCGAAGGTTTGTCCTTCTTATTAACTGACACCCCTTTTTCCCATCCTTTTCATCACCCGAACTTCCAAATAAAGATTTTCACGTAATTTCTATAAAATTTTATTCTCCTAATTTTAATTGCGTAAATTCGTTGAGGCTGAAAATAGCCATTAAGCCTTTCCAGTGCGTTTGTATCAATATGCTAATTTGGATTTTCGGGCAGATAATAAATCATTCAATAAAGGAATTCTGGGTTGTCATTACAAGCCCGACTGAGCTGAAAATTAATGGAAAGAATCCAATTTTAATATCGATCATGAGATTTCGACTTAAAAGAGCTTTGAATTTCCAATTGAAAAGCTACAATATTTTACACCTGCTATATTTGATGCAAACCATGGACGGCCATAGAGTAGGGTTATGGGCTCCAATAAAGCGTTTTCTAATTTTGAGCAGGAATTGTTTTTAAACACGAGTTAACAAGTCTTCCTCGTTTAAAACCGAAAGCTTAAAAAGAAAGTAAAAGTTTAGAAGGGCGGGCGAGAAAAAAAAAAGTTTGGAAAAACAATGAAAAGTCTGCATGAAACGGGTGGAAGGGTGGATAGGAGGGGGTGTATTAGCATGCCTTGGGTATTGGCCTCGATCCTCCCTTCAGAGCCCTCGAGTATTGTCTGTTTTTACGGCCCAGGCTCCTACACAATATTGTCTCCAATAAAGCGGGAGATGTAACAGGATAAGCGATACGAAACATGCAATATAAACTTGATTAAAACAATGTGTGTGCGCCCGGAAGGGTGTGCGGAGAAGAAAAACAACAGACTCTTATATCCTTTTATAAGCAAAAAGGGCTCCGTTCAATATATTCCCTTCACGTATATATGAACTATAGCCGTCCCTCAATCTAAAATGTTTATCTTACTTTATTCAATCCCCTCTACCCCTTTTTATTATATTACTTGCGCCCCCTCAAACATTTTCGAGTCACCTTCGTTTCCGAGAGAAAACTGGCTCCTAAAAACCGTCTACCTCAAAACTATAAAGCCCCCTACGGTAGTAAACAGGGGTTATTTTCTTACATGGGCATTTTATACAGTTCGGCGCGGTCGGCGGTGAAGGGGAGAACGCCGAAGAATAAAAATGTATGTCCTGAATAAAAGAATACTTTTTCGCCTTCTCCCCTGCGATCGGTTCGATATAAAATAAAACATTTATTTTTTATGAAATCTTTCACTTTATCGTTTTCCTCACTGGGAAACAAAAACGTGGAGAATGATACAAGAAAAAAATATGAAACTTAAAAGTCTTGTAGTCCTAGATAGGGTTTAAAATTGCAAAAGGTGCACTATTTTATGATTTCATCTTCTTTAGGACCATAAAGGTATTCTAAATCCAAGTTTGCGCTACCCCCTGCTGTGCTTCGTCCGCCATTTTGAAAAAAACCGGCCAAATTTGGCACTTTTTTTAGTTTTTGATCTGTAGTGCAAAAACAATGCATTTTAGCGACTTAACCACGAAGTAAAAAAAGAAAGATTATTGAATTGTGCGTCTAATGAGATTTCAAAAGACAAAATCGGTCTAGCCATTCAGGAGATATCGATGTTCAAAAATTACCATACGAGATTAAAAGCCATAAATTTGTAGTATAGTGAGCAATTTTATCAAAAGCCGGCCTTTAAAAAAGCGTCATTTTTTAACATCGATATCTCCTGAACGGTTAAACCGATTTTGGCTTTTGAAAGCTCGTTAGACGCAAAATTTAATAATCTTTCTTTTTTACTTCGTGGTTAAGTCGCTAAAATGTATTGTTTTTGCGCTAGAGATGAAAAACTGAAAAAAGTGCCAAATTTGGCCTGTTTTTTTATAATGGAGGACGAAGCACAGGAGTGGGAGTCCCGCAAACTTGGATTTAGAACTACCTTATGACTCTAAACAATATAAAATTTAAAAAACTACTAGTGCACCTTTTGCAATTTGGGACCCTTTTCTCTTGGGAAACACCAAAATTTTCCATCCGAGAATTTCCAAAAATCCGATTAAATTAAGGTCTCAGAAAATGAAGTTCATTTTATCCACATCTTAAAATAAATGTATAAAACGAGAAATAAAAAGTAGAAAAAATAAGGTCAGGCGATGTTTAGTCTCGGACGTAAACTGCATAGGCGGAGATGACAAGGGGAAAAAATGGTAGAGCGAACAATAAGCTAAATATAAGAAAAGAAGGGAATGCAAGCCTGTCCTGAGTTATTATTCACATTAATACGGAGTCATAAAGTGAAAAGAGTCTGCGGTTTTGGGACCGATCCCAAAAAAACGATTTTTTTTTTTCTTCTTCTTCGTTTTCGTTGTTTTCTAACGAGAGAGGCTGTCATTTACATTGTCATCCCTACGGCTAGACATAGTGTCCCCGGTTTAAAATTATCTCGTAATTTTAGTCCCCTCTTCAGCCTTTTGTCAACCTGTCCCGACTTATTTAAATTAACATCAATTAATTTCTCCTTTTATGTTCGAAAAAATTTTTTGTTGTGAATTTCTTCGAGGTCCGACAAAAGGGTGAAAACATCTGTATTGAGGCGAAGTGGAAATATTTTCAATGAATGCATTGAGGTTTACCTGTTCTAATCCCTTTGGGGACATAACGCACCCAGTGAAAGGAAATTTTGAAATTTTTCCATTTGCTCGCTGGACCGTGTTGACCGCTAATCCAACCATTGCGACACAACAGAAAGAAAAGAAAAAAATGTCCTTTGAAATCTTAGATTTGTCATATGAAGATATAAAAGAGAAAAGGTTCTGGTCTTTATGGAGGAAGAACCTCAAAAAATTTCTCAAAAAGTAAGTTCTATATTGGTGGAGAGGAATGCTACGGTGTTCTCAGATTTGGATCCTGCTGAGAAGCTTATCCATAAATTCAAAAGCTGATGAAACGTTTTGAGAATTGGTAGCATAAATATGTAAGCATGACTCCCCCACAATCTGTCTAACTGCCTTATTATACAATATAAGAGATGGGGGGGTGAAAAATAAGGGAGGATGAAGATTAAAAAGAGAACCAGGGGATTATACGATACATTTGACCCCAGCACGGTCACCCCATTGTCATGGAGATAGAATCAGTCACCCTCTAATAGTACAATTAGGGTTTAGTTACTTCCCTCCACCCCCACCGGTTATTAATATGTCTGTGTCTTGGTCCGTGAAATCCTTCTGAATGTTCCGGAAAGGGAAATCGAAAGTCCAAAGGGACCGGTATTAATGGAACTCTAGCTCAATGTAAACATCAGAAATTTCAAATGTTGAGAGGTCGTCTGCTGCTCCACTGATTTGACTCGAAAAATTTTATTTTTTTATTTCACCCAAAATTTGGTTATTGACCATTTTTAAGGTGAAAAACAAGAATCTCAAGTCGGTTTTTGGAAATCAAAACATTTTTTTCAAACTCATCAAAGGGAGACCCTTCAATTCACTTGTTCGACTCAAAAATTTTCACACAAAAAATTTCACCCAAAATGTGGTTTTTGAGCATTTTTGGGGTAAAAAACAAGAATCTGAAGTCCGTTTTTCGATACAAAAACATTTTTTTCGACCTCAACTAATGGGGACCCTTCTTCACTTTTTCGACTCGAAAATTTTCATTTTTCGATTTCACCCAAAATGTGATTTCTGGCCACTTTTAGGGTGAAAAACAAGAATCTGAAGTCGGCTTTTGGATATCAAAAACAAAATTTTTTTTTACCTCACCAAAGGGAGGACCCTTCAATTCACTTTTTCGACTCAAAAATTTTTATTTTTTGATTTCACCTAAAATGTGGTTTTTGAGCATTTTTGGGGTAAAAAACAAGAATCTGAAGTCCATTTTTCGATCCAATAACATTTTTTTCGACCTCAACAAAGGGGGGACCCTTCTTCACTTTTTCGACTCAAAAATTTTCATTTTTCGATTTCACCCAAAATGTGGTTTTTAACCATTTTCGGGGTGAAAAACAAGAATCTGAAGTCTGTTTTTGGATATCAAAACATTTTTTTCGATCTCACCAAAGGGAGGACCCTTCACTTTTTCGACTCAAAAATTTTTATTTTTTGATTTCACCCAAAATGTGCTTTTTGATCATTTTTGGGGTAAAAAGCAAGAATCTGAAGTCTGTTTTTGGATATCAAACTTTTTCGACTCAAAAATTTTTATTTTTTGATTTCACCCAAAATGTGGTTTTTGACCATTTTTGGGGTGAAAAACAAGAATCTGAAGTCGTTTCTGGGGTATAAAGGTGTAGCCCAATCTGGAGGGATAAAGACCAACCTCAGCCAGAATGGTTATTCTGATTTTTCAGCACTGATTTCTTTTAAACGATTTTGTATTCTATTTATTAACCGCAGATGTGCAAACAAAGGCAATAAACAAGTTAAAAAATTCAAAAAGGGCTATCACCAACTGTCCTGTTTATTGAGCTGTACTAAAAGTCCTTAATTGGATCGGTTAAAACATTATAAAAATAAAAAATTTAAAAAGGTCGATGGCAGATGGGAAGAGTGAATAATGTGGCTATTAGTGGCATATTGATAGGAGGGTGTCGCGGAAGAAAACGTGGAAGGGAGAGGAAAGTTGATAGCAGATGTGTTTATAGTGTGCAAACACTCGAAGGGAGAGTATTAGCATTTCAAAGTGATATGGATAGTGGTGGATCGCTCCAAACTGTAGCCGATAGCCTTTGTTCCCTCACATGACTGGACAACCCCAATATTGCCTCAACACTTTAATAGTCGAAGAGGCGAGGGGAATAAAGAACTTGGGGTTAAAAAAGGGTTTTTTTATTACAAAATCGCCTTTCATCTTTTTTATTCCTTTTGTGGCAACTAATTTTGAAAAGTTTTTTTTATTTAACAATGTTCAAATGTTTGAAGCAATATGATAAGATGTCTTAGTTTGCCTTTAGAGGAAATTGGCTATGGGCTTTGAGTGTAGCTTCCCTGAGCGACTACGTAGCAAACATCGAGGCGAGATTAGAGAGTTGCTCATTAACCACCCGTTTCTCAACCTGCCTCCGCATCCCCCTTCCTCAATTAGCTCCTAAATATTCATGCTCGAGCTCTTGATTACCGCCAAGTTATGTGCCAGCTACCCCGAGGATTACCATATCAAAAGCAATCTCTCCTTCTCTCTTCCACCTCACCGTCTCACCCGACCCTCTTTACATTTATATCATAATGCAGACTCAGCTCTTCCCATTACTCAGATTGCCTCTTCTAAACTGGTGTTATTATGGAAATTTAAACGACGGATTCTCCATCTCTTTTGTATTTACTTTAGGGCTTACTAAGGTCTAATCTAATGAAACCTGTCTCATTCTATTTACATTTTACCAAGCGCCTCCTTTTAGCATCAATTTTCAAAAATAAAAATAAAGATAACGATTTAATAAAATAAAATGAACAAAACTCTTTTTTTTGGACTTTAATGAACTCAGAAAAAAATTGCAAAAAATTTCTGGATTATCGAAAAAAGTCGGATAGGGCAATCCTCTTTTTTGGACACTAGATTTCGTTCCTATACGACAAAAAGGGCCATTTTTAGCTTGATTTTTGATCTTTTTTGGACACGAAGGGCTCTTTTGACTAGAATCTAGTCCTTTACGACAAATAGGGCCCTTTTAACTTGGTTTTTGATCCTTTTTGGGCACTAGGGGCCCTTTTAACTAGATTCTATTCCTGTACAGCAAATAGGGCCATTTTTATCATGGGATTCGGTCTTTTTTGAACACGAATGGCCCTTATATCTATATTTCGTTCCTTTACGACAAAAAGAGCCCTTTTTAGCTTGATTTTTTTTTTACATGAAGGGCTCTTTGGACTAGATTCTATTCCTTTAGGACAAATAGGGCCCTTTTAACTTGGTTTTTGATCCTTTTTGGGCACAAGGGGCCCTTTTAACTTGATTCTATTCCTGTACAGCAAAAAGGGCCCTTTTTAGCTTGATTTTTGATCTTTTTTGAACACGAAGGGCTATTTTCACTAAAATCTAGTCCTTTAAGACAAATAGGGCCCTTTTTAACTTGGTTTTTGATCCTTTTTGGGCACTAGGGGCCCTTTTAACTAGATTCTATTCCTGTACAGCAAATAGGCCCCTTTTTATCATGGGATTCGGTCTTTTTTGAACACGAATGGCCCTTATATCTATTTTTCGTTCCTTTACGACAAAAAGAGCCCTTTTTAGCTTGATTTTTTTTTTTTTTTTACATGAAGGGCTCTTTGGACTAGATTCTATTCCTTTAGGACAAATAGGGCCCTTTTAACTTGGTTTTTGATCCTTTTTGGGCACAAGGGGCCCTTTTAACTTGATTCTATTCCTGTACAGCAAAAAGGGCCCTTTTTAGCTTGATTTTTGATCTTTTTTGAACACGAAGGGCTATTTTCACTAAAATCTAGTCCTTTAAGACAAATAGGGCCCTTTTTAACTTGGTTTTTGATCCTTTTAGGGCCCTAGGGGCCCTTCTAACTAGATACTGTTCCTTTACGACAAAATAGGGTTCCTGGGGGTGGGGGATCACTAGGGGCCTTTTGACTAGATTTTGTTCCACTACTAAAAAAATGCGTCTTTTAGTCGATTCTTGATCCTTTTGGGACACGAGGGCCTCTTACTGGAGTACAAAAGTTGAGACATTTTGTTTCTTCCCTTGGGTTACATAAAAATTTAGGCTTTCCTTGTTACTTAGCAATAAAAAGTCGAAAACGGAAATAAGAAGGAATGAGGAGTGATTGGAAGTGGACCCCAAAGGTGTTGTTCGCCCTTTCGGACATAAGGGAAATTTATCGAGGTTCATCGAGGTTCATTGAGTTTCAAAATAACTAAGATAGACGAGTGAGGAATGAGTGGTCAAAAGGCGATACGTCTTAATGCCTCACTCGCCCCGAAACTCCTCAACAAATCCAATTTACCTTTATAGCCGCTTTTATAACTATTTCGAAAAAGCGCTCCCTTATTAAAAATTCAAACATTTTGTTTAATTAAAAGAGATTTCCATTGAAACATGTATGAAGGGAAATCCGATAATTTGATTCCAGTTGCAAA
This sequence comes from Orius laevigatus, assembly GCA_018703685.1. Taxonomy (NCBI): domain Eukaryota; kingdom Metazoa; phylum Arthropoda; class Insecta; order Hemiptera; family Anthocoridae; genus Orius; species Orius laevigatus. The sequence continues at coordinate 91,375 of JAGWEN010000058.1, read as the reverse complement.
AACAGATTTGTTGTGAAAAAAATTTTCAAAAGATTTTTCCTTTTAATCAGAATCGCAATCATCCCAACGTAAACAGCCCTTTAAATCATAATGAGCTAATTATTTAATTAAAAATAAAATTTAAATTTTTCCATTTAATTCTCAATTATTCGTCATTTCCACCACATTGTTCGAGAAAAGCTTGAATTGTGTAATTAAACTATTTATTGCGCTAATAAAAAAAACGCGGGAAAGCCCTTTTTTACCAAGTAGAGATAAAAAATAAAAAAAGGGTGGCCAAGATCGATTCCGTTTTAAAACTAATCTCTGGAGAAGAGTTTTATTTCGTTTTAACTTAACATCGCCAATCGGAGTATTTCAGTTTCAAGAGAGGCCCCGGTGTAATCCCGATTCTAGGCAATTACATCATGGATGGAAACAGCCAACCATAAAAACGGAGACTACATTTTTTCCCCTTTCTTTTAACGATCACCCTTCATTTTATAGCAGCCTCCGCTACATTGTCTCAATTGAAAGCTAAAGGGAAATTCATAAAAGTTTTCGTATTGGAAACCAGTTGTCTTGAAATGTGGTCTTTGAGCGGAAATTGTGCTGAGTGGGATATTCAAGCCAAATTCTATTTTGCTATTTTAAATAATATCTTTTGTGAAATAACTTTCTTTGAAAACAAGGAGCTATTCAAAGTGATAAAATGCAAATCGAAGCTTTTTACAATAATCAAACTGGATGGGGGGCCTTGTAAGGTTGAATCGATACGTTTATGGTTCAGGAGCTTAGAATATGCAAAGGAGAGATAAACGTATTGTAAAGGAGAACGAGTTTTCTAAATGGATTCTCATAAGTTTATTACTATTTTATTCCTTATCTCCTCCTCGACGATATTTTATGCGTTTGAAAGACATCAGTCTTTCCTCGTCATCAATCAGTCATCAGAAGATAAAGGGGAGGAAAGCTGCTAATTATTCTTATCTCAAACTTCTCGCTATCTTCGAACCTCATTCTAAATCCATGTTATCATTCTTTAAGCCAACGTTTTACGTTTAATCCCGATGATAAGAGGGTGTGACGTATGTAAACCTTTTCGGGCTTTATAAGTGATTGAGACGGAAATTCGAACAGGTTTGACTTATGAGGAAAAACGTCGGAGATTGATGGTGCAAATCTTGGGTCTTTCTCCCCTCCACACTTTTCCAAAATTAAATTCTCATGGACTTTCTCGTGTTGCCAAACAGCTCCATGTTGTTCCATTCTGTCCCATTGTATTGTAAAAACAATGAGGCTAATAGAGATTCGACGACAATGGGTACCAGGTCAGCCATTGTTAAGCCTCTCAGTTCTCACTCTTAATGCCCTCTCTGAGTATTTAAACCAGTTGAGCGCAATACGATAGGTTTAAACATAATTAATGTTATACTATAAAAGAATATAAACTTCTTGTGACCTCTATGGAGGCACGAATTTAAAATTAAAGGAAGACGTCACGCATATGGAACACCAAAGACCTACTTCCGTGTCTGAAAGAATCTTTTTTCTTTCATTCCACCTTTCGGCTCTTAAACCGGTCATCAGCGTCCATAACGTGATCACAAGGTTTGTCTACAAGGCATTTACATATCTCGAATGATTCGTCTTTAACTCGGAGGTAAATAATTGTGGGAAAAAATATTCAAAATCGGAGAATGAAGGGGAAGAAGCTTATGTCGGTGGGGTATGGAGTCACGCTAGGGGCGACCGGTCACGCGAATGGATATTCCGACGTGCCCCCTCCTTATCAAAAAACCGAGAACTCCGATCCTATTCTAGACGTTTGCCCTAAAGGCTGAACGGTCAACATCCATAACGTTATCCTTTTCTTAACACCTGCCCAGACTACCGGCCAGACTGGACGCCACTTAAAAATACTTTTCTGGAACAAATCACGATAAAACTTACACTGGCAATCTAAAGCAATTCATACAAAATTCAAATCTGGTTTTTGATGTATATTTTAGCTCCCTGTAAACCAATCTACTTGAAATTTTTAGGACTTCATCCACTGGGAACCGAGATCAACAAACACCTTGGTTTAAGAAATCGGTTTTTTTTTTTTTTTTTTTTTTTTCCTTCTCGTGAAAAAGGTGTATAATCAGGCTAAAAAGGGTTCTTCTTGTCGGAAAGATACAAAATCTGCCTATAAAGGTTTTTTTGTCAAAAAAAGGTTCAAAATTAGGCATAAAAGGGTCATTAATGTTGCAAAGGTTCAAAATCTGTCTTAAAATGGTCTTATCTAGAGAAAAAGGGTCAAAAGTCTGTCTGAAAATGGTCTTCTTGATTAAAAAAGGGTCGAAATCTGTCTAAAAACTGTTTTTTCCTTTTCAAAAAGGGTCAAAATTTGGATGAAAAGGGTCTATGCTTGTTAAACAAGGTTCAGACCAAAAAGGATCTTTTTTTTTTGTCAAAAAGTGTCTAAAAAGCGTTTTTTCTTGTCAAAAAGGGTCAAAATCTGGCTGAAAAGGGTCTTTTCTTGTCAAAAATAGTGAAAGTACCCTTTAGTCAAAAGGGTCTTTCTTATCGAAAAAATGTACTCAATCTTTCCAAAATGGTTCTCTTTTTTTTTTCTTTTTTTTTTTCCCTTAAAAAAGGTTAAAAACTGGTTTAATTATCGCTTTGGGCTTTTATCGTCCCAAAGATGTCATGAACGGTGGGAGATCATAAGGCCAATGTTGCTGCTTAAAAATATTTGAAAATGCGTAAAATCACGCACAATGCGAACCATCTTGTCCTTCTAGACGCAGCCGCATTCGTGGTCAAAGTTATCGTATTTGAGGGCTTTAGTGGAAGTTTTTGGTTGGATGTTGGAAATATCGTTCTCTTTTTCTCCCTCTATTCTATTTTGTATAAAAGATATCTCTAACAAGATTTAGGGAGATGTGTTGGATCGAGTTGGGATTTCGAGTAGTGATTCTAAAAAGGAGTGGGGGAGGAATATATCATTCGTTGGAGAAGACACGTACGTCCAATTTTTCCTTTTTTCCCTTCAAACATAGCCACTTCTTTCCCTCGCCTTCACATCCCCGCCGCGTTATATCCCTCAAACTGAAAAGCCAATTTTCCCTCGACTCCACCCCCCCTCCCTCGTCCGACCCCCTCGGGGGAATTTATCCAGGGGAGTTGATCGGCCGACATTTTTCCGTGTTGTGTGTTTTCCCAATGCACGTTCAAGTGAAAGGGTATGGGGAGGAGGGGAAGGGAAACAAATGTGAATTCAATGCCGCAATATAGGGACCCCTCTTCCCTCCCTTCCCGTCCTACAACCCGCCATTTACCAACCGGAGCTGTTGTTGCTATATAATAAATGTGTACTATATTGGCTGCTTTCCCATCAATCCATGGGGAAGAGGCGAACCCTGTATTGTTTCTGAATGATATTGCGACCCCCCTTCCCCCCCACCCCTCCCCCCCAGACTCCAAGCCTCTGACGCCAAACAGCCACAACATCAACCCAATATCACCCTCGATCTCATTGTTAATACTCACAACAACTCTTCCCTCTTTCATTTTCTTATTATTTGATCTGGTCATTGATCCCCACTCACAAAAATTGCGTTTCTAGAGTGGACGGATTCTAGAAAATTAAGCTAGGAAAAGAAGAAAGCCAATATCAACGCGAAAATAGATATTTGATCCTGATACAGAATGGAGGACGGTTAAGAAGGATAGGAGAGATGAGGGTAGTGTGGTGAGAGGTGAGGGGGATAAAGGTGGTGGAGGTGTAGGGAGAGGTGATGGGAGACTGGTGGAAGGTGGTGTGGAATGTCGGGTGTGGTGTTAAGGGGAGAATATTTTGGTTGTGTGGATAAGGAGAGTCACGAGTTTCGGGAAAGTTAGATTTAGGGACCAGACTGACGGACATACAACTTGTCTGATAATGACCATGCAGGGTTTCCTTGACCCTACAGGGTATCCTTGACCCTACAGGCTCTCCTTTAACCTACAGGGTATCCTTGTACCTATAGGGTCTTCTTGAACATAAGGCGTCTCCTTGACCGTACAGGGTATCCTTGACCCTACAGGGTCTCCTTGAACCTACAGGGTATCCTTGAACCTATAGGGTATCCTTGACCCTTCAGACTCTCCTTGAACCAACAGGGTTTCCTTGTAAATACAGGGTATCCTTGACCCTACTTGGTCTCCTCGACCCCAACCCAAAGTCTTGGGTTTGACCATTTGATCAAATAGTGGATTGACGATCGGAAAATATGTTAGAGCGCCTTCTAAAAATAAAAGATACTAAACGCATTACCGAACGGTCGTACAAAATGGTAGGTTTGCTCCTTCAACTTCTAAGCCACAGTTTGGACGTTTTTCTTTGATTAGTAAGACCATAAATATCTGCCATGTCATTTTCTGACAATAAAATGTTGCCTAAAGTATTCAATTTCAGAGGAAAAAACAAAAAGGAAGATTTTTCTCTTTGAAATTCCAGATGGTTTGTCTTAAAAGACAAGAAGAAAAAAAAAAGTTGCTCTCTATTAATAAACGCACGTTGCACTAATATTAGTGACGGGACGATGCGCTTATTAGAGGAGACCCCCTCCCGTCTTGGTTCTCTCACTCGTTGGCGTTATAGCGGTCGTTAGCGTCCGTCTTAGGTTTTGATTTATCAGTCGACAATATTCGTACTTAAGAAAGATTTATTCTGTTATTATGGAATTTTACGAGTTCGCTCTTCTTCATTTTTCGACCCGGGAATCCCTTTCGTCGGTAAATCATTCCGATGATCCGATTCCCCCTTCAGAGTCGTCTCGCGGGACAAATTTATGCCGACATATATCGCCTTGGGATCCGAGTAAATTAAGATGAGATGTCGCCTCGCAAATCCGCCTATCTTTTAGTCGACCACAGCTTCCCAGTGCAGTATTTGGGGAAATTTTAAATTACATTTTTTTAAAAAGGAATGTTAAATTTTCTAAAAAATTTAAATTTATCTGAAAAGAGTATTTTGATCTCAAAAAGGGTCAAAATATGGCTGAAAAGGGCCTTCTCTTATCAAAAAAGGTCAAAATCTTGCTAAAAAGGGTCTTTTCTTATAAAAAAAAAAAAAAGTTATAAATTAGGCTAAAAGTTGTCTTTTCTTGTTGCAAAGGGTCAAAGTTTAGCTGAAGAGAGTCTTTTCTTATTAAAAAAAAATAAATAAAAAAATAAAAAAATAATAAAAAAAAAATCAGGTTAAAAAGGGTCTTTCCTTGTCAAAAATGATGAAAATCTAGCTGAAAAGGGTCCTTTTTCATCAAAATTAGGCCAAAAAGGGTATTTTCTTGTCAAAAATGGATGAGCATCTATCTGAGGAGGGTTTTTTCTTAATTAAAAAAAAAAAAAGAGTCCGCTAAAAATTAAAAATCAGGCTAAAAAGTGTCTTTCCTTGTCAAAAATGGTCAAAATCTAGCAGAAATGGTCTTTTCTTATCGAAAATGGTTAAAAATCAGGCTTCAAAGCGTCTTTCCTTGTCAAAAGGGTTAAAATCTAGCCAAAAAGGGACAAAATCTAGCTGAAAAGGGTCTTTTCTTAGGTTTAAAAAAAAAAAAGGTAAAAATAAGGCTAAAAGTGGTATTTTCTTATCAACAAAGGTTCGAAATCAGAGTGAAAAGGGTTTTTCCGTGTTAAAAAGGGTCAAAATCTAGCTGAAAATGATCTTTTCTTATCAAAAAAGGTTCAAAATTATTCTAAAAAGAGTCTTTTCGTGTCAAAAAAAAGGTCAAAATCTAGCTAAAAAGGGTCAAAATCTTCACTTTGGGGTTCTTCAGGCCTCTCCACTAATACCAAATACAGGCTCCCCCCTTCCCCCACCTTTCATCACCTCCCCATACTCCATACATAGAAACTACACTTAAAAAAGGGAAAAAAATGTTTAAAAAAACGTTTAGTATTGGCGATGATCCAACGAGTATGATAGCCGATATGAATGCGTCCGAATATATCTTCTGAAAATTTCCCTAGGCGCCGACAAGTTGTAAATCAAAGCTTATTTTCATATTCAAATCGTATATTTTAAAAAAGACGTTTCGGTTATAGGTATGATGTCTGTCGCCACCTACGACGACGTTCTTCATCCGTAGAGAACCTTTTTGATCAAACGAATACCTTTTTCTTTCGATTATTAATAGGTCGAAAATGTTAAAAAGGAAAAAAGAGTTCAAAAGAGGGCGACTAATCATAAACAGTTGGCACCTTTTAGATTCGAATGACGATAATTCTTTGTTTTCGTTTTCTCTCGCATGTTTTTCTAAATCGGCCATTTGACACCTTGTTAAAATAATAACTGGGATTTCTTGAAACTAATCTTTCGTGGCAAAGCCTTTGTCGTGCATTCTCTAAATATCATTTGTTTAAAAGCGAAATATGAAAATGGACCTCAAAAGAGCAACTTGTCACTTTTTATTAATTGTGCAATTTAAAGTCGGGTTTCGAGCGCAAAATAATAAATTTAAATTAATTTTTTAATTTTAATTGAGAAGAACCGCTGTTCCTTTGTTATGATGCCAACGAATTTGACAGGATCGTCAAAATTAATTTGATGTTTATTGTTGAACTAATTTGACATCTTGTGAATACCATCTGCAAAAATATTTCAATTTAATCTTCATTCTCTAAAGTGTCTTGGCTACCTGTCAAATTTTTTTTGTCATTTTAATAGACATTTCGATCAGACTTTTTTAGCGGATTTTTTTTCTGATAATTGTTACTTCAAAAGCCCCAGCCTTAAAAATCCCCCACACCGTCCAAACTGCCCAAACCCCTCAAATCTACAACCTTCTAGTCCCCCCAAACCCGTCCAAACCCCCCAAACCATCCAAACTTCCGAAAAAAAAACAAAACGTCCAAAATGCCCAAACCGTTCAAACTGTCCACCCCCCCAAAAAAAACCGTTCAAACTGTACAACCCCCCGCCCCACCCCTTAAACCGTCCTACCTGTCAAGACCCCCAAACCGTTCAAACCTTCCAAATCCCCAACCCCCAACCCCCAACCGTCCAAAACCCCAAACTGCCCAAAAAACCCGAACCGCCCATACTGTTCAAAACCCACATACCGTCAAAACTGCCCAAACCACCCAAACTGTCCGAACCCCCAAACCGTCACAACCCCCCAAACCCCCAAACCGCCTAAACCACCCAAACCCCCCAAACCGTCAAAACTGCGAAAACCACCCAATCCATTGAAACTTTTCCAACCCCCAAACCGTCCAAACCCCCCAATCCGTCAAAACTGTCCAAACCCCCAAACGGCCCAAACCCCCCAAACCGTCAAAACTGTCCAAACCGTCAAAACTGCCCAAACCACCAAATCCATTGAAACTTTCCAAACCCCCCAATCCGTCAAAACTGTACAAACCCCCAAACGGCCCAAACCTCCCAAACTTTCAAAACTGTCCAAACCCCCCAAACCGTCAAAACTGCCCAAACCCCCCAAACCGTCAAAACTGTCCAAACCCACCAAACCGTCAAAACTGCCCAAACCACCCAATCCATTGAAATTGTCCAAACGCCCAAACCGTCAAAACAGTCCAAACCCCCAAACCCGTCTAAACCGTCCAAACCCATTGTACCGTCCAAACCACCCAAACTGTGCCAAACACTCTCCCAAACCTTCAAAACTTTCTAAACCCTCCAAACCATCCAAACTACCCAAACCTTCCAAACCGCCCAAACCATTGAAACCACAATAACTACAGAAACCAGCAAAAAAAAAAATTGCTGGTTTTCTCGTTTTTCCCTCTTTATTTTTGGTTTTAAAAAACGATAAAAAAAATTATGAAGTTAACTTCCCCACCTGCCAAACTCGCTCAACTTGGTGAGACCCCTCTTTCTACTTTGGAGGACACCATTTAGCCCAAACAAATAAACCGACAAAAATTCAATAACATTTCATTTTTAACATTTTCTTTTAAATGGTCTTTTTAACATCCATCCTTCAGTGAAAAGATTTAGATTTTTATTTTTGAAACTGAATATTCCTTGATTATATCTTATTATTGTTCTCTTATTGCGTCATTTTTAATTAAATCCTCTAGTAATATACAACTCGACCGTAATTCACCGGGGGTTTATTCTTGGGAGCCCGAAAGGGCCCCCGTGTGCTTGGGAGACCGCAAATCATTCCAGCCTCCTCCCCTCCCTCTTTAATAACGACGTGTCAGCGTTAAAATTACACGGCGAAATTTATAAATATGCCCCTCCGGCCCTTCCCATCATACGATTTTACGAGAAATTGATGCTCCCTTTCCAAATTTACATATTTCTCTCACTGTAAACTTGTTATGATGTACCTTAATTTATGTGATATTTTGGTCTATTTTAAACGTTTTCTGGGGGGCATTCATATCTACGTCCAAAGCAATATTTAAAGCTACAATATAACCAAGAGAAAACCTACTATTTAATGTCAAAACTTGTTCTTCTCGTACAAGTTGATATGTACTTACAGGAAATATAAGAGCAAGGCAACATTGTACAAATTTCAACTTTTAGGAAGTTCTGAGTGTGAAAACATTTTTTTTTTCTTATTAGATAAGGTGTTGGGATTACGAAATATTAGGGTGGTGAATAATCAGGACATTAGTCAAACAGAACTTCTTTTTTATTCATCGAAGATTACATTTTTAATGAAAAACCCCACTTTAATATCAGGGGGAAATGGAAAAGACTGAATTTTTTTTCTCTATATTTATTCGAGTCACCCTTGTATTTGGACTCACCCTCCTCGATAATTCCTAAATGAGTCAAATACCATCGGGGGTACTTTGTTGTGGCTCCTGGCTGATTTCAAATGCAAATCTTTTCTTGCTCAAAAGAAAATTTCCCGAAGCAATTCTGGAAGGAAAAAAAAAGGGGAGTGAGGTAAAAATTAAAAAGTTTTCATGCTCTCTCATTTAAGATTCATGTAAAAAAAGGCCTTTAATTCATTCGGGAATTTCTTTTTTTCCGACTTAATTTCCCGTCCTCGTTTTCTCAAAGTCCTCCCCTCCCGAGAATTTATTCATTTCGTGAAGACTACGGAAAAAGGGGTTCGTGGAAGATGGGGGGCACTGTTTGTGAGTTATGGCTACCAATATCTTGTCACCGAAAAACTCCACCCTTATATATCTGACCCTCCCACAAGGCAACAATTTATTCCCTTTCCTATCCCGGGGCTTTTATCCTTTATTCAATGTCATCCCAATTCGGAGACCCTCTTCCACTATTCCGACGTCCATTTCGATTTTTATCGAATATTCCCAGGAAACGTTTTCCTCTGTTTTTATGAAGGTTCAAAGGGTGGAAACCGCATGGCAACTCGAGGACGATACATAGAGGGAAAAATAAGATAAAATGAATTTAGTTGATATCGTAGATTACTCAGTTGCCTTGGAAGAATTATTGTGTCTAGGAGGGTATTGTGCTTAGTTACTAGGTAGGTAGGTACCCGTCTTTTATATAAGACCCGCCTTTTATATAAGACCCGCGCCTTTTATATAAGACATCTTTTATATAAGACACGTCTTTTATATAAGACCCGTCTTTTATATAATACATATCCGTCTTTTATATAAGACAAATCTTTTATATAAGACACGTCTTTTATATAAGACACGTCTTTTATATAACACCCGTCTTTTATATAACACCCGTCTTTTATATAAGACCCGTCTTTTATATAAGACCCGCGCCTTTTATATAAGACCCGTCTTTTATATAAGACCCGCGCCTTTTATATAAGACATCTTTTATATAAGACACGTCTTTTATATAAGACCCGTCTTTTATATAAGACCCGCGCCTTTTATATAAGACATCTTTTATATAAGACACGTCTTTTATATAAGACCCGTCTTTTATATAATATCCGTCTTTTATATAATATCCGTCTTTTATATAAGACAAATCTTTTATATAAGACACGTCTTTTATATAACACCCGTCTTTTATATAAGACCCGTCTTTTATATAAGACCCGCGCCTTTTATATAAGACCCGTCTTTTATATAAGACCCGTCTGTTATATAAGACCCGTCTGTTATATAAGACCCGTCTTTTATATAAGACCCGTCTTTTATATAAGACCCGTCTTTTATATAAGACCCGTCTTTTATATAAGACAAATCTTTTATATAAGACACGTCTTTTATATAAGACCCGTCTTTTATATAAGACCCGTCTTTTATATAAGACCCGCGCCTTTTATATAAGACCCGTCTTTTATATAATGCACGTCTTTTATATAATGCACGTCTTTTATATAATGCACGTCTTTTATATAAGACCCGTCTTTTATATAAGACCCGTCTTTTATATAAGACCCGTCTTTTATATAAGACCCGTCTTTTATATAAGACCCGTCTTTTATATAAGACCCGTCTTTTATATAAGACCCGTCTTTTATATAAGACCCGCGCCTTTTATATAAGACCCGTCTTTTATATAAGACCCGTCTTTTATATAAGACCCGTCTTTTATATAAGACCCGTCTTTTATAAAAGACCTCCGGGAAAGTGTTAAATACCGACCTACCTACCCACCAAGAATTGCTCAGTAGATACCTACCTAGTACCTACCTCCTACCCACTTAGCTATCTACCTATCCTCCCAGCATTCATGCTTATTGGGTACCTACCTGCCGTCCTACCTCTCCACCATTCAATGTTAACTAGGTACCTACCTTCCCACCGTGCATTGCTTATTAGATACCTACTTACCCACCATGCATTGCAATTCTGAGACTTTCTTCCACTATTCTAACGCTGTTTTGATCGAATATTCCCAGGTAACATTTTCACCTGTTTTTATGAATGCTCAAGGGGTGGAAACCGCATGGGAACTCGAGAGCGATACAGAGAGAGAAATAAGAGATAAAATGAAGTTAGTTGATGGGGATTACTCAGTTGCCTAGGAGAGTTATTGTTCTGCGTTGAGTTCGGATTGCAAGTTAATTACTTGTTTTGAGGATTAGCGCCGTACTGTGGTTTCCCGGAGGTTTCCCCTGGAGTTTCATAAGGCTCTCTGAGGACGGTAGATTAAACTCAGTCACTTAAAACTCCCGTGCGGGTAAAAGGCGGTCGTGCGGGAGGGGGGAGATGTAAAACTGTTTGAAGCCGACTCTCTTTTCAGGGTGTCAAGTCTCGGAGAAAATTACGTATTTCGTGATCGACGGTATTACATGGATGTATCGAGCGAAATGTAATGAGAGTGGGGCTATAACGGTCAAGAGCCCAAAGGTGGAAAGAGAAAAAAGGAACGGATAAATGGGAGTAAGGAGAGGGAGGGAAAAGAATCATGGAAGCCACTAGCCCCCAACCAACTGAGGCCATTTCACCAGTTTTGTTGCCACATAAATAAGATTAATGTTGAGTCTACGCCCTGAGGATAAAAGGTTATAGTGGAAAAGAGAGGAGGGGAAGAGACCTCCTTATTGCCACTCTCGGATTAAACAGGCCTTCTCAAGACATGACGCTCATTCCGAAGATTGGAAAGAAATTTCTATACCTTCATAAAAATCAACGAATTACAAGGAAAAACTGCTGAAGAACAAAAGTTATCCGTATTAGGAAACTAATGAAAAAAGGAGGAAAAAGTTTGCTTGGTCAGGAAAAAGTAACTTTCTCTAGTCTAGAGTCCCTTCGTTAAATCACTGGAATAGATGAATGAATCTTTCTTGCGAGTAGGACATTACGTACTTTGCTCCTCGGGTGCGGGTGACACGTAACTTTGTTTTGGACCACCCTTCCTCCTCCCCCACCACGTGAACAAAATAGCCCCCAGTCGGCAGAAGAGTAAGCTCTTCCTAAAATTGCTGGACAATCCAATCACCGCTCGAGCGATTTTTGTACAAGCAATCAGTAGGGATTGTCTTCTCCCCTCCTTACCGTCCTCAACCACCTTCCGCATTTCTAACAACTTTTTCTCAAAAACTTTATTTCTTATAAAAAGGGGTCCCCGTGTTGTAAATTGTATAAAAATATTTTTAACTGACCAAAAATAAACGCTGTTTTTAAACGTAGGTCTATCCATCTTCATTTGGAAACCGTTTGATGTTGAATCTGTATGAAATATGTCAAACTGTATAAATCTTAATATACGTTTGCTTTCTGACTCATTTCGAGCAATAACTCAAACGATATTCATTTTTCTTAAAATTTCAAAACCAAGTTTGCGCTTCAAAATAGCTTTGTGACTGGGTCATTATCGGATAAAAGCAGCAGAAATGGAGAAACTTGGATATCTTTTTGCCTCTAATAATTACCTCCTTGGGGGTCTGGTTGATGGGTCTAAAGGGAATCAGTTACCTCCCCTTCGTCTTTCTGTAATGGTCGAGCCTTAATTATCTAATATAAAACGAAGAGACGGGTTTAATCTTTCATGTCTCAACACTCCCCATTAGGTACAACCCTGGCCGCAAGACATTACCGTTTTATTCGCCTCTGCTTTATTTCCTACCGTTTTTTTCTTCATCTTTTGCTCATTCTAAACGACCTTTATCCAACGATTTCCTTTTTTTTTTCTTAAACTGGTAAAAGTGTCTTATGAGGAAATTACGGAAAAGGGAAAAGTAAATGATATATTGGTTTGAGTGGGGCTCTGGCATGAAAAATTGTGGTGAAACAAATGAGCTCAACACTTATACAAGGGATAACTGATGGTCTGTACCCCCCGAGCTTCTACTCCTCTCGCCCCCAGACCCTTCATCGACGGCCCCAGTCGACTTTAAACGCCTACACTTTATGATTTATTCATTCCTCCACCGGTGATTAATTACAAACTAAATACCATTTGCGAAAACTCAATAATGAAAACAAATTTGAAATTCTGAACTTCGGGGTGAGGCAGAAAAGAAAAAAATTTAAATATTTAAAACTTATTAAAAAAATAACCTAGACTCTTAATTATCCCTGAGAGTCTAAACATAGCTCATTTAAAAAAATAAAAAAAGGAGAAACTAAAACACTCATTTTTTACGGGGAAAAAACGAGTTGGAAAAGAGAAATTATCGCCTCTATTACACGAACTAATTTTCGACTAAAAAAACGTTCTGTAAATAAATCCCCTTGGAGGTGAGTATTGTTTAGAAAAAATAATGAAGTTTTGATGTAGCGCGACCGCCCCTGAGAGACTCCTCATTATGAAAAATTAATGTCAGACATTATTTATCTTCTCGAGTTTTATTTTTAGATGTGAAAGGGGGATTATAGAAATAACGGCAAGGTAACTGCTCGTAACAGTAGATTTAGTCCTATGTACATCGTTTAACTATTGTATATTGGAACCAACGGACGGTCTAATCTGGACAGAAAACTGGCGGCACCATAATAAAGATTGTGAAAATTGGGGGAAGATGTGGTGGAAGAATGGGTATACCGGTATATCTACCTACCATACTAAGCAATGCATGGGGTAGATTACTGCTAACCAATAGCTAATAGAAATGAGATGGTGGTCATTTTTTATATAACCTTCTCAAAGAGAAGTCTATTGGCTAACTACCGTCGGATTCGGTTTCTTGGGGACGAGCGTCTCTTCCAGACGCTACGGGTACAATACTGACGTTTGATATCAACTGTGTCGGACCAGGACTTTGTCTGTGGTCGCCAAGACAGCCTCCGCCATCACCGCTTACCGTCCAACACAAGCACCACGTCCGTGTGCGCCTATTTATTCCGGAACACTTCACCAGGACACACAATTCTTGTCATCCGAACTCTTTCACGCAAATTTTCACACAATAGCTCCTTCACGTGGTTATCTTAGAAAGTGACGGACAGACGATGTTTTGAAATCGACAAAGGCGGAGCGATCAAGTCACTCGTCTACTACAGTTTGCAAAAATGTGCTACGGGCTCTTCTACGGTCCGAACTTCACTACAAATTTTGAACCAATAATCTTCACAGTGATCGATTTTCATTAACTAATAACTATGAGAGTAATGTTAATTGATGCTAATTAGGCTAATTAGGACTACATTCCAACTTATATCCCGTGTTTCCCACATAAAATATCACCAAATATCAAGTATGATGCACATACAAAATATATTCAAAAATTAATATAATCGAAACTTAGTAACTAATTAGGTAATTATATTGACGTCGAGTGAAAGTAGTCCCCATTTTCATACAAATTATCACCACATTAAAGTTCAGGCATGAAATTTTTATTTTAATTAGATATATTTAATTCATACTAATAGCAGTCAACTTTGTATAATGTGTTTAGTGAATAGTCACGATATGTCACACAAAATTATCACACACAATTCCAGTTCCTATGACTCGAAAAAAAATTTCTATAAATAATTATTAACTCAATATCACTAATCTATAATGCGCTGAGACAATTTATGGAGCACCCTGAAATCTGTAGACCTTTGAGAAGTTCGTGTCTCAGGGCAAGCTACCATGGACCACTAAGTTTTTATTTTTTAAAGTTATAATCCCAACAGAAAAATACAATTTTGTACAATAGGGATAGTTATGTATGACAAAGACAGAGAGATGCGGTTTTAATCATATGAAGTTCCATGTACTGCTAAATGGTACATAATCCTTTAGTCGGATCTGACAGAAAGAAAGTGTGTGTGCTCTGCCATTCTTTTTGGATTAAAGTCCCAATCTTATGGAACTTTTGTTTTATAAGAATTTTTTTGAGGGTATTTATTGATTTCCCTTTCGAACTATAAAAGTTTAAGGGTTGACAGGGTTGTAAAATGAAACTCGGGACAAAATATCCTTTGAATACAAATCATCGAAAACCCCTTAAAGGCGTTTGGGTCGTTAAGGGAGGGGTTCGGTTTGAAAAGGGAGTAGAAAAAAATTAAAACGAGTCTTCCTTCATCCTCCCCACCCCCTCGACGACGCAGAAAAAGAAAAGGGGGCTTGAAAAAAGGAAATTGAAGGGAGTAAAAAAATGGTGTCAGTTTCAATTTTCATAATGTAGAGGGCCACTTGAAATAAATTGCCCCTCCCACCGTTATCCTCCGTCGAATTAAATTTTCAAGAATAATTCCGGTTGACAAAGTGTTGCGTGCGGGGATTAGGGAATTTCGGGAGAAGTGGGGGTCTTCTTCCAAATATGTTTATTTCTTAGGGGTGGCTGACTGAGTGGAACATTGCTTAATGCCTTTTATATATCATTACTTTAGATGGGGATTCTTCAAAAGAATTTTCCTCGCCGTTAAACGCATTTCAATTTTTTTTTTCCATTTATAAAATTATTCATTTGGAAAATTTTTATTAACAAAACTGGATTCGCTTCAAGTAATAATGTTAATTCTAAATCTAGAGTAATTTGAATGAGAAATATAAGCATCAAGGGAGCCCCATTAATCTTGGGGTAATGCTTCTTGGGTTTTGTAGTCGGACGTTGAAGGTGATTATTAATACGAGCACTTTGCAGGGGCTCAAGTGGCAGCGGCTATTTGTCTTCATAATTGGACGAGGAGGCCATTGTGGAGAAGGGGTGGAGGGCACAGGTAGCCACCGGAAGATATTAAATGTTGACCATCCCCCTTTTATGAATCGCAACTAATTTACAATTTTCCCCTCTTTTAATGAATTTAATTGCGTCCTTTCCGGAATTTAAAAGACGTTACCCCTTATGGGACCTGGATGGCTCCCTTGTTGTGCGGGCACTGTAGAAATAGCGCCGTCATTTTTGAGTTCTCAACCTTTTGAGCTCGGATGATTTGTGGAGAGCGGTCAGAATTGGACATGCGCAGACAACGGCCAAGATGTATAACACACAATATTGACCTCCTCCCCCCTTCCACCCCCCACCACCCCCATTAATCCGTCCACCCCCCTTTCATCGTCTTACCGCCAAGAATTTACCACCGGAGCGGGAAAATAAGAACAATGAAAAACGCTCTATTTACCCACTTGTTATTTTATTAAAAGGTACAAAGAAAGCTTTTCTAAACTTTCTAGAGATTACAACAACAAAATTTATTATTTTAGTTTTTTGTGTGAAAATATACTCTAAAAAGATTGTAATACAATAGGCCCAATTTAAAGAAAATCCCCAGGAGGATGAGGCTGACCTCAATAGCTCCTATCTTCTTCCGGAAACTCGCTAAAACATGCATTTTCATGAGATTTTCGAAAAGCCCTTTTAGACACCTCCAGGACAATAATTTTTGATATTTTAATTATGCACTGAAGCCTTAATATGTAAAAAATTTTTTGTTATAATAGGTTTTTTGGTAAAGAGTTTTGTTGAGAACGAATTTTGTCTCGGAGTAATAAAATACCTCGAGGGAATCGTAGTCGCTTCTCTAGTATTCGGAAGAAGAAAACCTTCGACTTTCGTTTTATTGCTTACCCTAGAAAGGTTTACGATTCTTGCCCGCTCCCGAATACATTTTACATAGAACACACTCGAAACGCTTGGCTATAAATCATTTTGTCAAACCGGACGAGCTCTGAACAATCAACAATGTACTTTTTTATTGGTTGAACCGTTTCTATGGGACTTCTAAAGTATTCATCGAGCAGCATTCTTCATTTTAAAATTTGAATCCCAAAAGGGCTGTAGGATAATGGAGTATCACTGTCGGTTAAAGGGAGCATCGCAGTAGTGTAAATGGGGCACCAAAGTGTGGTAAAGTATAATTTGGTGAAGGGGGACTACAGTTCATAATTTGGTGCCCCATTCATAAATGGGGCACCAAAGTGTGGTAATTTCATAATTTGGTGAAGGGGAACTACAGTTGGGTACAGTAGTGCCACAGTAGGGTAAAGTAATTCCACAGTGAGGTAAAGTAGTACCGCAGTTGGGTAAAGCAGTGCCACAGTTGGGTAAAGTAGTGCCACAGTGGGGTAAAGTAGTACCACAATTTGGTGAAGGGGCTATAGATAGGTAAAGTAGTACCAAAGTTGGGTAAAGTAGTACCAAAGTACCACAGTAGGGTAAAGTAGTAGCACAGTTGGGTAAAGTAGTGCCACAGTAAAGTAAAGCAGTGCCTCAGTGGGGTAAAGTAGTGCCACAGTGGGGTAAAGTAGTACCACAGTGGGGTAAAGTAGTACCACAGATATGCCACATGGTGAAGGGGGCTACAGATAGGTAAGTAGTGACCAAAGTGGGTAAAGTAGTACCAATAGGTACCACAGTAGGGTAAAGTAGTAGCACAGTTGGGTAAAGTAGTGCCACAGTAAAGTAAAGCAGTGCCTCAGTGGGGTAAAGTAATTCCACAGTGAGGTAAAGTAGTACCACAGTTTGGTAAAGCAGACCCAAAGTTGGCTAAAGTAGTGCCACAGTGGGGTAAATTAGTGCCACAGAGGGGTAAAGTAATTCCACGTTGAGTTAAAGTATTACCACAGTTGGGTAAAGTAGTACCACAGTTGGGTACAGAAGTGCCACAGTGCGGTAAAGTATTACCACAGTTGGGTAAAGTAGTACCACAGTTGGGTAAAGTAGTACCACAGTTGGGTAAAGTAGTGCCACAGTGGGGTAAAGTAGTGCCACAGTGGGGTAAAGTAGTACCACAATTTGGTGAAGGGGCTACAGATAGGTAAAGTAGTACCAAAGTTGGGTAAAGTAGTACCAAAGTACCACAGTAGGGTAAAGTAGTAGCACAGTTGGGTAAAGTAGTGCCACAGTAGAGTAAAGCAGTGCCTCAGTTGGGTAAAGTAATTCCACAGTGAGGTAAAGTAGTACCACAGTTTGGTAAAGCAGACCCAAAGTTGGGTAAAGTAATGCCACAGAGGGGTAAAGTAATTCCACGGTGAGTTAAAGTATTACCACAGTTGGGTAAAGTAGTACCACTGTTAGGCAAAGTAGTACCACAGTGGGGTAAAGTAGTGCCACAGTGCGGTAAAGTAATTCCACAGTGAGGTAAAGTAATGCCACAGTGAAGTAAAGTATTACCACATCTGGGTAAAGTAGTACCACAGTGGGTTAAAGTAGTACCACAGTGGAGTAAAGAAGGGACCATTTTGGGGTAAAAGGGGTACCACATTGGGATAAAGGGGCACTACATTTGGATAAGGGGAATATGCAGTCCAAATGAGCCACCACTTACCAAAGGAGGCACCACAATGACGCATCCCCATCAATGGTGGTGCGGAACGCTAACGCGGGATGGGATGTCTGGCTGGCAATATAAAAAAAAGTTATTAACGTTTGTATGTCCTTTGTTTGCCAAAACTACGCTCCTTTCAAAATGAGATTAGGATGACGATATTCCTGGGTGGCCATCATTTCTATAATTCAAATCTTCAATAGGGGACGATGCTAATTGGATAATGCCCGATCGGGACGAAAGGGCTATTATCTCTTTCGCATCACTATTTCAACTTGAGACTTACACAGGTTTAGTTTCACCGCCGGCTACGAAGGGGTTGAATTAATGACGAAACAGGAGCTGAACCGGATACAAGTGTTGTATATTACTATCGCCTAGGATAGGAACGTATACAACCGATGGATAATTCTACGTAGGCGGTCTTGTATCCTCCTTCTCTTCCCTTGTTTCATTGAGATTTCATTGTGGTCATGTCCCCCGTGCAGCAATGTTTGCCCCACTATCATCCACTTCACATAGATACCATTTTCACATTTTCTAATAAAATTCTCCATTTTCTCTTTCTCCTTAACACCAAAAACGCATTTAAAAATTGGTTTGTTTGCTCTCTTTTAAGAGTTAATTATAGTATATTTGGTAAAATGTTAAATTAATTTTGTTCCTTAAATCAAAGACATACCTTAACATCTGTGACTTACATTATTCAGTATAGAAAGGGGACTTTTGACCCTTAGGGCTTACAAGGGGAGGCAACTCGGTTCACCGATTTTGATGAAATGCCGTGTTGGTTTTAAAAAAGAAAAAAAAAAAATCCATTCAAATTGGCATAATTTAACATGAAATATGTGGGGCATAAAAGGGAAGGAATTAATGGGGAAACAAAGTGTCGCCGAAGTAAGGATTAAATCAATGTCGTCTCCGGTGTAAGAAAAATGGCATTTGAATCGAGTTAAAGTGGTGGAATGGTTGAAGTGGCGGTGAGGTGGGCGGGGGAGGGGACAAACAGGTGCAGTTGATTGCTTTAAGATGAGTTTGCTTCGCAGCGCCCTCGAAGAACTAACCAGTTTTAAAAGGCCTTCAGCTCCAGAACAATTAGAGAGTTCCCTCCCTTCACGACTAGAGGATGTAATGATTGTCATTAGTCAACTGCCTTGAGATTGGAAAACTTGGTCTTTCAGGTAATAGCTGTGTCGGAGGCAACCCACTCTTAATACAATAACCGCAGACATCGTCCCCCCTGGTGACAAACTTTCATTCTTTGTTCCACCATAAACCCCAACATAGTCAATCTCTCCAACGGTATATTAAATCAAAGTCTATGTAAATCCGGCCTTTTACTATACCAAATAAAACCGTTAAAATGAGCCATAAAAGAGCCTTCCTGATAATAAAAATGAGAGATATACGCCACTATTAATGGGGTTTACCCAAGTGTCTTGATGCAAATAAAATTTTTGTTTATTATTCAAGGAGCTAATGAAAACTGAAGGGTGAGCGGAAGTTATGAAAATGTTGAGTGGTACGATTTAATCAACCGGTTCCTCCCTCGTTTTATGGAAGGAAGTGGTTAATGGCACGCGAGCGGATGTTATAATAGAAGCCAATAACGCTTTTGTTGTATTAATCGTCGTACCTGGCACGCGAGAGTCACGAAGTTGGTCACCCACAACGAAATGGCAAAATTACTTATAAAAGAGGCAATTCAAAAAAAAAATCTGTGGCACAAATCCGGTGAGAGGCCTAGAAGGGGATTCCTTTGAAGCTCAAACCTAACCCCGCGCACCTCAGCTACCTCAAAACCCCAATCGGTTTGAGGGTTTAAAAAAAAAGTCTGTGAAAGACAGAAGCAATCCAAAGGAATTCAATCAGTGACGTCATAGGCTTTTCAACAGATGCTAATTTCAAGGCAATTTCTCGGATAGTGACCTAGATCAAAAGAGTAGTCATACCTGTGAAAGAAAAGAGGGTGTTTTTAAGTGGAGTTTACATTTTGGATTTTTCGCTTTTCGTCTTTTTCCAGAGGGAGATTTGGAACATAACGAGCTGGCTATAATAGAAGGAGGGTAGCCCTTTGCCATTTATCTTTCGGTCAGTGTATAGCCAAGTGGTCGTTGCTAGAATACGTTATCAGGGTTCCGACTAACTGCCACACATACTGATCGCCCCTTTGAGCCCTCCCTCTCACTTTTCCCTTCTTTCCATTGAGCCCCTTCATCCCCCAACCGCATATTGATATCTTCGCCTCCGATAATGCCTCACCCGCTAAATATATTGCCTTCCTTTTTTGTTTTACCTTTTGTTCAAAAACCCTTTACGGTTTTGATTGATGCTTTTGCAGGCAAATGTTTATCCGCGTTTGTGCTACTAATGCATCAGATGCAATCTCTTAAATTGCCTGTTGAAATATGCACCCTGGTTTTACGTCCTCTAAACAGCTAATGCGGTTAAACAAAACCCGATGTACATTAAACAATCTCTGGTGTTATTTCCAAAAGTTTAAACAAATCGTTATTCTCTATATAGGAAAAGAAATAAGAAAAAGTTGAATCAACGTTTAGACGTGGGTTTCTGAATCGGGTGGATGGAGAAAAAAAAGTTGTGTTCGAACACATCACCCATTCCACCAGAGTGAAACTTTTGCCAGGTTTACACCCCTCCGGACAAGAGTTTGGGCTATAGTTTCCCGGAGGCGAGTAATGGTGCGGGAGATAATAGAAGCCTTGAGTTGCCCCTCCCGGCTTGACCAGTGGGGGGATGAAGAAAATTGGGAAACGCTGTGTAAGACGAGGAAACGCTTTCTCTAACCCCCAACGGTAATATAATTTGTGAGTTGGCGGTAAAGGAAGGGTCCGGGTAGGCTCCGGCTAATCAAGGTGGCAGCTGCCCAGGGGCTAATGACATTACCGGCTAACCCCTTCCTTGCCAACACCCAACAGACAATCCATTCTCACATTTTAACATAAAAAAAATTAAGCCCCAAAAAGGTTTTTCAACAAAAAATCCAATCACAGCCTTAATTTGTTAGTTCCTTCAAGATGAGAAAAGTCTCATTTACTGTACAAAGCAAATGTTTCACTAAGGCAAATATGAACACTCTTGCACTTTTAAATGAGAAAATGGAAAAGTATTTTCGGAGGGGAAAAAAGTCGGATTGATTCTGGAGTTCATATGGGCCCCGAATCGCGTATTGGATGTGATTTAAATAAAAGGCGCTCCGGAGTTGACGTCAGAAGATTGACAAGGTCGAATTGTGCAAAGCTATAACAAGAAGAAGGGAAATGGAAGGAGGAGGTCGATGTTTCTGACTTGAATCATTGCTCCCAAAAAACTCCTTCCCCCAAACGGAAAATCCAACTCCAATAACTTTCCTTCTTCATTTCTCTCGCTATAAATAAATCAAATATTTAAAGAAGGAAAAAATAAAAAAAGTCTATAAAAAGAAAGCCTTTGTAGGGGTTTTGTCGGACATAAAAGTCAATCTCATGAATTATTATGACACCGTGGACAAGGGGAAACTCCTTTTGCTTAATTCCCTCTGAATAATTTAAAGATGTCCACGCACGATCGATTTTTCCCTTTAGGATTAGAGAAGTTGGAAAAAAATTTCCAATCAATGTTAATAAATTCATGAGTATCATTGGTATGCAGTGTTGGGATGTAGATAAAAAATCAAAGGTTATTCAGGTTTAGCCTAAAAGAAGATGTACTTTGGATGCTGGGAATGTAGCGGAGGGTCACTTTAGTGAGGCTGAATCAGGGGAGATAGCCCGATGAGGTGGGCCCAGAGGGGAACTGGAGATGTAGGTAATAGGATTTGCTCCAAGTGTCCTCCTATAGGGTAGAATGCCCGTCTATGAAAGGTTAATGCTTCCTAGATAGACGGTCGACTGTCCAGACGCCATTCCCCATTCCCTTTTCGATCCCATGGGAAATGGGACTCATGGAAGGGGGGGTCCACCGTTTCCAATTTTCCATCAAAGGTCCCCGTTTCTCCTTTTCACTGAGATATCCTCTGAGTGGACAAACACCGGACTGAGTGCCACCCTCCTTTGTAAATCATGTGATAGCCTCCCGAAAGTCAATACGGCTAAGACACTCATGCACCTACTTGTAAACATCAAGATTGGATTTTCCTGGGGGTTTCGCCCTACTCTCTAAAAACCTCCGGGGCACTACCTTCTCATTAAGATTTAATCTACGGTTCGTTAATCAACAGACGTTTGAGGTCCACTTTTGAAAAAAAGGAGAGTAGAGGGAAAAAAACTTTAATCGAATTTAGATCTTGATTGAGTCTACCAAACGATAAAATACACCAGAATATGTTATTAGTTTAAATCAGTGGTCCCAAACTGGGGGGCGCGCCATCCTAGACCTCTCTAAGTTGTTCCCAGAGGGGCGTGGGCAGGCTCAAGATTTTTTTTTTTTTTAATTATCCCCGAAAATTAAGTTTTATTTCTTTTCTATCTGAAAATATTTTAAGGCTATTTTTCATCAATAACCTTAAAATCGACATTTTAAGAGCCAATTTTTCGTCAAAAAACCTCAAAATCAACATTTATAAAGCCCAATTTTCGTCAAAAAACCTAAAATCAAAGTTTAAGCTCGTTTTAAAAAAAAACTAAAATTTCTGAGTATTTTGTAAAAAACCTCAAAATTATGGTTTCAAGAGCCAATTATTCGTCAAAACCTCGATATCAACATTTGTAAAGCCCAATTTTAGTTCAAAAACCTCAAAATCAAGGTTTTAAGAGCCCAATTTTCGTCAATAAAAAACTCAAAATCAACATTTTTTGTAAAGCCCAATTTTCGTCCAAAGACCTCAAAATCAAAGTTTTAATAGCCTTTTTTTGTCAAAAATCTCAAAATCAAGGTTTTAAGAGCCAAATTTTCGTCAAAAACCTCAAAATCAACATTTCTAAAGCCAAATTTTCGTTTAAAACAAAAACAAAAAAAACCTCAAAATCAACTTCATAGAGTCAATTTTTTAATCAAGGTTTTAAGAGCCCAATGTTCGTAAAAAAAAACAAAACTCAAAATCAACATTTGTAAAGCCCAATTTTCGTCCAAGAACCTCAAAATCAAAGTTTTAAGAGCCCAATGTTCGTAAAAAAAAACTCAAAATCAACATTTGTAAAGCCCAATTTTCGTCCAAGAACCTCAAAATCAATGTTTTAAGAGCCTTTTCTTTTTTTTTTTGTCAAAAACCTCAATATCAACATTTCTAAAGCCAAATTTTCTTCAAAAAACCTCAGAATCAGCTTTTTAAGTGCAATGTATTTTGTCAAAAACCTCAAAATCTACATTTCTAAAACCCCAATTTTCTTCAAAAAAAACCTCAAAATTAACGTTAAAAACTTTTTTTTTGCGCACTGGTTTTCATTTTTTTAAAAGGAGGGCACAAGAACCTCTGGTTTAAATGCATCATCGAACTTCAAAATTCTGCAGATTCTGCATGGGCTTTTGTTCCCTTTGAAAGAAAACGAGAGGTTATCTAATTTCGAAAAAAGATAAATCACTGGATACTATCAGCTGGATAGAATGAACCCTTAAAAAAGGGGTTGAATGGTGTTGTGTATTATCTAAAAGGGTATAAGAGTAAATAGAAGCTGGAAAAGAGAGAAAAGAGCTAAAGAGAAGGTTAATACGCCGTTTAAATTTCTGCAATCTGCACGTATCTGGTAATGGTGTGGCGGTGCTGGAAGGCCGTAGATCTAAGAGGGAAGGGGGGAGGTTTTGCAGATTTATGAAAGTGCTTTTCCAAGCCCCATAACGTGGGAGAAGGAAAGCGAGAGAGTGGCCCCCTGTATTCTGCCAAAACTCCCACCCTTTCTATTCTCCACTTGTTCTTTCCGCGTTGGATATATGGCTCTTTCTTTCATTCCTATCTGAGAAACGCATTGCCCTCCCAGTAATTTCGGACCAGCTGATTTATACTTGAAAGCGGAGGAAGAGAGATAGCGAACGAAAGAGAAAGAAGAAAGGAGTAAAGGGAAACGTAATGGAAAACTTATTGTTGTGTATAAAGAGCCACATTCCCCATTCCTCTTGTTTACTTATTACGATTATCTCCTTTCAGAGTTTTCCCGCCCGGGTGGAGCGAACATCGAATTATACTCGTTTTCCGCCCCCCCTCCCCCACCATCATCCACCACCCCCTCCCTATCCGCCAACCCGCTAGAACCATTTCACGTTACATTTGTTTGTCTGTTCATTACTTTGAATGATGGGATTCTCTGTTTGGTTTCCATTTCATGGGCTTTCCCTATATTTTCCCTCCTTTTATTGATTTTATGTCTAGCATTTATTCGTTGAAATGAGTCGACACAAATTAACAAATAAAACTTTTAATGGGAAATCTGTTTTTGTTGGACTAAACGTTTTGCGTCAATCCTAAAGACCAAATCCTGAAGCTATTGGGACATGCATGATTCTATACCTTAAGGGCCCGCCAGACCTCTCTGAAGGGGTGGGTGTTATTAAAGCATCCGCTAGTGTTTCGGGCGCTAGGGAACATATCGCCCGCAAGGTATCAAATCTTTAAGCAGTAATATTTTGATATCCTGTAAATTTCAACCTTTGACCGGTGGTGGTGAGAGGCAGCGTATTTTTTCGGTTTCTCCAATCGTACAAAAAATTGGCTGTGTTTAAGAAAAATCTAACTTACGTTTTAAGTTCAGTGATTAATGATACACGTCCTGTAAATCTCCTTTTTTCGAATTTTATTGTTTTTGTCATAAAAATTATGATTACAGATTTTCAAATTTTTATGATTTTCAAAAAAATAAAAACATGGCGACCTAAATTAATGTATTCTAAAACTAAAATTCAAATGAAATTTTTCAAAAAAACCAACAGTTTTTTCAGGATATTGGAGAAATACATCAAAGAAAAATGCCGCAGTATAAGAGGCCCTTAAACAAAGGTGTAGTAGTCGATAATGGAGGAGGGATCTCCAAAGCTGGAACGTTCTCAAAAAGTGAGTTCTCTTGATTGGAAGTGTGGAACGCTTTCCTAGCCCCAACCTCCTAAGATCCTATCCTGTATATGCTGAAAAATTTGTGAAGATCGGAAAGGTATCTCCCGAGTATTTCACTTTCACCAACAAACATGCAAATATCAATAACTATCGACGTATTGAGAAATTCCAAAATCCCCCACCACGGAAGGCCACTTTTTTTGTGTTCAATGAAGATCAAAGGTCAGTTTGACTACACAGTTTCTCCCAAAATCCCAGAATTTTGTCGATTTTCAATTTTTCTGAGAGATGCCACGCCACTTCAGGAGGAATTTTTTATTGTGCTTGTCCGCTTCTAATTAAGTACGGTATTCTTCCCCTGCCCTGACCTTAAGGAATGACTAGCCGGATGAATTTTTAAATTGTATAGGAACAGTAAAATGAGGCACGTAAATGGAGGAAGGGAGGAATATGTTTATTTTTCCCAGAAAGTAATTTAGGTTGTGATTGAGCCTCTGCCGTAAGAGGATATCGACCCGTTTTGAATGACAAGGGTCTCCGAGTCATGTGCAATTTAACGGATGGGCTGAATCTTGGCTTATCGAGAGATTAAATTGGATTCGAGGTACCAGAATCGACAAAATTCTGCAAAGATAAACTCAATCATGAATGATGTTTTTTATAATTTAGGTTGACGAATGTAGAATGGGCTTTAGGAACGTAATGGGTCCTCGGTGGGCACTTCCAGGGTGGATCTATCGTCCCTTCGGGCGTGTTGTAGAAAGTCACCTGCGCCTGAAAAGGATTTGTAGAGCTGACGACATCATAGTCATTCTTAACCTGTTTCGGACATCTCTTCCACCTGACAAATTCACACAAGTTTAAGGATTAGAAAGAAGTATCAAAGTGAAGATTATGTTTTGGACAGGTGCTATTATTTCAAGGAGCTTCTAATTTGTCAGACTGAATCCCTTCTTAGCCCTATTTAATGGTCACGTTTTAATCCTTTTGGATTCGAGTGTACGAAAGGGGATGTTTATTTATTTCCAATAACGTAAAAGAGTCACCAATGTGGGGCCTTTGGAACAATAATTCTCTAGTGTCCACCTCAACCCCCTGCTATCGGAATCGTCCCCTTCTGCAGTCCGGCCAACTCCCCCCTTCTTGTTTAAGGGAATTTATCCCTTGCAAAGGACCACCCCATTAAATATGAGGGCATGTGTGGGTGCTTCAAGTCTAATAACCCGAGACGCAGGGTGGAGTTGGGTTTAATTTACGACCAGATCTTTACAACTATTGATATCACAAGGTTAAATGGCTTTTGTATTTAATTGCTTAATTTCCAGAGTATCGATTTGCGATGCCTGGAAATGAAAGTCTCGAAACGTCGGTCAAGTCCATTACTCGGAATCCCAAAAAGAAAAGTCCAAGTTGTTTCTCTTTTATGCCCGTCGGGGCGGTGTTAAGAGGGTGCTCGCTAAGCCTGTTGGACAGGAGCCTCCAGCCCGGAGTGGCAAGAAATAAGAAAAGGGAGGAAAAGACGAGCTCGAGTTTGAGAGAAAAGCAAGTTTGTCCGAAGAGAAAGAGAGAGAAAGCCTGGGGCTAAGATGAAATAACAAATAAGTAAAGAGATAGGACCTTGAAGGAAAAGGGGAGAAGGAGGGGGTGTAATCCTTTGTTTGCCCCTCACTGAGTGGACAGTGGGAACCTAGGCTGCCCTCTCAGGTCGATATCCATCAACCCTTCCACCACCCCCACCCACCCTCCCCTCCCATCATCTCAACAACTCTTATTTATTTAACTCCCCTTTTTATTGTCAATTTCTAAAAGCAACCTTGGGATACCTCTATCCCTTTGACAAAATATACAAATCAATTAATTAATTTTCTACTGCAAGGTAAGGGTTCAACCGAAAGAAACCAAAGAATGTTGAATTTTCGTTTTAATTAGTACCTTCATGATGAATAGTATGCAAAATTAGTAGCCTGAGATGAAATGAAGGAGATTTTTAGTTTTAATCAAGGTTTTGTAGGAAAATATATAAATGGGAAGTAATATTATGTAAGGAAGGGGAGGAAAAGGGTGGAAAATGTAATATGAAATGCGCAGTCATAAAGGGGGTTGGACCTGAGTGGAATAATATCATATTTTGTAATAGAGCCCCGCCCTCGGACCAATCCCCTGGCCAAGATTACATAACATAAATCTCTCATAGCGAAGGTGGAAGGCGCAGGTCCGTCTAAATATTAATATTGAATTTTTCCCCTCTTCCGCCTCCTTGGAGGGTTCGCCCGTCTTGGGGTGCGCGCGCAGGGGGCGGCCAAGGGTCAGCTCGTTATGGAATCCTATTATTGCCGCCCCCGGGGCTAGAGGGGGGGGGGTCCGAACGGGGGGTCGAAACGGTCGGGGGGATCAAGGGGGATAAAAGGATCCGAGAGGATATCCTGGGAGTGTCATCATAAAAAGGCTTTCAATGGACTCACCCTCCGCCCCGTAGGCCTTCACCCGGGGTCCCCCTCCTCTCCTCAAAGTGGTGGCCTACACCGGCCGGCCTGACTTGACCCCCACCTTCCCCTTCGTCCTTACACCCCCATCATCGAAACCCCTCTTCCATTCTCTGATCGATATTGCCGAGTGCGTGAGACTTACAGTCAACCCCTTAAATATTTCATACGCCACCCACTCGTTCCGCCACCCCCCACAATACCCGCACACGCCTGTCAATTCACAAACAAACAAATCTTTTCTAAATAATTCAATTTACTGAGGGGAAAAAATCCAATTAGTAATTTTAAGGGAATCTCCTTCCTACAATACAAAACAAAAATAGGATTTTCATTTGAGGTACTTCCTACCTAAATCTTTTGATTATTTTGGAAAAAAATTGGTTTCTTATCTATTCCA
Source organism: Orius laevigatus (assembly GCA_018703685.1). NCBI lineage: Eukaryota > Metazoa > Arthropoda > Insecta > Hemiptera > Anthocoridae > Orius > Orius laevigatus. Next base: position 63,489 of record JAGWEN010000058.1, on the reverse strand, counting down.
TAACTAAGGGGTTCCTACATCTCGAAAATTCAGTGATTTGGGTACTAAGGCCTCTCAACAAATAGGTGGTATCCGTGAGCAACTGAAGTTCACCCCGGGCAACTGAAGATTCACCCTGGATAGCTGAAGATTCACCATGGATAACTGAAGATTCACTCCGGTCCTTTGTAGATCCGCCGTGAGCAACTGAAGTTAGCCTTGGGAATCTGTAGATTCGCTGTGAGCAACTAAACATACACTCAGAACAACTGAGGATTCTCCCTAATCATCTAAAGATTCATCCTGGTCATCTAAACTTTCACCCAGGTCATCTAAAGATTCTCCATGGACATCTGAAAATTCGACCTTATTGTCTGAAGTTCGCCCTGGAAGTTCATCCTGGTCATCCGTCCTGAGCAACTGAAGATTCACCCTGAGCAAGTGAAGCTAACCCCCGGTCATTTGGAGATTTGTCCTGGGCATCATATTTATCCTGAGCAACTGAAGATACCCTGTTTTGAGTTCTCGAGCCGTCTGGAGCTCTCCGTGGGCATGTGAAGATTCATCTTAAGCATCTGAAGATTCGCCTTAAGGATCTGAAGATTCGTCCTGTGTATCTGAAGATTCACTTTCGTCATCTGAAGATTAGCCATCTGAAGTTTCACCCTGGACATCTGAAGATTCTCCCTGGCATCTGAAGATTCGTCTTGGTTATCTGAAGTTTCACCCTGCCATCAGACTCCCTGGCATCTGAAGATTTGCACTGGTCGTTAGTTTCACCCTGGTCATCTGAAGATTCTCCCTCGACATCTGAAGATTCGCCCTCGACATCTGAAGATTCGCCCAGGAGCAACGGAGGATTCTCCCTGAGTAACAGAAGATTCACCTTGAGCATGTGAAGTTCACAATTTAAAGATTTATCCTGGGCATCATATTCGTCCTGAGCTTTTGAAGATTCTGGATATCTTAAGATTCACTCTAGCCATCTGAAGATTCTCCCTGGGCATCTGAAGTTCGTCTTAAGCCTCTGAAGATTCGCCCTCGGTGTCTGAAGATTTGCCCTGAGCAACTGAAGATACGAAACACTGGGAATCGAACCTTCGACCGACCAATACATAATTGGAAAATGACCACTGCATTGCCCCAGTCCTCTGACACCTTATTATTGATATTATTAATGAAATAAAAAGTATTAATACCTTTAAAAAATTCTATAAATGTTAAACTTTTGTGGTTGTTGGGGTAAAACCCCTCGATTTCCTTTGAAAAGGACGTTTCTCTCAATAATATCTAACTGGGAGGCAACCATCCGACAACCCTCTCATACCGTCAAGGCAACGTACAGAATTTAATTTATATATTCGAAACGGGCTCACCCCTTCCCCCCGCGACCCTTTTCCCTTTTTTCGTCTGGTTTTTACGCAAAATACCACCCCGACCCCTCAGTCCCGTCCGATCTTTCCAATGTTTTTCGCATCCCTTCCAACAACAACCTCGTGACCGCCGAACGGATATTTATTTACGGTTTCGATTCGTATTCACGTAGGCTTCGGCTTTAGGTTTTGACGGGTTAATCGTTTGATCCCAAACTCGGAACCAATATATCAGCATCTGGGAGCATTGCCGGGGGTTGAACCTGTCGCTCTCGACTCTCCCCTAATTTGTTATATAGAACATGCCCCTTCTATTCTAGCTTTAATAGCGTCAATGAAAGGTATTCCTTTCGCTCAATATTCGCTTTACATTCTCTATCAGCAGAATAATTATTTCTCATGAGAGTACACAGAACTTTTCAAATTAATTCAGTCTAAAGAAATTGTAAATAGTTTTAGTTTGTTTTGAGGTTTTCAATTATTGGTTGGCAATAGCTTATTATCTACTTCAGTACTTAGGTTGTATTTAAATCTGATACATAGCAATTAGTTCAGGAAGTTTAAAATTTTCCTTTGATGTTTCTGGTTTTTCAAGAAAAAATTAATGTCAATTTGTATAATTGATGCGGAACCGCGGATGAGGGAGTAAATTTTGGGTTGCGGCGGATACGGCAGGAAGGGTGGAAACAAGTGTCGAGAGTGGGGTGAGAATCTGCATCAGGAGTCGGATTACAACAAATCTCGGTTACTAGGTTTTAGCGAACGAGGCCGCTCTCATGGAGGATTTTAGCTTATGTTGTGATCAGGTCGTTCTGGGGATCATTTCATTTGGGATCATCATATTGTCGTATATTTTTTTTCCAACAAACATGAAAATTTTATGTTATTATGAATCATCGCCAGAATACAGACAAGCTGAAACCGAATTTGGAGTTCTTTTGTATGCAGTACATGCTTTACAGTACTACACTAAACTTTGCAAAAAAGCCCAGAAACGAAGCCATTAATAGGCCACCGAAGGATGGATGTAGAGACCACTTAAGGATGGATGTAGAGGCCACTTAAGGATGGATGTAGAGGCCACATAAGGATGGATTTAGAGGCCACATAAGGATGGATTTAGAGGCCACATAAGGATGGATGTAGAGACCACATAAGGATGGATGTAGAGACCACATAAGGATGGATGTAGAGGCCACATAAGGATGGATGTAGAGACCACATAAGGATGGATGAATAGGCCACATAAGGATGGATCTTTTGTGCAGCCCTACAGCCCGTATCGTAGGAAGGTTCCAATTCCCACAGACGACTATACTCATTCGATTGGTCTTCCTGATTGGTTCAAATGACCATCTTAGCGACCACCAGCGAAGAAATCGACGATTAAGGGCTTTTATAAAGGTAACTTGAGAAACCCAATTCTTCATATTTTAAAATAATTCAAGGGGCGAAAACAAGTTTTTTAAGGCTTTGCCCTTTCACGGTTATGATGGCATTGGCGATACTGATTTCCAAAAAAAAAAAAAAAAAAAAAAATATGCAAGCGATCGAACAAGACATCATCCTTCTCCTTTTGTGGTGGTCACCAGCTTTCTTTTCTAATCCAAAATATCTAAATTAATAATTAGTTACTGAATCAGTGATTTGAAAATGCCTACCTAATAAGAGGATAAAACTATATTTTTAGGAAAACTATTATTACTAAATATTATGTAGGCAGGAATATTGTAAATATTTTTTATGCATCATATGTATGTATGAGTTTGACGCCATTTTCATAAAGAACTCAAGGGGGGCGGTTATGGAATACGAGGGGGGCTTTGATAACGCGTAGGTTGTTTAAGGGAATAAAAGGGAGAGACGGGATTGGTGAATATGAAATATGTAATAAAGAGGCAGTGAGAGTATTGCGCCAATGGGGGGGACCCGGAACGGGTCGGAAGAGGGGCGGGTACCAATCGATAGGCCGAGCCGGCAGGTAGCGCTAGTGGGCCTTATGACGCCCTATCATATCTATAGAGGAGGCACTGTGTCGGTCGATACCCACCTAAAACCTAAACGTTTCCCCCCTTTCTTTAGAATCCGTCTTTGTATCCCTTTGTCGCGTGTCCGAGCCACCCTCAGGCCACCCGCTTCCCTCGAAACCCACCCCATCACCCACCACAATCTTTTCTCAACTTCTATTATCAAGAAATAATTTTTATCTTGCACAACTATTTTGTAATTTTATATTACAATTTAATGCTCATTTTGAAAATCAGTATTGGTGACAGCGCTTTTAATTTTTTCAAAATTGACTGTTTGCAGTTATTATTTTATTTATTTGAGAGGATTTCTAAAGGAAAGGAAGCTCTTGCGGTCGGTGTGACGGATGCTCCGGGCTTAGAGACCATTCGTGATCAGGGCGTCCTGGGGATCACGAAAACAGAGGACTTTTTATTTTTATTTTAGAGTATTTCCAAAGCTACTGCAAGGTAGGCTTATGGGTATTGGTGATCGGGGTGCTCTGGGGCTTTACTGTCTGGGACTGCAGAAATAACACTGCCAGTTATGTCTACCTTAGGAGCACTTTATTTTTGTAAGGAAAGCTCTATTTCACGCTTCTCTTAGTGCTAATTCGAAATTTCGAATATTTCCCCAAAAGTTTTGACGTTGACAGAAAAGAAACATTCAATTTTCGGAAAGTTTCCGTCGAAAATGTTCAACCGATAGTCTTTACACGGCTAACTTTAGGCGGAGTGTAGTCGAAGGGTGAGATAAAGGTTGAGTGGTTGTTGGAAGAGTCGATGTTAGTGAAGGTGGGGAAAAGGTGAGGGGAGGCAGAAGTCTATTCGCTCCAATAGCCGTAGCGTGAAGTTGTTTAATTAAAATAACTTGTGCCAGTATCAATTAGTGAGCTTCAATTAGGGGTAAAAGCTTGAAAATCGCTCTTTTAATTTCCCCGCCCTCCCAAATCGTGAACGGAAAAATGACTTACCGAAAGGTCCTCACGCACGAAACGAAGATACAGAACTGAAATAATAACTGACCGTTATGAATCAGCGATGCCCCAGGGGGGTATCACGTGTTGCTCCTATTATGACCAGTGAACTATATTTTTAGTCAAAAGATAATATTATGCTTCCCTAAAATCGATATTCCTTATTCCGTGTGAAAATGCGATTGATTAATTGGTGTGCTTATCGATTATTGTGTTTAGTTTGTAAGAGAAATTACTAGCTTAGGAAACCGCAACTTGTCCTATAGTTAATCAATCCTCCCTCCCCTTTTAGAGCCAAGAGGTATAATCGCACTTGGAACCGGTCATCGCTGATTCAGAATAACCGTTCCTGATTAGTGATTACCCGCGGTGCTGATTGCATTTCGCTTACACTGGTCCTCTCCTACCAAGTAATTAATCTTTGTTCGGGTTAAACAAATGGAATTGATTTAACAGAGATTATATCTAAATAGTGGTTCTACAATCGCCTGAGGCTAGAGAACTAAATACCTCCAACAGGGAGTAAAATCACGAAATTGAAAAGTCATTTCAATTTTAGTGTTTTGAAGGATTCGAGAAATTTGAAGGGTCCGAATGTTGCGAAGAGGCCATCTGTCCGGCTGAAATTTCGATCGCACTCTCCGGGATAATGAGGTTAGGAGCCCCCGTGTGAAATGAGCCAGGACGGTCATCGCCGACTCCCCCTAACTGGCCATTATCCCGGGGAAAAGCGTCAGGTGGCTTGCCCTCGCTATTATTTTCCCTAGGAAAGGGTGAAAAGAGAGAAAGAGTGATGGGGAATTGGGGTATAGAACGGTTATTGGAACTACCCTTTGCCCCATCTTCATTAGTGACCCTATTCAATATTAAAGGAGAGATTCGCTCTGGTCACTATGGTCGCTTTTTTTTTTTTAATATTAAAGCGAATTATGGTTAATTTGAAGGTTTACTGATGACGTAATGAGAGAAGCAATCAGTGCTAAGGTGGACAGAGAAGGCCGCAGAATGGGCTAATGCTTTGCTAATCACTGACCTGAGCACTTCTGGCACACATAGGCGTGTACATCAAACAGAAACCGACTGATTACTGTGTCTACCTCCCGTTTACTTTAATTAACGGCTAAATCGTAGTCGCCAATATAAACTAAGCGGTTCTATGTATGTGACCAGCCATGCGGATCCCCTCCATGTAAAATTAGTTTAATCCGAGCTTCCAGGTTTCAGTTAATCCAGCACAGATTAGATTCAAAATAAAACGAATTTTTTTTTCCTCTTCCTGAGGTTTTTCCCCCGAATGTTTCTATTGAGTTTGTTAAATTAATTTGCTTTTTCAGTCGAATTGTCAACAAACTGTTTTTGACAGTTTTCTGTTTATTAACGAAGGGTTCTTGATGTAAGAAAGGTTGAAAGTGTTAAACTCTGAAGTAGTGAAGCCACTTGGGAAATACCCCTTTTCTCTTCACGTTGATGAGCCGAGGTGAAGTTAAGTGAGACACGTTCGCCGGAGGGAAGATGGAAATATGCAAACCTTGTTAATGGCGGGAGAGTGGTTTTAGTATGCGGCTCTACCACCTTTAATAAAGGTTAATCAGGCACCGGTATGCTGTTATATGCAGAGCACGCCTTAACTCCTTTGATAACATAACCAAACAGCCCTCTTTCACTACCTTAGAAACATTTGCCCACTTAAAACTCTTTTACGCTCGACGGGTTGATTCAATTTTCAATCCCCTTCGGAATACGCGTTTATTAATTTCTTTATTTGAAAGGCCTTCAACGAAATCAGAAAGGCCGAATTGGACCATTCGTTATCGGAGGCAGTTTGAAACTATCTATTGAAGACTATCTTGGGGGATTCCTTCCAATCCCTGTCAGTTTGGATGGATGTATCGAATTGTTGGAATGTCTATCTCTTTCCCAGGCTGCGTGGGTCCGGCCGAGAAGCTTCTCGAATGCCAAAATGTTTCAGAACCTAAGGCAAAATCGTCTGGACTTTTAGCGGATTTTCGGAAGAAAGCAGGCTATTTTTTAAATTTTTCATTATGTTGGAGTGATGAAATGTTAACAATAAAGAGTTAAAATGCTTTAACAACTAACAGAAATTTAGTGCAATAACAAGACACAAAATCCAAGAAAACGTTATGAGGCTTATGTGTAGGACTCATAGTCAAAAGGTCTGGTCTGGTCGTTATCGAATTGGAAATCCCAAAAAGTGAACTTTCTCAAAAAGTTTTTTACAGACCTGCCCATTTCTGCTGATCGGAAAGCTGCCACGTTCCTTTGCAATACAAGCAATGCAAGATTTTAAAAAACCAGACTTTTAATGTCCGATAAAGATCAGAAGTCAGATTGACCCTGGGGGTCTCCTTGACCCCTTCTCAAAATCCGATAAAAGGAGTCTTGAGGAAACGCTTCATACAGTGGTAAAGTTGGAAACTCCAGTTTTGGAGGTCACGAGTTCGATTCTCTCTGCTCTGCAATATTTCCAAAGTTATGTCAATACGTTACATAGCACCCTACTAAGCAAAATCAGAATCTTCGGAATGGTAGTCTCCAAATCTACCACTGGGCCATGGAACTAAGAAGGAGTAAACGGTGGATAAGGTCATTCTGGTGGACAATGTTTTCTATGTTCTTATCTCTATAGTAATAAAAGGCTAGAGCATTCACTATACAAAACGATATTGAAAGATAAAAGTTCAAACTATGAATAAAGCTGATAAAAGTCACTGCGTCACTATAAAAACCAATATAAACCCCCTCCCAAAAACGATTTGAATCCGTGATATCTATATTGGTACTCTTAATACAACTTTTTATTCAAAGTTGGTAAACTCGGACGATTGAAATTCACCCTCTTTCGTCTGCTTAGGGTGAAAGTGAGTAAAGAAGGGTGGGCGGATGAGGGCGTACGGAGGGTGGAAGCGAGGTTTCATAATCCTCAAAGGGACTGTCACCCCAGTGTTTACACGGAATGTGTTTTAGATATAATCGTTCCCATATCCCGGCTCCCTTGGCGCTTCCGAGCGTGAAATCGCCTGAGTAAACAACAGACATATTTCCCGCCTCCCACCCCGGGTCCGGTATATAAAAAAACTAAAGTGATTAATAACGTTTAGAGCGTTAACTTATTGGGGAGGATGCAAATGTAAAAGGGGAGCGCTGTATGAATCGTTAAATTAATTGCCTCCCACTCTGAACGTTCTTATATTGCACCCCTTTGAATGTTTGATTAAATTTCACCTTCTCGTACAAAAACCACGGAAATTTCTAGTTGCTATCGATTTTTGAAGAGCTCTCTAGATGACCACCAGTTTCAAAGAAAGCTTTATAAATCTGTAAAAAGGTCTAATAAAAGGGAACGATCTGTAGTTTGTAGGAAGTACAAGGTAGGGGATTTGGAAAAGCGGGGAGTTTTTAGAAGACAAAGTTATCAAGGCATTACAGGGACCCCAAGGTGCCCTTTACGGACAGGGCTTACACGTAATGTTTTTATTGGGAGGCCGTAAAAGGCCACTGTCAACTAATACAATTATTGGAAGGAAAGAAAGAGATAGAGAAAAAGGCGAAGAGTGAGACGGCTGGGTTTATTGTGCCTTCTCGAGGAGATGGGAAATTTCATTCGGTAGGGCGATGGGAAGAGAGATAGAGGGGCCGAACGTGAGAGAAGGGAAATAACAAAGAAAACTTGCGGGCTCCGATCAAGGTTGATTAGAGAGATGTGAGAGCACGTCTAGTCCGAATAGCACCGGCCTCCTAATCTGATTGTCTTTGTCAAAACGCATTGCCCGAACGTGAGCTCGCTGTGGTCAGCTTCTGTCCTCTTAATCGAATCAAACCCCCGGCTACCACTTTTCTAGTCCAATCTCTTCCCAATTAAAACGAAAAAGCAATTTCGTCCGTCACCTGCTTAGAACCCTTCATTCCAGAAATATACCCGACCTGGAAAATTCCCCGGAGGGCCTCTCCCGTAAATAACAAAGAAATAATCCGAAACTTTAAAAAGATGCGGCGGGTTAATTGCGTTGGCCGCCTAAGTCTCACCCCTCAGCCTCGCAAATGGGAAAACTTCTTATTTGCGTAAGCATTTCACGGTTTGCGTTACTCTCATTTTTCTCTCGTTCCTTCTACCCTCCCCTTCGCTAAACTCCTCTGTTTGTCTTAAACCTTTCTTTTTCGAGTGGCCTCCTTCCCCGTGGCGAAGCCGTCCTTTCCCCCCTTCCCTTCCTTCACCTCCTCCTTCACTTTTTAAACTTTTATCGCCTTTATAGCTTTAAGGGGAAACTCGTAATTCTTGAAACTTTTCACCTTCAACTTTCAAAGATCTTTTCCCGCTGCCCTACCTTTTAATTTTCTATTTAAATCTGCGTAGTATATACTTGCTCGGTTGTTTTATTTATCAAAAATCAATAGGCGACTGAAATAATAGAAATTCCACTTTCCCTTTAAAAAAGCCAACTTTGCATCTCAAACTCCCAAATTTTTGTTAAAACTCACTTCTGTCGTTACGGACAGAAATTTTTCTTTGAATAGCCTGTTTTCTGTCCAAAATCCTCCAAATGCTTAATAAGTTTGTTTTGGGTCTAAAACTCGCAAATTTTTCTTAACCTATTTAGGATTCAATACTCCCCCAAATTTTGTGATAACATGCTAATTTAATTCTTAAAAACTCCAAAAATTCTCTTCCATTTCCTGTCTGAAATTCCCAAATCTTTCTTTGAATAGCCTGTTTTCTGTCCAAAATCCCCCAAATTTTGCTTTAATAAGTCAATTTTCTGTCTAAAACTCCCAAATTTTTCTTAACCGATTTGTTTCCAAAATTTCGCCAAATTTTGCAATAACAAGCGAATTTTTCTTAAAAACTCCAAAAATTTTCTTAAAACCCATTTCCTGTCCAAAATCCACCAAATTTTTCTTCGAAAAGCCTGTTTTTTGCCCAAGATTCTCCAAATGCTTAAATAGGTTAATTTTCTGTCTAAAACTCCCAAATTTTTCATAACCTATTTAGTTTCCGAAACTCCCCCGAATTGTGCGATAACAAGCCAATTTTTCTTGAAAACCCCAAAAATTTTCTAAAAAACCATTTCCTGTCCAAAATCCACCAAATTTTTCTTCGAAAAGCCTGTTTTTTTTGTCCGAGATCCCCCAAATGGTCAATTTTCTGTCTAAAACTCTCAAATTTTTCTTAACCTATTTAGTTTCCAAAACTCCCCCAAATTGTGCGATAAAATGCCAATTTATTCTTACAAATTCCAATTATTTTCTTACATTTCCTGTCCAAAATCCCATAAATTTTCCTTTAAATTGTCTGTTTTCTGTCCATCACCCCCCAAATTGTGCTTAAATACCTACGTCAATTTTCTGTCTAACTCTCCCAATTTATTCTTAGCATATACATATAGTTCCAAAACTGCCCCAAATTGTACTATAACAAGGCAATTTATTTCTTAAACTAAAATCCATTTTCTGTCTAGAATCCTCCAAATTTTTCTGCACCTATTTTCTGTTCAAAAACCCCCCAAATTGTACAATAAAAATCCCGTTAGAGCTTTTAATTTTGTTTAATAATTCCCGTTTAATTGTTTTAATGCTATAAACTATTCGAAAATAAATGGAAAAATATTAAAAGAAAGAAAAAAAGAAGTTTGTCATCATAGAAGCAATAAAAGGATACAGAAAGAGGGAAGGGGGTCTTATAAATTACGAATCACAACAAATCAATCAAATGCCAATTTCGGGAGGCTGATCTTTTAATCTTGTTCAAATTGGGATTTAGCGAGGCGGGCAATTTGTTACCCAATAGAATATAAGTCGGCTCACGTTGACTTTCGACCTGGAGACTGATACTTTTAGGGTGCGGGGGTTATTATAAAAACAATAAAAACTAATGCGGGGACTGGGTTTATGTCTCGGCTAAAGCTCATGTATTGTAATTGGGCGTTAGGATAAGTCGACTCCCGGATATTGCAACGAGTCAACTAATAGAATTTACATTCTCTGCCCCGATTCCCCATCCTCCTCACGGCCTTTCGCCTTTTTTCCTTTTTTTCGAACCTTAACTAATATATAAAGAAAATCGGAGGGTGGAGGAAAAAAGAAAGTGCGAAAGGGGCCCGAACGTCTATTCATTTCACCTCACCTTGTCACCTCATTTGTTATCTCATCTACAACGAAATTAAACCTTAAACTCCTTCTTGATCGATATTTATCTCTTCTAATATCCTCTAAAAATCCTTTTCTACCAAATTATTTAATCCAACGAAATGGCTTTATCATAAACCAAACTTTTTTTCTTCCTTCCTGTGAGCTAATTACAAAAAATTACATAAACATAAATCTGAGAAAACTTAGGCAGTGAAAAAACCATCCATTTTGCAGTACTTGACGGCTTAGACAATACTGTAAGGCGCAAAACAACCATCTTGCAATTCCAAAAGGTCGTGAAGGCTTCTTCAGGAGAACTTCTGTTCCGCCATTATTTCAGGACACAGGAGTTCCCTCGCCTCACTCCCCTGGGGTTAGGAGGAAAGAAAAGGGTTTTAAGATGTCTCAACGAACGGAACTTTTAAAGATTTTAGTTGGTTAATACAATTTGATGGAGGAGTGTTTTCAACTTTTCATGAATAGATACCTATTAAAATATTGATGCTTGTGTACCAGCAAAATGCTCGTTTTGGCCTGTGAGGACAATAGAACAAGGAAAAAGATCTACCGGAACAAACGAGAGACTCGATGGCCGCTATGGTTCAGAAAAAAGCCGCTAGATGGCACAAAACAACTTTCTCTCGCTCGTAATAAAAACTCCTATCTTTCATCTTCATACCTAGAAATTGCTTTATTTTATTCTGGAGGAAAAAAGTCCTTCTTGGTTCCATGTAATGGAACTTATAATACATACCTGCCTGATTCCTGGCTTTATTCTTGTCTCCCTTTCGCTTATTACGGTTATTATTCCTGATTATTTATTTGAATAATGCTTCACTCGAATTTATTCTTCTTTGTCGAATTTCAGATTTATGATCTTTCAAGATACTCCTATGCCGGTTTTCAACCTTTTCTTAACGATAATTTTTCAACCCGCGATAATACTATATTGGACTTTCATCATATTTTCACCATTTTACGACAATATAGCGTGGACCAGCCAATTATCTGCCAGAATTTTGTCTTTACGAAAAAAGTATCCAAGTAAACCCCCTTTGAAGAATTGATTGGCAAATGGCATCGATACCTTTTGGATCCAACATAATGGGTGCTCCAGAATGAGCGAAGCTAAAAAGTAAGAGATAAGAATATTTGTAATACGCCCATTTATAGTTTGATCTCTAAAAAGATGGCCTACTCCACAAAAAAAAATTCTTCCTCCTTAATTCACCGTAAAATATTGATTTTGTCTTCTGAATAGGGACCGAAAATTTCAACTCAAGACATTTTCGTCACGGATTCCCTTCGAGTTTACGAGTCAAAAGGAAAAAAGGAAGCATAAAGATGGAAAAATTCGACAATACCATAAACCCATACAAGTCCGAATGAATTTTTTTCCTTTGTTGATTTTGTGGATATACAGTTGTTTCCATTTTTTTCGAAATTCCCGAAGGAGAAACGTGGAAAAAAGGTATATCACTATAGTCGAAAGTGACCTCGATAGGTCACTTGCAGTAAACCGGAGACACTTTAATTTTTAAGGTTTAATGACTCGGAAGAATCATCCACCATTTAATAGTTCGAATAGCAAGTGTACGACAGAGAGGGAAGACGCCCAAAAGTAATTTTCTCGTTTTGGGCACTAAAAATGGTCAGAAATTTTTTTTTGTAAAGCGCATTCTCATTCTTTTGGAAAACTACGAGCTGCTTAGGGAGCAGTTTTTCCAAAAAAATTTTCCTCGGAAAAATAGGAAATGCAATTTTCCACCAAAACTTTAATTTTGAAAAATCAGGTAATCATCTTTTAGGTTTTGACGAGCTGATTTCAAATATGCTAATGTTAAGACGATCGGATGAATAGATTCGTCGGTACGAGATTTCTAAGGCTTAGATGCTGTGGGGGACGGAGACCTTTACTCCTTCTAGGTCGTTGAACTTGACAAACGGCTTAATCTTTAATAAAAAGCCGTTTTACCAAAATTATAAAGTTGGACCATGCAATTATGCTAAAAGGTTCCACACACCTTGACAAGTTTTTAAACCGAGAATTGGAGCATATTGAGAGATAGGAATAAGGGTCATTTTCCACATCGGATAATCCGTTATTTTGAACAATTAGACCTTCTCGGAATTGGATTACCTAGTCCAGGCGGTAGACAAAAGATCGGATGAGGGGGTAATTAACACACGCTTACTTATTAATATGCTCCCTCGTCTGGAAATCCCCACTCTAGTTCCTAAGCTCGCGTGCTAAACGAAAGATTTCCTACAAGGCTCAAAAAGACAAAAAAAGAATTAATTGTTTTTAATAAATAAGAGGAAGTTATTTACAAAAGTTTGGGGGTTGAAGGGGTCTCAGTCGACGGTGTTGGGCTGCTGGCCGCTATAGGCGAGGTAGTGTGAGGCAGGATCCGACCTGTGGCTGTCATAGTGGACGTGGGTCGTCTCTTCGCTTGGTTTGCTCACGAGTTTCTTGAGTCCAACCAATGAGGCGATGACGAGGGCGATTTTACCGATCATGAGAGCAGTGGCTGCCATCAAACCGATAAACTTCAATTTGATCGGTATCAAAATGAGGGCCGCAGTCGCAACCGCAACTCCTATGTAGCCATAAATCTTCTTCTTTTTACCCCTTCCCTCTGAAAAAAGACCAAATAATGCTCTGCGTTATATAGTCCAAGAAATATATAGTCCTTAGTATACCTAGTGGAAGAAAATTAGGTGAAAAAAGGGCCCCAAATTGCAAAAGGTGCACTAGCTTCTTTTTTTTTTTTTTTTTTTCAGCTTTTCTAAACCGTTAGTAATATCAAAATTTGCCTCTAAGTATTCGCTCTTGGTCATTCAATCACCTTTAAAATGAGTGTACTAGCGACTTTCCCTGACTTTTAGTTTTTCCGAAAAATCCATAAATGTATGGAAAAACACATTTTTCCAAAGGCACGAAAGTTTAAAAGCCTTACCATTTCCAAACTATAAAAGATGGATGGTTCGGACTTTTTGGGAAATGTTCGTTGGTTAATTGCCTTAAAAATGAGACCAATACCGACTGTCTAGGATCATCCGTTTTTTTGTGAGAGCCATAAATGTAGTAAATTGAGCAATTTATCAAAAACCGGCACTAAAAAAAAAAAAAAAAACATTAAACATTGATTTCTCCTGAACGGCAAGACCGATTTTAGATTTTGAAACCTCATTAAACGCAGAATTGAATAATCTTTCTTTTTTTACTTAGAGGTTAAGTAGCTAAAATGCACCGTTTTTGCGCTAGAGCGCAAAAACTGAAAAAAGTGCCAAATTTGGCCAGTTTTTTGAAAATGGCGGACGAAGTACAGGAGGAACTTGGATTTAGAATACCCTTATGGTCCTAAACAAGATGAAATCATAAAATAGTGCACCTCTTCCAATTTCAAACCCTTTCTTGGACTAATGGCATTAAATTAAATTTTCCATAAGTCTTAAAATGGAAAGTAGAGCACCCAAAGGTTAAAAGATTTACCGGTCAAGTCGGAGAGCTTCAAAGTGAGGCTTCGAGATGTAACAAGTTTATCTAAATTTGCCCAGATTTTCTCGTAAGGAGTGAGCGGTTCCGTGGCGGATCTTGGAGAATCCTGGATCTGTGCTTCGTCATCGTCTTCGCCTGGCGATTTTGTCAAAGAAAGTCCAGGAACAATAGGGATACTCTCGACGTTTAGGGCCCGTCCTAATGCAGACGCTGCCTCATCTTGCAGGCAGAAGTCCATATCGTCTTTCGCCAAGCATTTTTCTAAAAGTCCATCGATTATCTGGAACAAATCATTTCCATAATGACACATTTTGACCCCTACGAAATCTCAGGTCGTCAAAAAATAGTAAAAACGATGATTCATAGATTTTGACCCAGTAGCAAAAGTTCAGAGGCTTCTGTGGACCTTTTATTTTCCCGTGATGACCCAGCGTTTTACGTTTTTTGCTTCACCTACATGAAATCTAAAAACGGCTCCTTTATTATTTTTTCTTTTAACTAAAGGAAACATTTTATTTCTTCGGATTTTCAGAAGTCATTGAGTAATTTTCTTTTCTACTTCTTCCAGTCGATTACCTTCCGACTCCTGTCCGTTTTTGTCAAGAAAATTACGACGTGTAGAGTAATTACGATCACCCTACTTTCTTTTCTGAACCTATCAATCACAAAATTATTTTCAATTTTTATGATATTAGAACCGTTTAAGTTATTGTTCTACTTTCAAGAAAACATTCGATCAAGGTTTCATTTTCACGGCTATAACATCTTTTTCAAATTTTGCTTCCTCGCCATCCAAAAGAAAGTTTTTTCATAATGTAAAAAATCGAGAAAAAAAAATAAATTTAAAATTTAAAAAATACATCATGTTCTCCATGAAAGTTCTTTAAGTTCTTCTTTCTCACGAGCAGCTGCAGCCCCTGTATGCTACAGGATCAATGAACCGTGAATTTTGTCTTGGTTTGTTTTACTTTCGATGAAGAAGTGAAAAAAAAAAAACAAGAGCTAAACCGTTGATCCGTATAAAAATGAAAGACCGACCATAAAACTTAATAATCAAAGAAAAAAACCGTTCAAGAGAAAATTGTCCTTTTTCAAGGCAAAAATCGTAGAAACCTCAAAGTTTCCTGATTTCACTAGGTAGGGTCCACTTGATTTTTTTTGGAGATTTTAAAAAGATAGGAAATGACCTGGTTTTTAAAGAAAAAACTAATTTACAACCAGAAGCATATCGTTTAATCGAGATAATATGCGTGACTCACAAAGATGTGTTCCAATAGACCTGTTTTACCTGATGCATCTTGAATGTTAATTTTAGCCTAATTTTTTCTTCTTTTACTCTCCTCATGATCTTTTCCTTTTATGCCAAAAAAACAAAAGTCTTCCACGATTATGATGCGTTGTAAGCATTTACCTTAAAAGCAAAATTTTCTCGAAAAAGTAGCTTATGAAGTAAAGGAAAAGTTTATATGCTAAAATGAATGAGTGATTTATTTCAACTTTGTGCTATGGAAAAAATGTAAAAAAAAAAAAATGTCTCAAATCTTAAGAGGTTCTCAATAAAATTGAGACCATACAGAGTGGGAGATTTGGTGATGACTAGCGACCACCTCAATAGCCATTTTCTTAAGGAAATCTGCTAATATTCGGTAAAAAGGACTGCATTTTTGAATATATTAGCGGATTTCCAAAGGAAGATTTTTACAATTTTATTTTTTTAGTGAATTTTGAAATGTTAAAATAATTACGTTTAAAGTTGAGGGTTGAGGTTGTTCTTGGGCTGCGGCGAGGGTGGCTGTCGCTACGAGGGCGGAAACTGCGAAAGAGAGAAGACGCATTTCGACTTCGGAACTTGAACTGCGGAAGGCGTCGAGGGATGGCCTCGCTTTAAATATGAAGATTCCGGGGCGTCTCTCCCGTCTATACCGGAGGAGCTCCCCCTCTACCTTCGCCACACGTTTGTTTTGCCACTCTGATTGCTTTTTAACGCGGCCCTTATTACTATTTATTAATCTTTTTTTATGCTTTTATTTAATTATGGTTAATTGAATGTTTTAGAAAAAATGATCTAACTGTCTTCTTCCTAATTAAGATGAAGGAAGAAAAGATGCGTTCATAGGTAACAAATTAGATCTAATTTCTGAATTTAAAAATTTCAATTTACTTTTTGCGCTTTAGATCAAATGGTTCTGTTTATCTGCCTCATGGGGGGATCCATAAATTTCCCTGTGTTGGGGGGGTCTTGTGAAAGAAAATTGGCTTTATAAAGATCGATTTTCTGGGCTTTGACTTTTGGGCGAAAAATTTGGGATCTTAAGGCTTCTGTATTGGGGGAAGGAGGTTTTCGTCAATCTGCACATCCTGGGCCAATCTGCCCCTGCTAAGCCTATGTAGGGGCTTGGTCCTTATCAAATTCTGATTTCTACTAGAGGGCCTTTCAAGAATTTCAAACATGTTCATGAAAATTAGCTGAGGGGAAGTTAGGGTACGTAGGGTGGGAAGTTTCTTGGGGAATAAAGGGGAAGGTTTGGTTTTTTAAGCTGAAACCTGTATAGGAGCATGTAAAACCAAACTGCTATGTCAATTGCACCAATTTATTAATATAATTTCATACAGCCTGCAGAGAAAGTATTTTAATAGATTTATTAGAAGTCCAAGAAAATGCTGTTGAATTTGCTGTTGCAGAAAAGCAACAGAATATTTTAATTTGTGGAAGTGAAGAATGATTCAACATTGTAGTACCTAGGTATGTACCTAGATACTGTGGGACTGGATTCTGGACCAATACTATAAGGTTGGATTCACAAGAAGAAAAAAAAACTTAATGCTACAGCCCCTGCAAACGACAAAATTTTCTTGGTTTCTGAAGAGGAATGGTTATAAAAGCGGTTTTAGGATAAGAACATAGTTTAAAACTGTCAAGTTTTGTTAGATTGGGCAGTTCAGCAAAAAATGGGCTCCTCGTACTTTGCAGTGTTGCCTAATCTCCTTATTTTCTTCTATCGTAAACTTTAGCTCATTATTTCTATAAATTACGTCTTGATCACCATAATTAACACGTTTCACTTGGGTTCCTATGAAATATCGTACAAAATACTAAGTATAATTTGATTCTTCAATGTATTTGAAGAATAAAATTACGATATTTAAGTAAAGCTTCTTGAAAAAATATCCTAAGGACACCTTTATCGTGCACATTAAAAATTACAGAAAATGTTAAAGAGGCAATTAATGTAAAAAATAGCGCGTAGTCTTGGCCCTGGCGACCCAGTTACGGACATGGTTCTGAGTTTAGTAATTATTCTGAACTTTTTTTTAAAGAGGAAGTTTCTTGATCCCATCATATTCTACCATTTGTTTGAAGATTGATTATGTATGAGTAGAGCAGCCCCTTCCTTCGAGGTGTTCTAACTGTCCGCCTTTCCCTCCAAAATGTGTAACGACACAGAATTCGCTCGGACGAATCTTTAGAAGGTAATTAGACAGAAAAGATTGGGAACTACAGTTTACGGTCATTAAACGTTTTAGTTAAATTAGTTTTTCTTTGAGATGATATCATAGCAATTAAACATTAAACTTAAACAAGAGCCGGCTGAATATTTCGCCCTTTTTCATATGAATGCCTCAGCTAAGTTCTACACCTGTTTACACGGAACTGGACAGCTTAATTGAGGATTTTAACGAAATTAATTGGCAAAATATTATCTTAATTTGAGGCTCTTCTTCCCTAATTTAATTTTTGTTTTGTTTAGCACTAAAAAAAGTAGGTACCAGGGTAGGACAGGCGGAAGGGCCGCTCCGACAGGCTGCAGCGCAGGCCATCCCGATTTTGATACTTTTTTGGACAAGATTGGGACCTTTGTAGCTTGATTTTTTTATCATTTTTGGACATTAGGGACCCTTTTTTGCTAGGTTTTTGATCTTTTTTAGACACTTTATGGGGGCCCTTTTAGCTTGAATTTTGATCTTTTTTGGACACTAGAGGCCCTTATTATCTTGATTTCAGGGTATTTCTGAGGAAAGCAGGCTATTGAGGTCGGCCTCGCGGAGGCTTTGGGCTTAGAGGCTTTTTTAATCCTTTTTGGACATTAGGGGCCCTTTTAGCTAGGTTTTTGATCGTATTTCTTGAGGAAAGCAGCTATAGGGGCCTGCGGAGGCTTTCGGCTTAGAGGCTTTTTTGATCTTTTTTGGACATTAGGGGCCCTTTTAGCTAGGTTTTTGATCTTTTTTGGACACAAGGGGCCATTTTAACCAGATTATGGTTCTTTATGACCAAAAGGGCCCTTTTTAGCTTGATTTATGATCTTTGTTAGACACTTGGGGCCCGTTTAGCTTGAATTTTGATCCTTTTTGGACACTTGGGGCCCTTATTATCTTGATTTTTTAAAATCCTTTTTGGACACCAGGGGCCCTTAATAGCTAGGTTTTTGATATTTTTTAGACACAGAGCTCTTTAGATATCCGTAGTTTATGGTGAAGTGAGTGAACTGAAGTGAATATGTAATTAATAACGAAGATTATAGCGGGAAAGCTTTGAAATAGGGAAAAATGAGAACAAAGGCAACACTGGCAAAAACCGTTGTACGCATGCGCCTCGTGTTAGCTGAATCCTGAACCCGGGAGAACTGCGTCGATTAGTGATTGTAAACAATTCTTATTTCCTTATTATTGCAATTTAACCAATCATTTAATTAATAAATCATAAAATCACGACTTCCACTCTTTTAAAACTAGTGAGAAAATGAATTCCGCAAGCAAGGTATGTAACCATTTTCATTGTTCATCAACAATATCAGTTTCGATTTTTGGTTACCTACAAACCGGCTTTTCACACATTTTCTTTTATTGGTTTCCTTTTTTGGTACTATTTTTAGTTACTGAGGTGCTATTCAATGGGAATAATTAAGGGCGTGCAACCTCTATTGTAGTATGAAGCCGTCCAGACGTTGAACTTAATCGGAAACTGCTAGCGCAGCTACATAGACCTTTTTCATGCAGAAAAGATCCTTTTTGGGCGCTTTCAGCATTATAAGCCCTTGAATCAAACTCCTACATCGGAAGGTGGTGGGATAGGATAAGAAAGCTAGAATAGGGATGAAAATCCAAATGCCTTAAATCATTGAATATTTGGTACTGGGGAATAGAGTGGTTCTTTCCTTTATTATTTCTAATTCTAAATTATTATTTGTTTATTCAGGTTGGAGAAATATTTACCGCAGCTGGCGCAGCATTCAATAAATTAGCAGAGCTTACGTTGCAGCTTCATCCAAGTTCCGATTCACCTTCTGGGTACCGATTTTCTTTATCATCATATTGGCACACCTAGAACTTAATCACCAAATAGATTTCCTTTTCTTGATCAGTTTTAAGGTGATTTGTTTTTAAATATATATTTTATTTAGGGGAAAGTGGACCGAAGAAGATATCGACCTGCTTCAGTCGGCGATAATCAAGTTCAATGAAGACCTCAATGTGGTCAGCGAAACAATCAAAAGGCGCACTGTGTAAGTTTTTTATTTCAAATTTTAGCCCATTAAGTGCGAGGTGTGTCAATATAAGATTTTTTATTGTTAACTTTCTCAAAAATGTAATTCCCCTCAGTCATTTCCACAGAAAACTTTTAGGGTCTGGAAGCATTTTTAGTCTAATCTTCACCACCTTCTTTATCATTTCTTAAAAATTCTTAAAATGTATTCTTGAGGAAGTTTTCTCCTGGCAAGCTCTTCCAAGCACTTCTAAAACGTATTTTTATTTTTTAGGCAGCAAATAAGAGCTACGTTGAAAAAGAAGGCATTTGAAGATGCCGGTATTCCTGTAGGTCGCCAGTTGGTCTCCTCCCAGCAGCAGCAACAGCAACAACAGTCCGGAATGCTCGGAAAGTCTGCAGAAGTGACGCTCAACATGCTCAATGCTCACGAATCTGAAGTCGATGTCGAAGCAATGCATGAAGACGTCAAACTTGAATTCTCCCACGAAGAGGTCAACACATAAATTGATGTTCTTTTCACCTTCTACCTTATGTTTAACTTTATATTGTGTAAATAAATTATCTTTTAATTTGCTGTAACAATAAGTTATTTCTTTGTCCTGCCCTTACTGTACTGAATTCTTCTGGAACTTTGATTTTTTCAGCATAACATGGCACAGGGATAGAATTGCCCATGCTATTTGTACAGTCGCTATAATTGATCATAGTGGATCATCTTAGCCCTATTTAGATTGAAAGCTACTAATCATAATTACCAACTGGATCTATAAGGCCTTTTTATCGCACAGTAATGCTGTAACCTATAGCATTATTGCTTTTGGCGTGAGTGCAAATCTCATGCTGACTGGGGCGTCTAAGACTTATTTGGCACTCGGCAGGTCTCGTGCGAAAACCAGGTCATTTCAGTGCTCATTGCGTAATGCAATATATAGTAGGCAGTGATATTGATTCCAGTGTTGCCAACTTCACACCAGATATTCAATTATCAAAATTTCAGTGAGTATGTATGTGAATGTCAAAACTTTTATAGTTCTTATTAGAGCCAAAGGTTTAATATACTAAATTCTTCAAAAATTCGAACCTAATAATAGTAAGAACTAATAATAATTAATAAATGGTTTGATAATTTCCGCCGTTTGGAATTAGCGGGGAAATTTTTTGTTCGTTTTTGCGACGGGATTTTGGTAACATTGTTCGTGTTCTCGTGACTGCGGTCGTCTTCGTTCTCGTGGATTTTCGAAATCGTGAATTTAGAACATAAATAAAAGTCGAATTTATTTGTAAAAAAGCTAATTTATTCTATTTTCTTCGCGAAATTGAAGTTTTATCGTGTATTTCGTCTTTAATTGGTGATTTTTGTGTTTTGTTGGTTATCTATTGATGGTTCGTAATCACATGTGATTGACTTGAAAATAGTTTTTCTAATGGATGTAACTTTGGAGCCGGAGAGGGAAAAGGCGAGCGAGGAAAGCGAAGTGGTGACCAAAGAGGCTTCGCCTTCGCCGCCCTCGTCCTCGGCCAAAGCTGCCGTCGATTTCTCCGAGTACATGTGGATGGAAGACGAAGAGGAGTTCGACCGTCAAGTCCTCAAAGAGCTCGAAGAAGAAGAATTGATGGAACAGTGCATCCAGGCGATGCTCCACGACGAGTACGAGAACGAGAAAATCAACGGCGCCAACAAAAAAGACTCAGAGTTTACGCAGGATTTCGACAAACTCTGCTTGGAAGAGAACACCGAAATCGCCAAAACGAGCACCTTGAATCCGAACGCTGAAGAATTTGTGCCCGGTGGCAAAAAACCAAGTTCGTAACCATCTAGTTACGTACTTATTAATTGACTATTTAGACTTTTTTGTGTATATAACTTTTGAACAGTGAATTTTTTCTTTTCTTTATTTTTTACAATATTGTTTGCAACTAGGTGTTAATTATCAAATTGGTAAGTAATCTTTTAATTGTTTAATTTTGCTTTTGAAGCTAGTATTTTATAACCAGGAGTAAGGTTGTATGGAGTTAGCAAAGAATGGATTCTTCAAGCGATAAATGTCCAGCCAGCTTGCTGGTTATTCAAGCATCACATCATGTCTGAACCAAGAGGTCTTTAAGACGAAGCTGGATTTGAAGAACCTGACACTACCAAATAGGGGTTTTCAGTTTAGCCAGGCTGGAGGTCTGCTTGGGTTGTTTAGGCAATTTTGGTGTGAATGCTGGAGAGAACAATAATTGACATAAGAAAGTCAGAATAAGGCCTATGCCACCATTGAGTTTTCACTGAATTTAGGGCCAGTGCCCTATGGACTGAGTTCCATATCATTGCTGGGAAAAAGACATAATATGGGCCCATGTCATGATTTCTAAATATTACAGGAGCAAGTAATATTGACATATCAACAACTAGTTTTTTCAGTGCTCCTGTAAAATTTAGCAAGGACATAGGCCCTTATTCCGGGCCACCATTCAGAGCTAGACCCAGCCAGACTGTGGACTAGGAAACACTAAAATTTTCCCGGAAAAAATTGTTTCATATTGACTTGATTTTAAGAACGACCCTAATCCCTTCCATTTGGAAAGTTTTTACTTTATAAATGTATGTTACTATTTGTGACTTTCCAGGACTTCCTGCTATTGATAGTTTTTTCTTAGCTGTGCTTTTTCGGAGTGCATTTGCCACACTGACTGGTTTTTCGTCGTATGGTTCCAAGGAAACAATCAAATCAGGAAAATGGAAATCCATATTCCAATTCGCTGTTCCCTCCTGAAAGCAGTTATGCACGTCTATTGAAGTATATCAATTAATGCCCATTAAAGAGGACCAATTAGTCATTAAAATTCATCATAATTTAATTGCTTGCTTGACCCCCCTAAAAACGTCAAAACGTTCTGCATCTACCTTCACCAATGACCTCTATAGCAATGGCTTAAAATGCCTATTTTTAATGCCCATGAAAGCGGAAAAATTGTCTCCAATAATCAATAAAGTTTCTTTCATCAAAATGTCTTCGCTTTTTACGTAATTCTGGCTTTGAAATCTAAATATAAAAATATTAATAATGGTGGGAATTTATAGGTTAAAATCTAAAATGTTGGCAAGACTGACGTCAGAGAGGTTTTACTTTACACCCGGTTTCTAATCTAGGTTGTCTCGCTAATCCGCATATTTTGTTTATTTTCCAGTTTATAAAATGTACGAATTCCTATGATTTCGATTGGTATCTAAGTAAAAAAAAAAATTCGTCGCATTTGTCAAAATTCGAAGATGGAGTTTATCGTGGCGAACGTGGAAAACATCAAATTTGACATCGAAATCGCTCTTGAAGAACAGCATGGAGCCCTTCCGCTTCCTTTCCCTGGAATGGACAGTACGTTTTATTTTTATAATTTAACATTATCCTAATAAAATCTTTTGAAAAAAATTAGTCAATTTTAACTTGCTGTAATTTTTTTTATCAACCTGAACGTGCTTTTACAGCTAGCAAGATAAAAATTAGCTTAGTTTTTATCTTGTTTTTATGGTGTCAGCAAAAGCCATCAGTCTATACAATGTAGATCACAGCCCTACCTTTGATTATCTGCCTTGGCTATTCAGGACCCTGGAGGTTCCTAGCCCTCCAGGATTGAGCTATGTAGGTTAACACGTTACAGACTAGCCAACCCAGAGATGGGAGAGTCTGTCTTTTATATAAGACCGGTCTTTTATTTAAGACCTTCGCCTAGAAAGTGTTTATCTAAATCCTAGGCCTGTAGAAAGAGCTATAACCCCTGTCTAGAGTGATCTATAGCCTCTACCTCCTGTATCAGATGTTTTTTAGGTAGATTTTTTTTTACCTAAATAAAATTTAAATCTTGGGATACTTCCTACGCTTGCTGACATCAGATGCTTTGAAGACATAACTGTTTGCTTGAATCATTCTATTTAAAAGATCAAATAGCATCGTCATTGTTTGTGTTTATAGAATCGATTGTTGCCGTCTGTGAGTTTTATGCAAAAGGTAACTGCGCGAAAGGGTCAGCTTGCCCTCTCCGCCATGTCCGCGGAGACAGGACGATCGTCTGTAAACATTGGCTCAGAGGCCTCTGCAAAAAGGGCGACCACTGCGAGTTCCTTCACGAGTACGACATGACTAAAATGCCCGAATGCTACTTCTATTCTAGATTTAGTAAGTTATTTGGTTTTTCAAAAACAACTTTATTAAACGTCTTATTTTAGATGCTTGTCATAATAAAGAGTGTCCGTTTCTTCATATTGATCCTGAAAGTAAAATGAAAGATTGTCCTTGGTACGACCGCGGTTTTTGTCGACATGGTCCCAACTGTAGGCATAGACACGTCAGAAGGGTTCTCTGTATGAATTACTTGGCCGGACTCTGTGTTGACGGACCTGAATGCAAATTCATGCAGTAAGTAATATATCTTGTTCTCATTATTTTGTTAAATTTTTCTTCCAGTCCAAGGTTTGAATTGCCTGCAGCTGATGCGACCGCTCGTGACCCGAAGAAGCTTGTCATCGTTTGCCACTTTTGTGGCGATACCGGTCACAAAGCATTATTCTGTCATAAAATTCCTCAAGAAATGCGAGATACTGAGGTAAAGTTCAAAATAAACTTTTTCTTCTCTAATGTTTAAATTTTAGATGAACAACGTCAACATTTTGACTGGTGACGACAAAGAGGCGAGAGCAAGTCCTATGCTAAAACCTGGTCTTAAACCTTTAGAAGAAGTCACATGTTATAAAGTAAGCTTTCTTTTTAAATTGTTCCCTTAATTTTTTTTTCTTTTTTTTTCAGTGTGGTTGCAAAGGGCACTATGCTAACAAATGCCCTAAAGGTCACCTTGCTTTTTTAACTTTAAGTCAAGCCCAGAAAAAAGTTATGTAGCTCTCGTTAAAAATCAAATAAGAAACGCTTTTGTAAAATTATTCATTAGACGTTTAGCTCTGTAAATATTTTGGTATTTGAATGAATTTCTTTTCTTATTAAATTGTACTTTACATTAAGGTCTACTTTTATCAAGGAGTAAGATAGTTAGTTTTTTCTGTAAATAATTCAAGTATGAATTTAATAGTGAATTAAATAAAAGTGTAAAAATGTAAATCCGCATTTACTGCACCTAAACTAGTAATTCTGAACCCTACTTGCAGGACTGACAGCTCTGATTTTCCTTCTAGCTGCTGTTTTCCTTATCTGGGAACTAATTGGGCCCAAGGATACTGAAAACACGCCCAGGATACTGAAAACCGTGTTTTCAGTAGGTATCCTTGATTTGGGCCAATAGGTGGTGCCAAATTTGATAGCCAAGTGATAACCTTGTGCATCAACACCAAAACTCATGAAATAACCCAAGGGGGTTAATTTTTTCTCTTTCAGGTACAAACAAAAGAAAATTTTCTCTTTTTTTTCTCTACTCCTCGAGTTTTGAACAAAAAATATTTATTTTCTGCCTTGTCGAAAGTAGGGATATTTTGTAGGTTGGGAACACTGCCGGTTTGAAATTTGAAAAGGTTTTGCTTGTTTACCGGTCAACGGACAAAGGTGAAGACCGAAGATGTGATTTTTTTAATATAATAATGGTAGGATTAAGTGATAAGAACTTATGAAGAAGTTACAATGTTTGAAGAAATCTCCAAGCTTCTACGAGTGATCGAATTCACGTGTGAGACTCTTAAGACCGCTTATAACATTTTTTATTGGCTTGGACACTTCATTTGTTGGTCATTTTATTCTTTATTTTCTACCGTGTATATTTTCGCTTTTAACATCATCTACGGACTTCAAGTGGCCGCCAGTGATTTCGAATTGTTCCTCACGGACCTATTCTCAATTTTATCATCCCTCGCTGAATTTCTGACCACCATCGAATTCGGCGAGATGCAGTTTAAAACCGAACAAATTTTAATTCCTTTTGTTTTCATTCGCGATATTCTTCTCTTTGTTGGTTTTTCTGTTTGGACATTTATGAACAATTTGATCCAGTTGGTCGTTTTTTTAAATAATTATCCTCATGTGGCCGCTGTTTTATTGGCAAGGTATTTGGGATCTCTTTTTTCCGGATTTCCATATGAATCTTTTGCTGGATTATGTCTCCTTTCGGCCTTCATTTATTATATTTATAGTCGGCACTCCTATGTTTATTATCGCTGCTTAGATTACGTCAAAGTCGCTTGTAAAGGTGTCAAGAAGTGGGTAATCAAATGGAACATAACGATTTTGGCAAATGTATATGTCACGATCTCCGATCTGATGAAATCGTTAATGAAATTTATCATCATGATTGTGGCAAATGTATACGTCACGTGCTTCGATATGATGAAGTGGATAATGAAATTGATCATTGTGAAGACTCCGACGAAGGCGGCGTTGAAGATTCAGTTGGAAGATGAGAAGGCAGTGAGGCTCTGCATCATTTGCTACGACAGAGTCCGCAATTCCATCGTTCTCGACTGCAAGCATCTCTGCATGTGCGACAGGTGCGCCCGCCTCATTTTTCACGAATCGAGAGAGTGTCCGATTTGTCGATCTCGTATTGAGGATATCATTACTGTTTTTACTTGACATAAAATATTGACTCTAAATGGTGCTCAAATAACTGTGTTAGCTGTACATACAAATTTTATTAAAATCTATTTATAAATTAAAACATTCTAACTTTTCTTTTGAAATTTGGGTTACCATAGCAGAAGTTGTCTTTGAGTTAAAAAGAAAATAAAAGTCATTAGTCATTCGGTTACCAATATTTTTGTCATGTATATTCTACTAAAATAATTATTAAACCTTGAGATTATTTATACATAAGTTGATTATTTTTCCCTTAAATTCCAGCATTGAGAGTGAATCGCTCATTTTAAAATGTGGTCACTTCTTCACAGATTTGGATCTTATTTTGATGAGAAAAGTGGTTTGGCAGCCTATTTTAGCTGTTGTGGATCATTTTAACATGGTAGGACCCCGTCTGCTGCAGATTTGGACCCGTCATGCTGCAGGTTTGCACCTAGTCATTCCACTGGTTTGAACCAGTCATTCAGCAGGATTGGACCCCATCGTGCTGCAGGATTGGACCCCATCGTGCTGCAGGATTGGACCCCATCGTGCTGCACGATTGGACCCCACCGTGCTGCAGGATTGGACCCCACCGTGCTGCAGGATTGGACCCCACCGTGCTGCAGGATTGGACCCCACCGTGCTGCACGATTGGACCC
The DNA here is from genome assembly GCA_018703685.1 of Orius laevigatus. Lineage (NCBI taxonomy): Eukaryota > Metazoa > Arthropoda > Insecta > Hemiptera > Anthocoridae > Orius > Orius laevigatus. The sequence goes on along the minus strand of JAGWEN010000058.1, from coordinate 36,831 downwards.
CACCGTGCTGCACGATTGGACCCCACCGTGCTGCACGATTGGACCCCACCGTGCTGCACGATTGGACCCCACCGTGCTGCACGATTGGACCCCACCGTGCTGCACGATTGGACCCCACCGTGCTGCACGATCGGACCCCACCGTGCTGCACGATCGGACCCCACCGTGCTGCACGATCGGACCCCACCGTGCTGCACGATCGGACCCCACCGTGCTGCACGATCGGACCCCACCGTGCTGCACGATTGGACCCCATCACGCTGCATGTTTGAACCCTGTCCAGCTCATTAGGACCCCTTTTTAGGTGGTTTGGACCTTTTTTATGTTATGTGTCAAGACAAAATATCACTACATGTTTTGATTTATAAGTTAAATAAAACAAAATTCAAAAAAATAAACACGATTTATTGATGTTATTACAATAGTCTTTAACAAATTACTTTATGTATTAAAATATTTCACTATATTTATCTTTAAATAGTCTCTACATTTTGTCCTAGAATAGAGAGTCAGGACTCGCAGAAATCTTGCTCAACGGCCATTGTGGAATTATTGTTTTTATACAATTTTAAAAAAATAAAACGTTCGCGTAACATTCTAAGACGAATGGAATTTTTTGTTGTTTTTGGCCATGTCGAGCAAAAGTTGGCATGGGGTGAACGGAGCGCCGTACGCATTTTCAAAGTTCTTCATCTTTGAAATGAGTTTGTCTGCTCCATAGGTGTCGACCCATCTGAAAGGTCCGCCGGAGAATGGAGGGAAGCCGAGGCCGAAGACGGCACCGATGTCTCCTTCAACCTAAAAAGAGATTAAAAGCCGAAATATTATGGGGAATCTTACAGGTCCGTTCAAGATGCCTTCTTGTAAGCAAACAATGGCTTCGTTGACGAATCGAGAGACCATTCTTAATTGAACGTCTTCATCAGCTTGAAGGCCTTTGGGTTCCAAGGAGAACTTGTTAAGTACGCTTAACGCTCCATCGTTGACATCCTTGCTCTTCGATCCTTTCTCGTAAATGTAAATACCTTTACCCGATTTCCTCCCTAAATAGCCAGCCTTGGTCATCTCTTTGAGAACTTCAGAGCTTCCACCGCTGAATCTCGGTCCGAAAACTGCGAACAAGTTGTCGCTGATGTGCGATGCGACATCGATACCAACCTCATCTACAAGAGTAGCTGCTCCAACAGGGAAACCGAATTTTCTCGATAGCTTGTCAAGATCCTTAGGTGGAAGTCCTTCCTAAAAGCAAAAAACTCAAATCTAGCTTTTTTGCTTGCCAAGAAATCATACCTGTAATAACCTCAATGCTTCAGATGCCATAGTAGCAAGGATCCTTGTGGTATAAAAACCAGGCCCATCTTTCACAGTGATGACAACTTTTCCTTGCTTAAGTCCAACAGCAACCGCAGAAGCCGCAGTATCTTTTGAAGTCTTATCCGTAGTTATGACTTCCAAAAGCTGCATTTTGTCGACCGGTGAAAAATAATGCATTCCAATAATCTAAAAGAAAATCAAATAATCTACAAGATAAGAAAACATACTTTTTCGGGTCTTTTGCTTTTGGCAGCAATTTTGGTGATTTCGAGAGCAGATGTGTTGGTAGCGACAATACAGTGGGGTGGAGCGACGGCTTCGATTTCTTCAATGACCTTATGTTTGATGCCTAAATCTTCAAATACTGCTTCAATTACCATATCGACATCTTTAAACTTGTCATAGCTGAGTGTAAGATCAAGGTTGGATAATATTCTATCCCTCTCCAAACTATAATTTAAATAATAAAGAAGAACATGAAATTGCTGAACACTTACGAAGTAATTCTTTTGCGTTTTACTGCACCATCGAATCCGGTTGAAATTTGGCTTAATCCTCTGTTCAGGCCTTGTTGGGTGGCATCTTTTAAGACGACTTTGATTCCCTTATCGACAGTAACTTGAACAATTCCGGCGCCCATAAGTCCAGCACCGAGCACAGCCAATGTCTTCACTTCTTTCTCAGGCTTGCCAAAGCGATTCTTCTTACATTCAGTTTGTCCACGGAAAAGTCCAAGAAGGCCTTTGCTTTGTGATGTCATGGCAAGCTCACCGAATGCCCTGGCTTCAGCTTCATATCCTGCTTGAGGTCCTTTATCAAGTCCGGTACGAATTACATCCAAAATCTGAATGGAAAATTTATAAAAAGTAAAGATATTTAACTATTACTTTTAAAGGTGCAGGATATAGTCCACCGGACATCTTCATAACTTGTTCTTTGGCTTTTCCGAACACTTTATCTTTGACCCAGTCGTATTGGAGCGCCTTATTCATGATTTTGTCCATCAAACCTTTTTTGGATCGGTCGACTTTTAATTTTCCGCTGGCCAACTGAGATGCTGTTAAAACAGCGACTTCTTCCAGATATTCCATCGTCCTAGAAATGGTTTATTTTAAATTTTAATGGTTAGGTGAATATACCTTTGTTCTGGGGGTTGAAGTCCAGGGCCGAGAGGGTCTACAAGAAGGTCGACGATGCCGAGCTTTTTGGCTTTGTCGGCTCTGACGTTTTTCCCGGTAAGACTGAGATCAAGAGCTGTCGGAACTGATGTCAACCTAGGTAACCGTTGGGTGCCACCGCTTCCAGGCAAAAGTCCTAACATGACTTCTGGGAGAGCAACAGCAGTCTTTTTGTCTTTAATTGCTATTCTGTAGTGGCATGCTAATGCGACCTATAAAAAAATTAAAATTTTAAAAAACCAAAACTTAAAAACAAACCTCAAGTCCTCCTCCCAAGCATGAGCCCATAATGGCGGCCACAACGGGTTTCTTCATTTCTTCAACATTGGCCAAAATTCTCTGCCCCATAAGTGAAATGTTTCTCACTTCTTCTTCAGTCTTACACGCTTCCAACATTGAAATATCGGCGCCGGCGATGAAACATCCTGGCTTGCCGGATATCAACACGGCTGCCTGCACGTTCGGGTTTCGATTCGCTTCCTGGATCGCACTTTCTAATTCGTTACACACATCTTTACTTAAAGAATTCACCTAAAAATCAAATTTAATAACCAAAACACAACCTTTTATGTTTTACTTTGACATTGGGCGAATCCAAGGTTATTACAGCTACATTGTTGACTATTTTGGTTCTTGTGTGAGTCCCAGCGGTTGCATAGTTTCTCCAATGAGAAGGATCTGTAAAACAAACATTTTAGAATCAGAATTTAGAAATCAGCATTGCAGCAATGGTGATAAATTCATCAAAATCTTCACCGTTATGAAAAAAACGTAATCTTTTATAAAGATAACTCATGATATGGATCAACACATTTTTCATATTTTATAAACAAAGAATGAATCCGACATTAGTAAACAAAAATCATTTTGTAAACTCTTATTGGTGAACTACTGCGTGTAAAACTCTTGGAGACAGGGTTGCCAGATTGGGTGATTTATCGCGAAATGGGGTACTTTTTGGTTGTAATCTGGCAACACTGCAATCCCACCAAGTTTTGCTTTTGACATTGTTGCCATTTTGGGTGATCTATCACAAATTCGATAACTTGGTTGGGTCTAATCTGGCCACACTGCAATCCCACTAAGTTGAGCTTTTGACAGTGTTGCCATTTTGAGTGATTTAGCGCAAAAACGGTCACTTTGTTGGGCCTAATCTGGCAACACTGCAAGCCCACAAAGTTTGGTTTTTGTTGCGATTTTTGGCAATTAATTGCAAATTGGACAACTTCTTTGGGTCTAATCTGGCCACACTGCAATCACAAAAAGTTTTGCTTTTGACATTGTTGCCATTTTGGGCAATTTAACGCAAATTGGGCTACTTTGTTGGGCCTAATCTGGCAACAACGTCAATCACCACAGACAGTTGAGTTTTGCATTTGCAAATTGGGCACGTGATTTGCAAAACATATTTTTGACAGTGATTATGATAGCGCAAAAACGGTCACTTTGTTGGGCCTAATTTGGCAACACTGCTTGGAGAATTTAAGTCCCGCTCCACTTCGGTATTATCTACAGGGAGTTCCCTTGCCTCAGCCCCCCGGGATAGAAGGGACCAAATTATAGATACAATTTTTTTAATTTTTAATCAATATAAATTTTCATAGTGGCAAGCTATGCCATTGTTACAGCATAAAATCAATGGCTTCTATTTCTTCAAAATAATAAAATCAAGAAATGGTATCAAAACTGCAGTACTCAATTTGTGGTCAATTAATAAGTATAATAATCGATAGACAATTAAGCATATTCTTTAACATTCTGTAGTGTGCAAAGGGTAAAGGGAATTTTGCATTTTCTACATTTTAAATTAAGGATTAGAATTGGAATTTTGGGCAAGAAGAGAAAGTCAAGTAAGACCAAAGGAGTAAAAAGATAAGACAAGTGTTTCAGATAAGAATTTGTTAAAGGCGAAAAAAAAATTGTGCTACTTCATAGTGATTGGAAAATAAATCCTAGACCTAGAAGGCCAACCTTGACGTTTTTCTTTGTCCATGTCAAAATGATTCAAAAATGGATAATTATTAAAAAACAAAGCCCCCATTCAGACTCCAAAAGATCTTGAAAATCGGTACACCTTTTCTATGATTAGACGCCCTAAAAATTTCAAGTCGGCCAGACCACGGGGAGCTAGGAAAATGTCCTTAGTTAAAGGATCACTTAACCAATACCATTAGAAAGAAAAAACGTTCTCCCACGTTTTCTCAGCTCCCTGTGGACAGCTTCGCTTGAAATTTGGCAAAAAACTTATTTAATATGACAAGAAAAGGCCTTAAAATTTCCAAGCTAATTGGTCCAAAAGGAGCTGAGAAAACACAATTTTCTTATTGAATTGAATTTCCATTCATACGTAAATTAGGACATTAGGATTTTTCAAAAAGAAAAATTGAGACGTCACCTAATTAAAATGATAAGCGCAAATACTTTGAGATGAATGGAACAAAAATAGAAAGGAAATTAATAAATTGATTGAGATCCAAGTTTGAAAAGGACAAAAAAAAAGTGAACCGGTTTCGTCCAAATGGGAACGTACGTCAATTCAGTGAATCTACAAGGAAATTAATTATAAAAATACTTATTAGAAGTAAATAAGTTAAAATTTAGATTCGGATTTCGGCGAGATCTAATTTGATACAAAGGTCAATTGGAAGAGGTTCGGGAAGGAAATGGCCCTCTTATCAAAGAGTAAAAATAAAAAAAGAGAAAACGACCGACTTACTTCTCACGGATAAAATTTTAATGTGGTTCTTCGAGATTTCGCCCAATTTTCCGAACAACCTGCAAGCCGACATGGTGACTTCCAGCTAGCCGAGACTTAAATTTTTTTCGGATCGAGAAAAAGAAATTTCGAGGCGAAATTTCGTAAGTCGTAACCTACCAACACCCGTGAACTTTGACCCAGAAGGACGGTGTGGAAGGGATGACAAATCGACCAAAAACATCGATGCAAATAAAATGAAAATATTACAAAAATTAAACCAAAATTCACTCTTAAACCACTTTATTTCTTAATATTTAATTAAAAAATGCTATTTTTAAATGTTTCATTGCATTATAAATTCAAATAAAAGCTCAAAAACGAGATTTCTTTGGAAATATATTTTAATCGATTCATTTACGTTTACAGTATCGATTCAAGATCGATATTATGGCGGGAAAATACAAATTATAAAAACTAGCAAGCTCATAGGAGCATAGACTAGGAGTCATTTACGGATGATATAAAATAGTAGAACACTTAAAATCTGGCTAAAAAGTTCTTTTGTTGCAAAAAGAATCAAATCTGACCTAAAAAGGGTCTTTTTCTGTCAAAAACGGTCAAAATCTGGCTGAAAAGGGTCTATTGTTGTAAAAAAAAAGTCAAAATCTGGCTAAAAACGTTCTTTTCTAGTCGAAAAGGGTCAAAATCTGGCTGAAAACGGTCTTTTTTTTGCGGATAAAGGGTCAAAATCTGGCTGAAGAGGGTCTTTTTTTTTGTCGAAAAATATTCAAAATCTTGCTGAGAATGGTCATTTTTTGTGGAAAAAGGTTCAAAATCTGGCTGGAAATGGTTTTGTGAAAAAATACTCAAAATCTGTCTGAAAATGGTCATTTTTTGTTGAAAAATATTCAAAATCTGGCTGAAAATGGTCATTTTTTGTGGAAAAAGGTTCAAAATCTGGCTGAAAATGGTAATTTTTTGTGGAAAAATATTCAAAATCTGGCTGAAAATGGTCATTTTTTGTAAAAAAAATATTCAAAATCTGGCTGAAAATGGTCATTTTTTGTGGAAACAGGTTCAAAATCTGGCTGAAAATGGTCTCTTTTTTTCTTTTCGACGGAAAAGATTCAAAAATTGGCTGAAAACGGTCTTTTTTTGCTGAAAAAGATTCAAAATCCGGCTGAAGAGGGTCTTTATTTGTCCAAAAATATTCAATATCTGTCTGAAAATGGTCTTTTCTCATCAAACTGGGTCAAAATCTGTGTGAAATGGGTCTTTTCATGTCAAAATCTGGCCGAAAGCGGTCTTTTTTGCAGAAAAAGATTCAAAATCATATCGAAAGATATAAAATATAGTTGACATAAAAAAAAATATTACTAATGGAAGTAACTGAGAATGTTTAGTCATAAATACGGGCCACACTGAATTTGTTTAAAATAGTCATATTTCAAAGAAAAAGATGATTTATAAATTTTTATTGTTTCTGTGTTTCTCTAAGGGCGACGCCAATCTTCGAAGATACGATCAGGGAGTTTATCCAAGCATAGTCAGCTTACAAGCACAAGATGGGATGCTGCAAATATGCTCGGGAATTCTCCTTTGGCGGAACCAGGCGCTTTTTAGCGCCCAGTGCATCACAGAAGGAGAGTTCTCGAATCCTTCAGTCAGAAACTTCAGACATCTCGAACATTATGAGGTAATCGCCGGATTATCATCGATACTCCGCGAAAAGGGTCATGAATCGAGGACCCCCACAAAATGGTATTTGCATCCAGAAGCGAAATTCAACTCCAAAACTGGAATGTGGAAACACGATTTTGGTTTCATCGAATTTGACTCGTTTTCTAACAAAAATCCATTCATTAAACCTCTAGTAAATCATAATTTAACACGCTTAGTCCGAGGTCTCCATAATTCATATAATTGCCAAATCGTCGGTTGGGATCAATTTAATCTAGCAGTCGCCAAAATGACCCCAATCGCACCAAACGTCAGATACAATCTGACTGGAGCAAACGTCACATTCCATAAAGACTGCACTAATACACTTTGCGACAAATTCAATTTTTGTGACGAAAAAGAAATTCTGTATGATTCTTCATTGAAAAAATGCTACGATTTAAACAATCAAAAATGGCCTCGTTTTTGCCTTACAGGATCAATCCTGATTTGCAACAACACAATAACTGGAATATCGTCCATGTACAAAAGATGCGATGAACCCGATGCACCATTGATGGTTTCTCTTCTTCTCCCAGTAATGGACGATTTACTCAACTTGGCACATTCATCCACAAACAAAAAATTTCTTCCGATCTTCCCTCTTGTAATTCTAACCACCTTTGCAATTATCAAAAAAAGAATATGTAATTAAAAACAATTTTAATAAAATCTGTATATACAAATCCTTTTCGAAAAAATAAAATACAATAAAAAAGTATCAAAACCCATCCCTTGAACGTTAAGAATGCTCCTTTGATGCCATATGCCGCATCAAATTGTTTATAAACTTTTCTATCTTCTTCACTTCGGGTTGGTTCTCGGTTTTGTATTGTAGACACTAAAAACAAAAATAAATTATTTTGTAATAAGTATTATAACAGAAATAAAGGACGTAACTAAACAAAAATAATTAATGAAGCAGAAAATGTATAAATGATCAGTCATGTTTTTTGAAAACCAATATCCTCCTATGGTTTTTGACACAACATTGTCTTTTAAAAGTTGATTTTTTGACGAAAATTTGGCTCTTAAAACCATGATTTTGAAGTTTTTTATATTTTATTTTGACGAAAAATAGCCTTAAAATTTTGATTTTGAGGTTGTTGACAAAAATGGCTATCAAAATCTTGATTTACAGGTTTTTGGACGAAAATTTGGCTTTACAAATGTTGGATTAGAGGTTTTTGAAAAATGGCTCTTAAAACCTTGATTTTTTTTTTTTTTAAACAAAAAAGCCTTAAAACCTTGATCGTTTTTGGACGAAAATTTGGCTTTGAAACGTAATTTTTTTTAAAAGGTTTTTGACTGAAATTTGGCTCTTAAGATCTTGATTTTGAGGTTTTTGACGAAAATTTGGCTCTTAAAACATTGATTTTACGAAAAATAGCCATAAAATGTAAATTTTAAGGGTTTTGACAAAAACTTGGTTTTTTTTTGGTTTTTTAATACGAAAAAAAGGTTGAAACAATGAAATACCACGTAAGTCTAGGACGTTATCAAAAGGTGATAAACTTCGTAATTCCTTAGCAATTACTGTCACAATACCATTTCCTTAAGTAAAAGTCTTAATTTTTGTAATTTTGTTAAGTTTCAAATAAAAACATGGAAACCATAACATTTGTACCATATTTTGTAAATATGTGCTTAGTTCAGGATAAACTTTTATCTTCTGTTTTCTTGAGGCCTCACAAACTTCTTGAATTCCCAAGCCCAGTCCCAACTCTAGGGTGAAGGCCTCAGCATAGAAGCAGTGGAGGATTTTCTTATATTTCTACCTTCCACCCTATGAGTTCTAAATGAAATATGTTATGTACCTACATAGCCCTACCATACCTAAATGTTATGTAACCTTCACTGTTAACTTACCACAGAATTATCCGTAAGTTTGACTTTAAGCAGATTTTTACTATGAGTGTATTTCATAGAATATCGGACCTGAAATTGATTAAAGATGGATGAGATAGAAAAAAACTTGAATTAAAATTAACCTTCATAGGGTCTTGGAGGTATAAGTTCTGAGCAGCCTTTTCGAATTCATCCCAGCTATTCACATACATCCTAAAGTCACACTAGAACTGCGGGGAAAATCAGTCGAAATTTAGAAAAGGAAAATCCCTCGGTTTTTATTCAACTTTTATCGCCGCAACATGAGTCGTGACTAGACAGCTGTACGTGAAAAAGTTGACTTGAGCTTCGGTTTAGGTTATGTGGCTGTAATTTGTAACCTACCTCCTCCAACAGACAACAGTCATGCCAACTTAATTAATCTCAAAAAATATTTTGATAAAAATATGACAATTTGAGTTACAATTTAAAATAAAAATCAACGGCCTACTTCCACTGGAGAATGGAAATTCTCTTGGGAAATCAGGTTTTCGTGGGAGTTTTAAAGTACAACACTGTGCAGTGTTGGCCACGCATCATGGAGGCAAAAAGCATGGATTTTATAAGGGCAACCCTTGCTTTTCCATCTTTATCGTGATTTTGATGGATCAAATTTTTTTATATAGCTTTATAATATTCATATGGTTCAAAGGCTAATAAAATTCAGAATTTTCCTCCGCACTATGTTTCTCTTAATTACTTTTAGAAACGTTGTAAAAATAGAAATAAAATGGCTACCTAGAACCTTATGCTATGTAGTACAAGCAATTTTTTAAAGCTAATATAAAATACATAAGCCCTTCTTTTATGCCTATAATCCATTCCAAAAGTACAAATCATGCGTTGGAAAATTAACCAGCATGCATAGTTCAATTAGTTCAAAACTTCTAACATCTTGTGGGCAGAAAAAGAACCGTTTCTCTAATCTACGGGAACAAAAAAAAAAAAAAGATATAGAATGAACATGAAAATATTAAATAATCATTTGTTTTATGACACATTTATAAATATTTTACTAAAAATAGTAAATACTAAAAATAGACATAATGATAATATTGTCTAATATTGATCAATATTATCTTTAATTTTCACCTAAGCGTAGCATTGGCAGAATGCATTAAAAAAAATCCCCTAATAAATTGAAAAGTAGGTAAATAAATAACATTATTACGAGGTGACAAAGAAAAAAAAAAAAAAAAAAAAAAAAAAAAACGGAATTTTCAATTTTGACCTGAGAGTGTAAAGGAATTTTCTTTAATTTTTTTTTTTTCAAATTTACCCCCAGCCTACATATTGATCTTAACTGCTTTATATGAGTTGGATTTCAATGGTGATTGAATTCTCAACAACTTTGACGAAATAAACTTTTTGATTAGATGAAGTCTTCCCTTCTTCAGAGGTCAAAATTGAAAATCCCGTTTTCTTGTCGCCTCGTAGCTCAAAAACGATTGGTCCTACAAAAAATCTTAGTTAATCAAATTTGTAGCAAATTTAATAGGCTTTAATTTATTACTAAGACTTTTTTTACCTACGACCTACGGTTTTCGAGATATTGGAGAAAAACTAAAAATTAGCCTTTAAAACTTCGGGATGGATTTCAGGACTTTTTTAAATGGTAGTTGGGCAATGAACGCTCATAGAAATTAAATAAGAAATATATTTTATTCTCAATTCATGATCATTTTTCGCTTTTTTTCGCATGAGTTATAAGAACGACGTATTCATGGGTAATTCCTCCATCGTTATTTTTTGTAATTAAGCCTTGATTTAACATCTCCTGAGTGCATTCTTCTAAAAACGATTCTGTTTCGCTGGACGGGACCTTTTTCACGAAAGGATTCACCGATTCAAAATAACCTAGAAATCATTTTCATTAGAGGTAAAAATTGAAATTTTTATCTTACAAATGAAGTCTTGGACTGTAGGATGAGAAAACTTGAGTTTTCTCGTGTTGCTACTTTTGACATCGAAATCGCACGATTTTAACACTTTTATGTATTCTTCTTTCGGGTCCTTTCCTGTATAAAAGACATCCCAAGTGTTCCAAACCTAATAAAAAATTATGAAAAAGACTTAAACTTAATTATTCTTACTCTTTTATACGATGACCATTTAGATTGGGTCGCTAAATATTGAAAAAAGTCCAAAAAAGGATGCTGAATCGTAAACATCGTGACAAGATGGCCGTCATCTTTCAAAAGAGCATTCATGTTCTGTGCAGCTTGCCTAAAAATTTAATTGAATGAAAAAAGGTTGAAAATTAGCATAGGAGTGACTCTTTAAATCTTTTAGTTTTAACCAGACAAGTGCAGGATTTTTGTTTTCTGATGAACTCTACTTACTTTTGATCATTGACCCAATTGAGGCAATAAAAAGAGAAAATTTTATCGAAAGACTCCTCATCCCAATTCATCCAAATGTTGGAATTTCCGATATCAAGCTGTTTAAACGTCACCAGGTCGTTACCATAAGTAGACTGAGCATATTTAACCATACTTTCAGATATATCGCAACCAATCTAAAATAATTATTATAGAAGAAAATATTTTAAAAAATGTCTTACCAAATGAGAATTTTTGGGCAAATACGGTTTTAAAATGGAAACGGTGAGATCTCCAGGTCCGCAGCCGACGTCGAGAACTTCTTCTCGGTCTTTCCATGGTAGAACGGACTTGACCGAATCTAAAACCACTTGGGCGTCCCTTTTTTGAAGGTCGTTCACAGAAGTGTAGAGATTAGGATTGTTCATGATTGAAGTTTTTCTACGTCTTACCGATCTTAAAACCAACTCGGCTCTTGTCTGCCTTCGAAAAGAGCCTTACATTTAAATGACTAAAAAATCACATAATCATCTAAATGATATCAAAAGGGTCAGGTCATGGTGAATTGTTACATAACAAAGATATAACTCCTTTTAAATCTTGACGAATAAAGTAAATATCGCAAACAAAAGGAAAAAAAAACAACAACAAATGAGTGCTTCATAATATACTGTAAAAAGCTTATTACAAATTTGAAAAGTAAAACTAAAAACGATGTATTTACAGAGCTAAATTTCAGTTCAGGTCCGGGTTTTACATCAAAGGCAATTGTTCGATTGGAGAGTGGAATTGGAAGTCTGGAGGGAATAATTTGACAGCGTGGGGATACATAAGTTTATATGATTGTCGTATGGTGACATCAGCGACACCGGCGATATCACCGATTTCTTTATGAGTTCTTTTATCGTCTGAAACCTAAAAAAAAGATTAAGAAATTTAGGTTGTTTTGATGATGTACCTGTGATGCCATATAAATAGCAGCAGCTGCAACGGAAATTGGAGATCTTCCAGCGACGATGTCCATTTCGACGGCTTTACGTGCGATGTATGTCGCAGCCCTTTGGACCATGGTGGGAAGGCCTAAAAAGATGTTAAAATTTGCGTTTTTTGATGATTTGGAGTTACCAATGCTGGAGCAGAAACGAGGCATGAAGTCGTTAGTGGTGATGAGATCGACACTCGTGTCGAGTGTTTTAAGAATGAGCTTGAAACATCGTCCGATTTCTTTTTTGCTTATTTTGCTCACAGCGCAGATTTCTTTGAATGTACGAGGGACGCGTTCTTGCCTGCAAGCGATGTACAAGCAAGCGGAAGCGATGGCGTCGTTTGACCTTCCTTTGAGGTTTTTCCCGTCGTGGACTTGTTTGAATAAATTGTTCGCACGGTCGATGATCGTTTTGGGTAAATTGATACGATCGGCCATGCTGTTGATTTCTTTGAATGCTGCGATGAGCGCCCTGTCCGAGCTACTCATTGTGCGTCGGTTTTGATACTTGGAAATGCCGAATTCGTCGAATGAAGCGTCACCACGTCCGGGGCCGATCATGGTCGACAGATCGGAGCCATTTAAAAGAGGATTCTCAGGGCCACCAACACGAGATGGATCCACGCCGCTTTTCTCGTTGCTGAATGTACGCCATTCAGAACCAACATCAATCACCCTGTAAATAAAAACGAAATATCAAATTGAGTAACGTTACAACCATTATTATCCTTGTTGGGTCCGAGCTAGGGAGTTCTATAAGAGCGCACAACCCTCACCAAACACAGAATGAGAAAGAATAAGAATCAGCAAAAACTCCAGGAGAAGATCTAGGGGGTGAGTCTTGGACCGATGGGCGGGGAGGGTCCCTAGACCCCATTACCCCCCAGACACAACATTACCTCCCCCTAGACCCCAATACCTCCCCTGGACCCTCCCCCCCACTACCTCCTATAGAAGGTGATAGGAGGATGGTCTTGGGGGGGGGGGTCTAGGGGAGGTAATGGGGGATGGTCTAGTGGATGTAATGGGGGATGGTCTAGGGGGTAATGGGGGGGGTGTGATGTGGGTATGGTCTAGGGGTATGGGGGGTAAACTAAGGGGTAAGGGGGTGGTCCAGGGGTTATGGGGGGTAAACTAAGGGTAATGGGGTGGTCCAGGGGTTATGGGGTGGTCTAAGGGGTAATGGGGGTGGTCCAGGGGTTATGGGGTGGTCTAAGGGGTAATGGGGGTGGTCTAGGGGTAATAGGAGTATGGGGGTGGTCTAGGGGGTAATAGGGGAGTATGTGGGTGGTCTAGGGGGTAATGGAGTATGGGGGTGGTCTAGGGGGTAATGGGAGTATGGGGGTGGTCTAGGGGGTAATGGGAGTATGGGGGTGATCTAGGGGGTATTGGAGTATGGGGGTGGTCTAGGGGGTAATGGGAGTATGGGGTGGTCTAGGGGGTAATGAAGTACGGGGGTGGTCTTGGGGGTAATGGGAGTACGGGGGTGGTCTTGGGGGTAATGGGAGTACGGGGTGGTAAGGGGGGGAGGGTTCTAGGGTAGGTAAGGGGGGGGAGGGTCTAGAGGGCATTGAGGGAGGGTCTAGGGGGTAATGGGGGAGGGTCTAGAGGAGGTAATGGGGGGTCTAGGGGAGGGGAGGGTAATGGGGTATATAAGAGGTAATGGGGAGGGTATAGGGGAGGTAATGGGGTAATAGGGGTCGGTCTAGGGGGTAATGGGGGGTCTAGGGAGGTAATGGGGGTCTAGTCGGTAATGTTGGTCAGGGAGTAATGGGGGAGGGTCTAAACTAGACTCTAGGGGAGGCAATGGGAGGAGGGTCTTGGGGTAATGTGGGTCTAGGGGGGCGATGGGGGTCTAGGGGATAATGGGGGAGGGTCTAGACTAGACTCTAGGGGGTAATGGTGGGAGGGTCTAGGGGGGTAATGGTGGGTGATTATTTCAATCAGTTCCCGAGGAGCTAAAAATTTATTCTTAACGAATAAACAGGGAAAGCATCTTTTCTTTATTACATGATAATTAATGATTAATAATTAATGTTCTGTAAAAAATTGATTAGTTTGATTACCTATCGCCAACGACCAAACCACATTCGGAACAAATCTGATCGCCAGCCCTGTAATCTTCGATCAGTACAGCATCTGGATGTGCATTGCAGCAAATCTTATTCGCCTCATACCTATAAAAACAACAAAAACCATCAATAACACAAAATCAACCATAAAAAAAACTTACGCTGAAGAACTAGCCATAGTGAAAGCGAACTTAGTAGAACAAGTGGACCACTTATTTCATGTCAATTTCCAACACAGAATTTTAAACTATTGTATTAATATTAAATATTTTCTAATTTTTAGAGACAAAATTATATCTTTTTGACCTTAGATTATTTTCACAATTTGATGTAAGGATCAGTAACGTATAAAAACACAAAAGCATAAACTTAAAACTTTGTCAGGAGGTTATTACATTTAATGGTTATCGTGCTGAAACAGATTGATGCTTAAGTTGGCAATAATGCCGGATCATCTAGAAAATCAGAGTTCAAATTTTTATTTTCATTGACATTGCAATAACTTATATTTCATAAATGATTTAAAAATTAATTATTATTATAATTATTAAGAAACAGTGTTTGGCTTCTGGCTACCGTTCTAAATTAGAATTTAGACAGTGTTGCCAATTTGGGCAACAATTTGGTTGGGCACTTTATAAGTAAGTATAATCTGCGATTATGATGTCAAACAAGTAACAACACCATGATTTTACCATATTTTACCCCGGTTTACAATAAAATGGGACTTTTTGGAATTTCATGTTGGCAGCATTGGAAGAAAGACCGTCATCTCTGATATCTGATAAGTGACGACAAATTAAGTTCTACAATTCTTAAAATGAGTAAAACTTTGGCAGCAGGATTAGTGGTTTATCGAAAAAAGAAAGAAGCGATTGAATATTTGTTGCTTCAGGCGAGCTATTTGAATTATCATTGGACGTCACCGAAAGGACATCTCGAGCCAGGCGAAGATCTCCTCCAGACCGCCTTTCGTGAGACAGAAGAAGAGTCCGGGTTGAAAAAAGAAGATTTGAGGCTCACAGATTGCAAGGTCGTGGTCAACTACGAAGTGAAAGGGAAGCCGAAAGAAGTCACTTATTGGCTCGCAGAATACATCGGAAAAAAGGAAAATCCTGTCGTCCTTTCTCACGAGCATAAAGATTTCAGGTGGGCCAAGTTAGAGGAGGCATTGGATTTCGTGGAATACGAAAATACGAAATCTTTGTTGCGTCAGTGCGAAGAATTCCTCCGAAAATGAAAGTCGCTGCGGGTTTCGTCGTCTATCGGAAAACGGAGCAAATCGAGTTCCTTCTCCTTCAGGCGATGCATAAAAGACACTGGACTCCTCCAAAAGGTCATATCAAGAAAGGCGAAAATTTAATGGAGACTGCGATTAGGGAGACTGAAGAAGAAACCGGCCTCGCCGTTGACCAACTTAAAATTTATGATTTCCATTTAGTTTATAATTATCCCGTTAAAAATAACATGAAAGAGGTGACTTATTGGCTTGCCGAATTCACTGGGACGAAACCGATCGTTTTATCCGAGGAGCATCGCCAGTATCGGTGGGTGACTGTAGAAGATGCAAAGTCCTTTGTCCAACACAACAACATTCTAGATATGATGTTAAAATGTAACGATTATATTATAAATAAATCTCTTGAATAAATTCTATTTATCTTACATGGTTTTTGATTTCCCTTGAGTGTAAACACATTCCTAATCACGATTGAGAATGTAACCACATTCTCAATACCAATGGATACAATCTGGACTGTAACCGCTCTCCCAATTACGATCGAGACTGTAACCGCTGAGATCAAGAATGTAATCGAATTCTGAATCATGATCATACTGTAACCGCATTCCCAATTACGATTGAGAATGTAACCACATTCCCAATTACGATTGAGGATGTAACCACATTCCCAATAACACTTGCAACTGTAACCACATTCCCAATTACAAGGCTAACCGCATTCCAAATTAAGATCAAGAATGTAACCGCAATCCCAATTACGATTGTGTAAGACTGTAACCACATTTCCAATTATTAAGACTAACCGCATTCCCAATTATTAATCGAGAATGTAACAACATTCTTAATTACAACGAGACTGTAAGTCTGTAACCGCATTCCCAATTAAGATCAAGAATGTAACCGAATTCTAAATTACGATAAAGACTGTAACCACATTTCCAAATACAATCAAGATTGTAAACGCATTCCCAATTAAGATCAAGAATGTAACCGAATTCCCAATTACAATCGAGAATGTAACCACATTCCCAATTACAATCGAGACTGTAGCCACATTCCCAATTACAATCGAGACTGTAACCACATGCCCAATTACAAGCGAGACTGTAACCGCATTCCCAATTACAATCGAGACTGTAACCGCATTATCTATTACGATCAAGACTGTAACCACATTCCCAATTGCAATGGAGGCTATAACCACATTTTCAATTACAATTTAGATTGTAACCACATTCCCAATTACAATTGAGGCTATAACCACATTTTCAATTACAATTTAGATTGTAACCACATTCCCAATTACAATGGAGGCTATAACGACATTTTCAATTACAATTTAGACAGTAACCACATTTCCAATTACAATCAAGACTGTAACCGCATTCTCAATAACGATCAAGAATGTAACCACATTCTCAATTACAATGGAGATTGTAACCACATTCCCAATTAGGTACAATCGAAACTGTAACCGCATTCTCTATTACGATCAAGACCGTAACCACATTTCAAATTACCACCAAGACTGTAACCACATTCCCAATTACAATCGAGACTGTAACCGCATTCTCAATTATGATCAAGTCTGTAACCGCAATTATATTCAAGACTAATCATATTCTTAATTACAATCAAGCTTAACTTATCCATTCGCAATAAAACTTGTAACCGTAATGGTGATGTATTGAGATCTGCCGTTAGAAAAAGGAGCTATTGGATAATCTCAAATAAGAACTATTTTTATATAGAAACAATAAAATTGTAATTCTTTAGGTTGCTCAATATAGTTAATTATTAGGAAGTTCCAAAGGGTCAATATCGTCGACATCTTCATCTTCAAATTCTTCAACCCAAGGTGGCTCTTCATCAGAAGAATCGTCCGGCTCAACTTCTTTGGAACTGCTTGCCGCTAAAAAGCCATAAATAATTAAAGTTATTTATTTTAAAATATTTACCATTAGATGATTCCTTATTGAGAACTTCAAGTACATTTTTATTTATAATATCTCTGCATTGGTTGTCGAATCCCGGCGGCAAAAAACCGTGTTTAGGATCGCAGGTCATATCGCTCGAAATTTTCGGAAGGCGATTTATCATCGCTTCGATTTCCGGAGCTTTTATATCGCAGTACTGAAATAATCTATAAATTTTGGACAAACAAAAAGAGAATAATACCTGATAAAACATTTGTCTAGCTGGAGGTAGCATGTTGGGCTTAAAAAGAAACGAATCGTGTTTGATAAGCAAAGAATTCGGCGCTTTGCTTTTCGAAGAAATCAAATCTTTCGTCAAAACGACATTTTTTGAGCCTGGTTGGCAAGATTTGCTCGGCAACATCGTATATGAGTAACTTCTTTTCGCTTTCACCAAATTTAACAAACCCGCTGAAAGTTTAAAATGAGCAATAATGCTTATTTGAAGATAATATATTACCAGGAGCTCGAATTCGATAATCAAGAGTCTGGTATATCCTTGAGTTTGGGTCTTTTCTCGGGTCGTAGCCTATCCGCACCCACATGACCCTGAACGGTCCAGTCACAAAATAATAAGCGACCGAAGGAAGCAAATATTTCAATTGATCATGAGGAAATTTCGTTGTACACATCAAAGCTAGCTTGGACCAAATAGGTCTTTCTTCAAAACACTAAAAAAAGGATAATTGAATAAACAAAAAAGTTAAATTACTTTTTTGATTTTGTCATAGTGTGTCCCTGTGAGGAATTTGACTTCAAGAAATTTGAGCGCCTTTTCTCTCGGTTTCATCGGAATAGAGGCAACCGTGAAAGAAACAAAAATTGCATGGCCGGATCGCCTTTTTCGGGTGCGACCGATCAAAGGATCGTCTGCTTTATCATCATCTTTTACATCTTTGCGGAACATATAACTCTAAAAACAAAATAAACAAAAAATAAATTTTAATATTGAATTACGTTTTGTGATTGTTGAGAATCCACTCGAGAAAAGGCGGCCGGCGGTAAAAAGTATTGGGCGGGCGTGTCGAGCCATATTTTGAGATTGTCGCCATCGACTCGGTCGGGCAGAAGAGTTGGTGTGATGTCTTCCATGACACCTTCTTGGTTCTTCAACATGGGTAAAAATTGAAAATCACAAATACCTAAAATTGAAAATAAGTTGGTTGATGCTGTAGCTCCGGTTAAAATGATGAAAAACTGGATTTTGACTTGAAAATCGTATAAACAGGTATGGTCCTTGATACCTGAACGAGGTTCCCAAACTTTTTCAAATTGCGCCCCCCTTTTAAACGATAAAAACCTTTGCCCCCCCCCCCAAAAAAAAAGTTTTGAATGTTAACTTGGAGGTTTTTGAAGGAAATTGGGGTTTTAAAATGTTGATTTTGATGTTCTTTGACAAAAAATCGGCTCTTAAAACCATTATTTTGAAGTTTTTGACGAAAATTTGGTTCTTAAAACAACGATTTTGTGGTTTTTGACGAAAAATTGTCTCTTTAAAGTTGATTTTGAAGTTTTTTTTAAACGAAAATTTTGGCTTTACAAATATTGGTTATGAGGTTTTTTACGAAATTAGCCTACTAAAACCATGATTTTGAGGTTTTTTGACGAAAAATTGGCTCTTAAAACCATGATTTGGAGGTTTTTGACGAAAAAGTGTCTCTTTAAAGTTGATATTGAGGTTTTTCTAAACGAAAATTTTGGCTTTTTAAATGTTGGTTTTGAGATTTTTCACAAAATTTGGCTCCTAAAACCATGATTTTGAGATTTTTTTGACGAAAAATTGGCTCTTAAAACCATGATTTGGAGGTTTTTGACAAAAAATTGTCTCTTTAAAGTTGATTTTGAGGTATTTCTAAACAAAAATTGCCTAAACAAAAAGCCCTTGAAACCTTGATTTTTTTTTTTTTTTTTTTTTTTTTTTTTATACAAAAAATGGCTCTTAAAAACCTTGATTTTGAGGTTTTTGTAAGAAAACTAGGCTTTCCAAATGTTTATGTTGAGGTTTTTAATGAAAAATTTGCTCTTCAAATGTTGATTTTAAGGTTTTTCATGAAAAATAGCCATAAAATATGATCATTTTTGACGACTGGATAAGTGGATTTTGTCATTTTGGAATTTTATGAGCAAAAGTGTTCAACTGATATTTTCAAATTAAATTAGGTACATGCAAAAAAAAAAAAAAAAAAAAAAAAAAACTGAATTTTTAAGGATAATTGAAGAGGAAAAAAAAAAAAAAAAAAAAAAAAACTAAATTTTTAAGGATAATTGAAAAAAAAAAAAAAAAAAAAAAAAAAAATCTTGAGCCCCTAGTTTGGGAACCACTGCACTAGGAGGTCTAGTTTGTGTCAGATCCATTGGATGTCTCACCAGTTTATACCTACTTTTGAAACGAAAAGATGTCTGAACATGCCCGACGATTTCACAGCTTTTTACTCGACTTTCGCCCCCAGATTTCGACCTGAGAATCTTCACTTTTAGAAGTATGCTGTTCGTTTTGAGGCGATCGCCACAGACTGGCTTGCAGTAAATGTCATTCGGCCTAAACCGAAGTTCAAGCCTTCGATTTGGCTTGCAGTAAACCTAGAAATAAAGAAAACTCAAAATTTAAACGTTTCTCAAGTTAAAATTGAGCTTACATTCGATATTTCATTGGTTCCTCCCAAAGTTTCTAGCATATTCTCAACATTTTTGACAACCCCAGGGTACTCTATGCATATTAGTGGTCTCCCCAGTCCTGTCTTGTCGATCTCCATCTTAAATTTCAATGAGCTTGGATCAACATGAAAAAAGCCGGAAAAATCAACATTGGACGGAAAAATTCAAAAAATATCAACAACGCAGAAGGTTTTTAGTGATGTTACAAGACACCAGTGCTGTGGCGCCTTTCAAACAAAAATTCCCTCAAAATTTCCCTTTTCTACACAATTTTTCGCGCCTTTTATTTCCTTTTTATTCTCCCAAGAAATAGGACTACCTTTTCAGACAGATTTTGACCCTTTTTGACAATAATAGACCCTTATCAGCCTGATTTTCACAGGGAAAGACTCTTTTCAGCCTAATTTTGACAAGAAAATACCCTTTTCACTTTTCAGACAGATTTTGACAAGAAAAGACCCTTTTCAGAGATATTTTGGTCCTTTTTTTTTTTGGACAAAAATAGACCCTTTTCAGCCTGATTTTGACAAGAAAAAACCCATTTCAGACAAATTTGGACCTTTTTTTTTGACAAGAATAGACCCTTTTTAGTCTGATTTTGACAAGAAAAGACCCTTTTTAGACAGATTTTGGTCCTTTTTTTGTCAATAATAAACCCTTTTCAGCCTGATTTTGACAAGAAAAACCCTTTTAATTAAGTTTTACCCTTTGTGACCGAATAGACCCTTTACAGCCTGATTTTGACAAGAAAAGGGCCTATGTATTTATTTTTTTTTCCAAGAAAAAACCTATTTTAGAAAGATTTGGACCCTTTATGACAAGAATAGACCCTTTTCAGCCTGATTTGACAAGATAAGACTCATTTAAACAGATTTTGACCCTTTTCATCCTAATTTGAACCATTTTGCCCCTTTTGGACCATTTTCAGCCACATTTTGAATCGTTCACCTTCCACGAGAAAAATTTCCCTTTTTTGTCCCTTTATCCCTTCTCCCCCACCAAGACAAAAAAATTTCCCCCCGCAGCGGGAAGTTCCCCTCCCTTGACTAAACAGCACGTGTTTAGGTTATATTTTACAAGATAAGCAAAACTACAATCGCTGGTTCATAAAATTAATAAAAAAGTTCATTCTATTTTACACGAATGGCTGACCCATTTTCTCATAGTTCTAATTTAAGTGATTTCCTAGTCGGTAGTCTGACTGAAAAGATGGAAATTGAACAGAATTTAGTTGTAGTCAATTTGGACCAATGTGAAACCGGTAAGTTTGAAAATTTTAAAGTTTTTAAAGATGTAATTCTTTTGATTTTTGAAGACGAAAGGTTATTTTCGAGCATAGCGACGACAAGCTGCAGCCAAGAAGTCCCATTGACGACGACCGTTCAATGTTTAAACCAAAGCATTCAGGAGCAGCAGATCTCACATATTCAGCAGCTTCAGATTCCCGAGGTATTTTATTCTTTGTTATCTTTGTTGCATTGAACTTTTTTTAGGGTTTTAGCAGCAATCAGTCGGTGTATGACAATTTGGCGCTCCATTCTTTTTCATCGACTTCTTTCGTCCCATCGGTCCTCCAGCATCAAGCGCCACTCATTTTCCTCACGCAGACGAATCTCGACGGTGAAAACGCTCTCCCGACCCCTAAAACCGATGAAATTAAACATCCTACGGACGATTTCGAATATTATAAAGAGATCGAAGATTACCTCACTAATAAAATCTTGCCGTCTGGATTCTCGGAAAATTATCACAGAAACTTGAAAAAACGGGCTCACCACTATTTGGTATGTTTCTTGGCTGATCGTTTCCAATTTAAATTAAGTTCTCGTTAATTAAGTTCTGGATGGGTCCATTCCAGAGCTGGTGCTCAGGGGAATGAGGCAATGAGTAGTATCTTTAATGAGATACGGGGCAGCCACCAAATAAGAATAACTTGGAAATGTTAGGGAATTTCAATTGACGGGGAAAAGTCAGAAAAATTTGGAATTTGCCTTTAATCTAAAGATTTTTTTTTTTTTTTAAACCCAAATTCCACATCTTAAATGATAATTATTTTTGTCTAAAAACCGCCAAAACTTCAAGGTTTTAGATATTTTTTTATTTAAATTTAACCCTCCCCAAAATCCACACCAAAAGTACCTACTATTTTTGTCTATAAGTAATCCCCCAAAATTTTCACATGAGAAAAGCCAATTTCTATCATAAAATACCCCCAAATTCCACATCCTAAATGCCGATTTTCGTTCTTAAGTCCCCAAAACTACGAATTTTTTGACCCCCCCATTCCATATAAAAAGTCCATAATCCCCCAAATTCTACCTAAAAAAGCTAGTTTTCATCACATAATAATTTTAATTTTTCAGATAATTGAAAACGAGCTGTATCATAACTTGAAAAATCCCAAAAAAGTAATCAAGACGAGAATTGAACAAGATGAGATTTTAAAAGAAATCCATATAGTCGAAGGAAGCGGAATTCATTTAGGAATCAAGAAAATGGTGAAGAATTTAGAACAAAAATACTTTTGGAGAGGACTTTACATAACTGTTGCAAAATACGTCAAAGGCTGTACAAAATGTCGAGAGAATTTCAATTTTAACAAAAAAGAAGAGGTTAATCGTCTTGGAAACGCTAAAATCTCATCATCTGTTCAGACTATTTCATCTGTTTGGACCAAGGTAGAACCGAAAAAGTTAAGTTTTTAAAATTAATTTTTTTATTTTTAGGTTGAAATTGCAATCAATGGACCTTATAAAATGACCAATTTAGGAAATCAATATATAATGAGTATAACGGATCCAGAAACGTGTTTCATCTTAGCATCTCCAATATCTGGAAATGGACACTCGACTAAACTCGTGCAATTTTTACTTCAGACATTTTATTCATTCGGATTTCCTAAAACTGCAAACGTTGTCGTATCTAGTTTACTTTTCAACGAAGTCTCTTCTGAGTTTTCCTGGAGACTCAAGGATTTCGCCGAATCTAAAGAATACCTCACAAAAATTGATAAACCGCAAAACTTATGGGTTGAAGAGCTATTCGACCTTCTCGTCAAAAAATACTCGACTCAATGGGATCAAGAAATCGGAAAATTTCTCTATCAATTTCGAATTCGAGGTATCAAACAACTTGCGAATTCTTCGTTCTGCCCTTTTTATGCCATGTTTCATCGAATACCGGATTTATTTCTACACGAGGAAAACAAAGAAAATGAAATAAAAGAAGACCGAAGTAAAAATTCAGATTGTTTGAAGGTATAAAATAAAATCATATGATTTTCATATTAGAAAAAAAAATTTTTTTTTAGTGCATAATATGTAACGACACTTATCCTACCATTCAGGCTTATGAAAAGCATAAAAAAATTCATTCAACTCATAGCTCAGAACAAAAATTTTCAACTCTGCCTCCATTTTCAGGTAAAAAATTATTTTATTGTGTTTCTCTTTTTTAAATTTTTTTTTTATTGTGGGAGGGAGAGGGTGATGGGAGGGTGAATGAGATAGGAGAGTGAGTGAAGGAGATGGGAGGAGTAGAAAACGCGGGTTCTACGCCAAAAGAGGAGGAGGAGGAGGAGGAGTGGTATGGGGTGGGGGGAGGGGGTTGATGACCTTAAATGACGTAGTATAACGTCGATGGGTGGGGGGTGGATCACGAGGTCACTCACGTCGGAGCCGGGTAGGTTGGCTAGGGAGGGGGAGGAAGAGGAAGAGGCGAGGAGCTAGACTTGGCGAAGTGCTGAGTCAGCCTCCTCATTTAACCCCTCACTCCTCCTCCTCCTCTGGCGTAGAACCCGCGCTTTCTATCTACTGGGAGGGTGAATGAGGGAGATGGGAGGGTGAGTATGGGAGATGGAGAGTGAATGAGGGAGATGGAGGGGGGTGTGAGATGGGAGGGTGAATGAGATGGGAAAGAAAGAAGGATTTATTTCCATAAAATTATGAGAGAAATAAACATATGTACCTTAATTATTGCACAACAGATAAATAGTCAATATATAGATATACTAGGTTTATGGCAGCTTGCCAAAGTGGTTTATATAACTTGTGTGGCAATGGGAGGGTGTGGGAGAGGGATGTGTGATGGTGAGGTGGAGAGGAATGGTTTGGTGTGGAAGAGGGTGACTGGAGGGGGAAGGATAGGGAGGTAGATAACTTATATTTATTTTGAAGGCTTGTGATAGTTTATTTTCAACTTCTTATTAATTAATTTTTTTTCCAGATCTTGTGAGATCCGAAGTGAAAGATCCAGTTGTGACTGAGGCTGCAGTTGATGTGACAGTGAAAAGCGTCCGAGCATTTCTAGCAGAGACAAAAGACGTCCGACGCCGAAGAGGAAAATACCAAAGATATTCCGCTGAACTGCAATCAGTCATTGCCGACTACGCTTTTAAACACGGGAGCCAAAATGCATCGCAGCACTTCACCAATGTCCTAAAAAGCCCTATAAGCGACAGCACCATTCGAAGCATCGTCAAATCCTATTCTGAATTCGTGCCTTCCCTCAAAGAAGAAATCGCCAACTTCGCTGTACTAAACGGTGTCGAGAACGCAGCCGCACATTTCACGCAAAAACTTAAAAAACGTATCTCACCTTCATTAGTCAGAAGGTTCAAAACGCTTTACATCAAAAATTCTGATAAAATACCAAAGAACTCTCAAAATTGTGATATTGAAACAAACCAAAAATTCCAAGAGTCTGAAAGCTTAGAATTAAATTTTAATCAAGTCGACTGCGGGAAGCATTTTCTGTCAAAATTAAAGGATGGAGATGATAAATTGAAGGATCTCAGCCTGTGCACGCAGACTCTTCCAGAATCGTGTTCAAGCCAGCAGTTTTCTCTATCAACTGAGCAATCAAAAGATGAGCTTAAAGTAGATGACATTTTGCTCAACTACGATGAGACGGATCAAAACAAAGAGAAATCGTGGCCAGTTTTGTCAGAAGAAGTTCAAAACATGCAGAAGCGTTCGAAGTCAATGAAAGAATCAAACGGAAGAAAAAGAGGCCGATACACTTTCTACAGTCCGGAACTAAGAGCCGAAATCGGAAAATACGCCGCCCAACATGGAAGTCTCAAAGCCAGCAACCACTTCAGCAAAATACTAAATCACGATTTACCCGAGAGCACTGCGAGAGGATACAAAGATAAGTACTTAAAAAAATTGAAACATTCAGATGTAACTAGTTTAGGATATTCTCAAAGAGGGAGGCCAGTTCGCCTCGGTAAATATGACGAGCTAGTCCAAGAGTGTTTGAAAGAGCTGATCAAATCAGGAGAGAGGGTCACTTCTTTTTTAGCAATCACCACCGCCAAACAAATTTTAAACAAATACGAACCTGAATTACTCGAAGAAAATGGTGGGAAATTAGTTTTAAACACAACCTGGGCGAAATCTGCTTTAAGGCGAATTGGTGTTCACAATAGTTCTTAAAGCATCATAAATTTCCAAAAAGCCTTCAAAATACTTGAATCGATCTTGGTTACAGAGGCTTCCTTGGGGGACTTTCTACCTGTTTACGAATGGGTTGAAACCATTCCCTGCAGCAGCATGCTTCAGAAGCATTGCATTTAGTTTCTTCTTCTTCTTTTTTTTTTCTACTTTTTCTCTATCTTTCTAAGGGATGGTTAGGGATAGGAAATAACAGTTCTTTGTTTTGTTTTATTCTACACATTGAAATGGCAGGAGGGTTACAGAATGATATTGCTCTTCATTATACATACATAGAAAGAAAGATTTTATTTTTTTATTTTTTATTTTTTTAACTTGTAAAAGGTTTTACAAGATGGTTCATCCTTTGGATGATCACTCATCCAGAGTGTTTTTGAGACAAATGCTTCTGGTAAGCTGTTGGCATTTCCGCTGTATCTGTTAATTATTGGAATCAATGACCCAGCCATATCAAAAAACGGTTTTTCATCCAATATTATTCCACAACCTACTATTGCACTCCATGCTTTGGATAGAAAATCACTTCTTTTTGACTTGGAAGTAATTAAATAAGTTGTAAGCCAAATACAAGCTTGCTTGGGTTTCATTCATCTCCTATTCCTTCACTGGTTTGCATTTCATAACTGAAGCTGTGTATACCATACACACAGTCTTCTGTAATTTTGAGCTCTTCAAGTTCTTTTACAGCTCCTTTTGTCAAAAGACCATGCCAGCCCATTGACAATCCAATTGCGCTCACGACATTTGATCCAATGCTTCTCATTTTTAGCCCCCATTCTTTTCCGAAATAATAAGCAAATCTATTGCATCTATTGCAATCTATATTTTCGAGCAATTGTCTCGTCTTTACCTTCTTTAGGAAAGTAAACAGCACAGACTTTTCCGTTGTGCAACCATTTCCTTGTTTTCCCTTTTTGTGACTTATCATTGGAATTAGCAATTGGAACCGGATCACCCTTAAGTATATTGGTTTCGGCGGCTAACGCTGCGATGCAAGGTAAAGTAGCCTGGTTCACGTGACGATCCCAGGTCAACATCATGTGACCGGCTGCTCCTGCTGCCAGCATATCGTTGAGAGCGGTAGTACGATTAGGTTGGTTAGCATCGGCCATGTTGTAGACAGTCAGGGTACCTGGTTGCGGTAGTGCTGCGGGTAGTGCTCGAGCATTCTTCCGATCCCGCATGTCCTGTAGGTTGATGTAAGCCCACTTAGTCAACATTCCCGATGCATCCGATATCTGGGTGTTAAAAAATAATTGATCCAACCCCCTGGTGATAGAGTTAGCTGGCAAGTTGGATAATTGGCCGAGAGCTGTCGAGATAGCACGAGAGTCGATTTTACCATTTGTATCAACATAGTTCTGGTATAAAGACGGATCTATCTCTCCGACATAACGGATAGCCAACCAATTAACTTTAAGTTTTTTGACGGTAGGCGTACCGTCAATAGGTCCATAGAGCCGCGAACTCTCACTGATTGCCCGAGGCCCCCGTTTTGTGTTCCGCGACTGCGTGATGTGCGAGGTGTACCTGATCTGACGCACTAAAACATTGGCTTGCGCGACAAACTCGACCGCGTGGCTTTGATTACGCACATAATTATAAGCGAAACCGACAAAAGACGGACCCGTGGTTTTGAGTTCCGGATAGTCGATCACGTATTTTGAAGACACCCCACCCAAGGTGATACAGTGATTGCCCAACCTTTTCCATCTGGGTGCGTCTTTCTCAGGAACATCGGCGTCCGATGATTTAGATGCTTTAACTGGAGCATCACCAGTCGTCTGCGATGTCGTCGCAACTGGACCCACTTCTCCAGTCTTCTCAACGAAGGCGATAGATGACTCCCCTTCCATGTCGTGAACAAGAGGGTCTTTCAAAGTCGGAGCGGTGGATTCCTTAGCTTCCATCCCGGATCTATCCCCTGTATGTCCGGCCGGCTGAACTGTTCATTAAAACTGTGTTCCGTTTAAGACTCTTTTATTTAATTATTCCTCGATTGATACTCTGAAGTCATAACATATTTTTTTTTTAAACAACAGTTAACCAACGTAATCCCCAAATCTTTTTAGTTTAACAATTTTTTTTTGGTTTTCAATTTAACTAATTTATTTAAGTTTTCCAAGTTTAAGAAATATTATTCGAAAGGCAATAATGGGGGCGAACGAAAGTCGAAGTTTTGGTTTTAATGCGGACGGTTCGCACTTTACCGTCGTCTCCAGCGAGGGTTTCGGTTATGCGGCCGATTGTTAAAAGCGCCCGATTACGAATTTCAATTTTGTCGTACCGAATACAACTCACTGATGATTGATACAACTTGTAGCGGTAGCGAAAAGACAGGTGTCTTTTCAACAATAATAAAAAATCATCAGTTGATATAAATATATATAAAAAACTTAAAAAGTAGAAATAAGTAACTTAAATAATTAAGCTTTACTAACTCAAAAACTCTACACTGGTGACCCCGAAGAAAAGAAAAACGCGCAAGTATGCCTGAATTGGGTTCTCAGACCTCATCTCAAACTTCGGACAACATCGAAGTAGCCCCCGTATCTATTAAGGTTTCCCCTTTTTGGGAAGAAAACCCCGTAGCGTGGTTTAACGTTTTAGAGGCATACTTTTCTGTGAGTCGCATCACTAGCCCGCAGACAAAGTATTGCCATCTATTAACCTCTCTTGATGGTCGTGTTCAACGCCGCGTCAACGACGTAATTTCGGACCCAACAACTCGAACTTACGATACCTTGAAAGCTGCTCTCCTCAAACGTTTTGGAGAAGATGAAGAACAGAAACTCGAGCGCCTATTAGGTCAGTTAAACCTCGACGGACGTCGTCCTTCCGAACTACTACAAGAAATACTATCTTTGGCCAATGCAAACGTCAGCCGAGATGTAATCAAAACTGTATGGCTTTCCAAACTACCTGGTAAGATTAAAGCTCTCCTACGCGCGGTAGACCGCATAACAGATCTACACGAACTTGGTCATAAGGCGGACCAATTTCTTGCAGATTTACAAAGTGATCCGAGCGGATCATACACTTTTCCGATAGACTCACATGTGAATCGTGTATCTTCCGGTGGATCGAATTCGCGATCAAATGCTACTACACTCGATGACCTTCTACAATCCGTGTCGTCATTACGCACGAGTCTAGAATCTCGCTTAGATAATTTCGAATCTAGATTGTCCGTATTGGAGAATAACTCTCGAAGTCGAGATAAAAATCGAAATGATTCCCGACCCAAGTCACCTCGCCGAAACTCGTTTTCTAACCATACTTCCACCGACGATGATATTTGTTTCCCGCATAGAAAGTATGGAGCCAAATCAACGACCTGCAAAATGCCGTGTCGTTATTGGGGTAAAACGTTTCCGGGAAACGGTCCCTGCCCTCAGTGAAGACTGTAGCAGAGGGTGTCGTCAACAGTCGCTTGGTAGTTACGGATAAAAGGTCCGGACTCGCGTTCCTTGTTGATACAGGAGCCGACGTCTCGTTGTTACCAAGATCTCCGAACCAACAAATGAAACCAGAAGACAAGTTACTATACGCTGCGAATGGTTCGACCATAAAAACTTACGGCCAGCGTTATCTTCTGTTGGATATCGGTTTACGTAGAGTATTTCCTTTTGCATTTATTGTCGCCGATGTAAAACGACCTATAATCGGAGCAGATTTTCTTAACAAATATGGATTGTTGTTGGACATTAAACATAAAAGAATCCTAGACTCTATCACTTCGATTTACCGTCCGGGAAAACTAGATAATGAGCCACACACCACTATCAACGCTATCGACACCACGAGTGATCCACGAATCAAAGAACTTCTTACGCGTTATAAATTAATTGGTTCGGAACAACTATCGACTATAAAACCGAATTCCAATTTCGACGTCACACATCACATAGAGACCACTGGTCCACCATGCATCGCAAAAGTACGTCGATTGGATCCCGAGAAATACAAAATCGCGAAAGCTGAATTCGATTTCATGGTAAATCAGGGCATATGCAGGCCTTCGAAAAGCCCTTGGGCTAGCGCCTTACATATGGTCCCGAAGAAAACTGGAGACTGGAGACCTTGTGGCGACTATCGTCAACTGAACGCCCGTACAACTCCAGACAGGTATCCGTTGCCTAATATCAGAGATGCCAGTTTAATATTACATGGCAAGAACATTTTTTCGACGATCGATCTTACAAAGGCATACCTACAGGTCCCCGTTCATCCCGAAGACGTACCAAAAACCGCGGTTATAACACCGTTTGGCCTTTTTGAGTTCTTAAGGATGCCGTTCGGACTACGAAACGCCGCTCAAACGTTCCAACGATTCGTCAATTCAATTCTACAAGATCTCGATTTTGTTTTCGTTTATATAGACGACGTTTTGATCGCTTCTAAAGACGAAAAAGAACATCTTCAACATATCGACATCGTTTTTCAGAAACTACGAGATGCAGGACTTACGGTAAACTATTCCAAAAGCGTTTTCCTTTCCAAGAATGTTGCATTCTTAGGACATAGCATAACGCCTGAAGGTATGAAACCTTTACCAAAAAAAGTTCAAGCAATCATTGATTTTCCGCAACCAAAAACGTATGGTCAATTACGAAGGTTTCTAGGGATGATAAATTTCTATCATATATTTATCCCTAAAGCTGCAGAAGTACAATCTCCTCTTCACCATCCGGCAACCCGTCGAAACAAAGAAAATATACAGGGGACAAAATATAAAAGGGAACAAAGAAAAGAAAAGAAAAGAAAACTATTTTACATTTACAGCAGAATCTGCCAGGTCAGCGTGAGACAAACTCAACGCAATTTTGAGATGACCGCCTGCAGCGTGATGTCATTGGCTCTCAAGGCAGAGATCTTCAGGATAGCAGGCTCTCCTAGACCTTTGAACATGTCAGAGGTGATTTTACAGTAGTCTACAGTGGCCTGCCGAAGGGTATCAGACATCACTACAGAGTCCATTGTACTCTGAAAGTAGCTGTAGAGACGAACCAGGGGAGTTGGCTTCTCAGCCCCGGAGTTGATGACATTGTCACCTAAGACATATGCCAAGAACATCACAGCTCTGACGTCTGAGGTCTTCAACCAGAGCTTAGGAAGGCATGAAGCTAAGGTGGGCGTCAGGACAGCAGCAGACACAGAGTTGACCATGCCAAGCTCTGATCTGGAGTAGAGAGGCCTTGCATTTTCCTTGTGGAAAATGGTGGCAATGAGGTTGGGAAAGCAAGCTCGACAAATTCGTCAGATATCGTACATAAGTCAATTTTCAACTGACATTAATTACGTCAAAGGAATCGACAATGAACCTGCGGATGCTTTATCACGTATCGACGAAATCACTACCGTCACTCCGTTGAAAAAGCTTATCGCAGACGAACAGAAATCCGACTCTGAACTAAAAGATATACTTTCCGGTAAGAAGAAGACATCTTTAGCTTTGAAACGTATCAAGACCGATGGAATAGAATTGTATTGCGAAAAAGATCCACCACTTCGCACTTACATTCCAATATCGCTACGTCGCAAAATTTTTAACCAGATCCACGAACTTTCTCATCCTGGCGCTCGAACTTCCGTATATCTCATCTCACAAACTTATGTGTGGCCTGGGATGCGAAAAAACGTTAGGCAATTTGTTCGAGAGTGCTCGGCATGCCAACGTTCAAAAATCTCAAGACATGAGAAGTCGCCACTTCAAAGATTTTCGCCGACCAGCGAAAGGTTTTCTCACATCCACATAGACGTAGTTGGTCCATTACCAGATTCAAAAGGTCATAGATACCTGTTGACCTGTATCGATCGTTTCACCCGATGGATTGAAGCAGTACCCATGCCGAATCAGACAGCAGAAGAAATCACAACAGCTTTGTTAAATGGATGGATTTCTCGTTTTGGCGTACCGAATATAATCGTTACAGATCAAGGACGAAGTTTCTTAAGCTCACATTTCAAACAGTTCGTAAAATTTCTTGGTTCAGACCATAGAGTTACTTCGCCGTACCATCCACAATCGAACGGAATAATCGAACGAGCGCATAGAACTCTGAAATCAGCCCTACGTTGCAAAGTGTCACATCAAAAATCAGACTGGTTAATACATCTACCTTTGGTTCTTTTGGGTTTACGATCAGCATTCAAAGAAGATTTACAAACAACTCCGACCGAACTTGTTTATGGTACAACATTACGATTACCTGGACAATTTTTTAATGAAAACAATTCGCCTAAAAGTCAAGACGCAATTCTCGATAGTCTACGTAAGAAATGCCACGAGATGCTTCCAACTACGACATCTTGGCATTCAAGTCCATTCCAATACAAGAACAAAAATTTAGATGATTGCAAACACGTATTTTTAAGAGTCGACAGAATTAGAGGACCACTAGATGCATCATACTCAGGTCCACATAAAGTACTTTCGAATGGGCGTAAGACGTTCGTGATAGACATCGATGGCAGACGCACTACAGTGTCAAGAGATCGATTGAAACCCGCTTACATCGTCCAGACTTCCGACATCGCTGCGATTTTCGAGGAGGGAGATGATGTAGCGGTAGCGAAAAGACAGGTGTCTTTTCAACAATAATAAAAAATCATCAGTTGATATAAATATATATAAAAAACTTAAAAAGTAGAAATAAGTAACTTAAATAATTAAGCTTTACTAACTCAAAAACTCTACAAACTCATTGATCATTTGATGGTTAGAAGCTAAGAAATAAGTCCGAACATTTCATTAAAGAAATTAAGAAAAATAACACAAAAAATCCCAGAAAAATAGTTCATATCACTTGGAGTCGATTGAGTTGTCTGTTGTGAGGATTTCCTAAGGAGTAGGCGACGTTTTTGACCTTTCTGAAAATGATGGATCTAAATTTGAGCAACAAAAATTTTATTACTATTACAATAACGCTATAATAGTTCATAATCATTATCCCTAGTACCACCAGGTGAAATTTTTTTCCATTCTCACCACCTAGGGTGATTTTCCACCCACGCCATTTTTTTTTTTTTTTATTTTTTTTTTTTTATCAATCATATTTTTAATTAAAAGCCTCGAGGCAGCCTCGAGAAGCAGCAGATTTCCTTCGGAAAGGCCTTCCCTAATCCTACCTTTGATGTTCTAGGTCCCCCCCCCCCCCGCGCGTAGTATGTCCTAGTGCCTTGATGTCCTAGTTTCCCGCCCAAGTATAATAAAATAGGTCTCTGATCCCGGAGCCTCCATCGCACCGACCCACCAATCCATGAGCCCTATGAAATTGCTATGAATAAAAATTTTCATGGCTTTATGAATATTAATTCATTAGTATATATCAACTCAAACTACATCGATCCTATGATCGATTTCGATCATCTCCTGCTGATATTTTCTAAGATGATGAAATTACATTTAATTCCCTCAGGAGAGTCCCAGAACCTTAAGGATAATTTTATATTAAATTAAAAAATAAAATAAAAAAATAAATGAAATTAATAAAGTAAACTTTATTTTATTATTCTATGTATTCGCTGCGTTGATGGCGTTCCTAATTCGTTGTTCATTTTCTTGCAGCTTTTTCAATTGCTGAGTAAATGAATGCATGTATAAATAAAATGAGTACATATATAAAATGGGTGTAAGCATACTTCTTGCAAAAAATTTAAAACGGTCTCCACGTTTCCTTTTTTTTTTTTTTTTTTTTTTTTTTTCATTAACTCATGTAGTTTTGCCGCTGCGTGGTTCCAATCGTCATGGAATCCCCTGAAACGAAATAATAATAAAAACGTTTTAAATGATTTAATCAATTCTTACACGTTTTCGAGTAAGCTTCTAAAGTTGGCCTTGCCACTTCGGACTCTTCCCCCAGCCCTTTGGTCATTTCTCGCTCCACTTCTTTGATGGCCACTTCTTTGATAGTAGTTAGTTCTTAAAATGTGTATTTAGTAAAAATCATTATAAGATTGCTGTAAAATCTCGGGGATTAAGGAGATAATCCTGATGGTATAGGTATAAATTGTAAGAATGTGAAAGGATTGATATCCCAGTCACTTCTTCTTGTACCTCAAGTACAGTTCGAGATGTGGGCTCAGTCAATTCGAAAAAAGCAGATATTGCTTCTAGTGCGGAGCGGGTATCGCAAGTTGGTCTATTTGAGCACATAGTGCGTAGACGTAGGCATTAGATTGATTCGCTAAGAATGCAGGTTCGTTGTACCTGATGCGAGCGAGCGTCGGTCTTTGAACGAGCGAGCGTCCAACAACGGGGTTGAAAGCTGCTTCAAAGATCGGGTTTAACCAATTTTGATGCATTTGCGGATTTTGTCCGTCTATATATGGTCCACCGAGAAGTTGAGACACTGTATAGTGTACGTTTGCGTATTGTACAATGTTCCTTCTATATACAGCAGCAAGTATTACGTTCGGATCTTGGTTCTGGCGTGTTGCCAGCGAGGACATCATGAACGATGTACCAAAGGCTGGCAGGTATAAGACGACCAAAGTCGAACTTAAACATGCAGCTAGCAAGGCTGGGAACGAATTGAAGTCCGTTCCGTTGGGGATCAATAACTGCAGAGAGTTTATCCATGATTGTTTTCATGAAGTCAGGAACTCTTAAGCCTTTAAGAAGGTCATAAAAGTCGCGGTATTCGGCGGCGTTCCTGAACAATCTTGAGTAGATGCTAGGATTTGCTCTGACGTGTAGGTCATTTATGAGCAATTGTGCGTAGACTTATAGAATATTTGATTTCAAACTTCTATATTCAGTTGACGACCGGTTTCGATATTTCAACGACATTATCATCTCCTGGTCCATATGCTTTAATGCTTAAATTTAG
This sequence comes from Orius laevigatus, assembly GCA_018703685.1. Lineage (NCBI taxonomy): Eukaryota > Metazoa > Arthropoda > Insecta > Hemiptera > Anthocoridae > Orius > Orius laevigatus. The sequence continues at coordinate 2,493 of JAGWEN010000058.1, read as the reverse complement.
CATTAGTGTATTAGTTTAAAAATGTGTAAAATTGATTTTTAATTGTCTTGCCCCTTAGAAGAAACTGATGAGGGGTAAAAAATCCGCTTCAAGAGACATAGAGGGTTTCGCTAAACTTGTCCTACAGACTTGCTTGAAAAGTGAAGCAGTTATCCTTCCTTCTCATAGAACATGCCATTTTTTGTTGGTGTGTTGACCCTTGGTCAGAGTCTCGATGGCTTTAGTATCCGAAATCTTGATGCTGATGGCCTTTCCAATGAAAACCAGTTCAGTAAGTGATGTCTTTTCGTATTCTACTTTGTACAGACATTTGACAAGACCTTGCGATTCATCTCGGCTTCTGCTAAATGGTGAGATAACTGTAAATACAGCGCAGTTTGCGTTAGCTTCATGTAGTTTTAGCGGATCTCCGGAGGAAAGCAGGCTATTGGGGCCGGCCTCACGGCGGCTTTCGGCTTAGAGGCTTTTTTTTTTTTTTTAGAATTGGTTTCTGAGTCCGAAGACTTTATGACGGGCCCTGAAGTTTCAGAATCGGAAGAAAAATTAATGTTCGATATTATTTCTTTATAATCGGGGTCGTGAATGAGTTCGTAGGGCCCATTGAACCGATTCTGCAGCTTATGCTTCCGAAATTAGGTGTCTTTGATCGCCACAAGTTCCCCGAGATCGTAAGCCGTCGGAGTAGGAATCTTATCATCGACGTCACAATTCTGTTCGTTAAAACGAGCTGAAGGTTTTCTAAAAATGGCGTTCCCAAAATTAGGTCATGCGGAATGACGTCATCGTCCACAATTTCGATATTTATGTCGTAAAGCTCATCGTAAACTTCGACGGAGAGCGCGAAGCTTCCTCTCGTTTTAAATTCGGCGTTGCCTATGCCGAAAATCCGATAAGTCTTGTCATTTACTCATGATGAGCCTTTTCTTAACGCTTGCAAGATTCCGAATAGTTTTGATTGAACGTTCTCTGAAAGAGTTCGAATGTTTCTTCAGCATTATATTGATCGGGCAAATCTCTACTTTCGTTTCGATTCGCTATCCAACTATTTGGTATTTCCGCTTGTCCTGTAGGGGACACGCAACACCATGCTGTATGGTCAAGTTCTGTCTCGTCACCATCTTCAAAAATTCTCGGTTCTTTAATCCTTTGAAAACCGAATACTGTCGCTGCACCTAGTGTCGCTGGACTTTGACTTATCGTACAATAGCTGTAGTTGTCACAGTCGACGTTGTTTAGCGTGGTCGAGTCTAAATTCGTTGGTTTTGTTTATTAATTATTGACTGCCTTGTGTATTCATGTCGGTAAAGTTAATTTGTGTCGTGGTGTGTGTTGGACACTTTTCGAGTATATTTGAAATTTCGACGATGAGATCGAGATTAAATTCCTGTACTATCTATAGTCTCTGGAAAGATATTATGTGTTATTCCAAGAAGTAGTATTTTTCGCTTCGGTCTCCGAATTCTCCACTCTATGAAAGTGGTTCATAGAAAAGAAGATTCCGATTAGTAACAAATCCATTGAAGTTAAGTCTAGATAACGATCGTTGTACTGCTTCAGCACAGACTCCGATGCAGGGTACTTCATCGTATAAGTTGTGATTGGAATCATCTTCGTTGAGTCTACCAAAGTGATCATTTAAATTTTATTTTAAAAGTTTGACATATTGAACAAATTAGACATATTAGATATTTTTTATGGTAGCTCCCATCCATGATATGGTGGGAAGCAGTGTAAATGCAAATTCTTTTTGCGTTCTCTGCATTCTAACCTCGAGTTTCCTTTACACAGAGTGCATCCGCCTTGATTGGCGCTCACCAACATGTGGCCGTCGGTTTTTCTTCTTTCTTCAGGGATCCGCGCTTTAGGTCCAGTACGTGGACCGTTTTTCTTGGTCCCATCCTCAGCAACCTCATGGTGACTTCGCTTCTCAGCTCCAAATGGGTTAGCGCTTCTTTTTGGTGGATCTCTTTGTGGGAGCTTCCACGATGCTACGACAGCCATGTTTAGCAATTGAGGTCAAGGAACCATCTTGCAACTCTAGTCGATACTTCTTTCTTATCCATCGTCTTCTGGAAGGCTGAGCAATCAGTAATTAGGTACTTTGAATTTCGCCCCGAGGAGATAAATCCTAAATTTTCTTCACAGCTTGAATCACAGCTGACGCTTCTAGCTCGTAGCTGCTATATTTTTCGCCCTGCTATATTTCGAAGAACTCGTAGGCCTTCTAGTCAAGGGGAGGACTTTCGGGATCTTCAGTATCCGGGGTCCAGTGGCTACGGGGATAGCGTGAAAGCTTCCCATTGTGTAGGTTCCGGGTTCGATCCTACGACTGGCCCTGTATTTTTTTTCCTGAGGTACTACGTTTATTATACTTTCTTTACCTAAAAATTGATTAAAATTATAACTCCATTTTTAGATAACGAAACTTCAACATAACTAGCAGTTTTCGTTCCAGGCTTTCCCCACCCTTGTGGTCGACCCGTCTTTCCCTCC